>ML779498.1:204141-281584 GCA_009831015.1 Picea engelmannii | reverse complement strand
ATTTGGAGGCCTCCTTTAGCAGGGCCAAATTATCTAGGGTTTCAGTCATCCAGTGGGGCGCACCATTCAGTGGGGGATTTCAGATCTACAAAGATTGAGAGGGATTTTGGAGATTCGGTCACCTGGGATGTTCTTACCATCACCTGATCTATCAGTTGTCATATTTATTAGGGTGATTGGACAATGTTGGTAGCAGGGCCGAATTATCTAGGGTTTCAATCATCCAGTGGGGTGCACCATTCAGTGGGGGATTTCAGATCTATAGAGATTGAGAGGGATCTTGGAGATTCGGTCACCTGGGTTGTTCTTACCATCACCTTATCTATCAGTTGGCATATTTATTAGGGTGATTGGACACTTTTGGTAGCAGGGCCTAGTTATTGAGGGTTTCAGCCTTCTATTGGAGCATGGCATTCTTCAGCTGGAGAGTTTGGCATTCAGATCTGCTTGTATTGATCTTCATTTCTCATTCATCCTTTGGAGGCATATTTTGTATTAGCAGGAGCATTTTCTAGCAGCTCTTATCTATTGTCTATCTTCTTGGCCATCTGTTGAGCATTCCAAATTGGCATCTTCATTGTAGCAGGTTTCTCTATTTTATGAATAAAGAAGAATTGAGATGTTTTGGCTTGTCTATTTATTGCATATGGTTGAGGTATGTTCCATGGTTATCTCTTTCTGTTATTTGCTGCATACACACATATAAACACATCTAAAAGGTAGATCAACAAAGTGTTTGACGAAATACCTCACTCAGAAAAAGTTTTAAAAAAACACCAAAACAGTGATGATCCTTGCATAATGGCTTGGGATCATTACAGACATCATGATGCTTTTCCAACCAATCCATTCCAATTAGAATGTCATAATACCCCAATGGTATGATATTTAGGTTAGCATTTGTATTCACACCATTAAGACTTATGGAACATCTTCTGACCATATCATGGATTCTCCTTTTGGTTCCAGTGGCTAGCTGAACCCTTGATTTTCCAAGCTTACTTTTCTCCAAATGTAACCTATCCACTATTTTAGGATCAATGTAACAATGACTTGCTCATGAATCAATCAAAATAGAAACAGGTTGATTTATGATCTTACCTTCCACCTCAATCATATTGGACTGGTACTGTGCTTGTCAATCATCTAAAGCTGCATAGATTCTTCCCATATCTTCGACTGTTCTAGCCTCTTGGACATTGTAAACAGTATTCACTCTATCCTTTCTGTTTGGGCAATCCGTGTACATGTGACGTTCTTTACATCCCCAACATTAGATAGGTGGTCTTCCTCTTTTTCCCAAGGAGTCTTCTTTCTTGGATTCACACTTAGCATAATGATCTTGATGATTTCTATTAGGCGCATTCCTATTGAAGGGAGGTTTGAATCCTTTCCTCCTCTAATCAGAATTCTCCTTCCTCTTATCCTTTCAATATTTCTACATGGATTCTCTTCCCTATCCTTTCGCATACAAGTATTTAGCCTTCTTGATGGCTTCAGTCAAGGTCTGGGGCTCATTGTACCTGATATTTTATTTATAAAAGGTTGTTATTCCACTCAAAAATCTTTGTATCTTTACCTTTTCATCATTTATAAAACCAAAATATTTTAACAATCCCAAGAATTTCTTCTCATATTCTGCCAAAGTCATGCTTCCCATTCTAATTTCAAAGAACTCCTGCATTTTCTTGTCATAGAAATGCTCTGAGAGGTACTCCTTCTGGAAGTACTTTTTGAATTGCTTCCAAGTGATCCTACTCTCATTAATATGTTCAACTTGCTTCATTTGATCCCACCACATTGCATCTTTCCCGTGTAAATGGTAGGTGGCAATCTCGACTTCTAAGCTTGAAGAATGGTTATGCAACTGCAAATATCTCATGAGTCCAAGCAACCATGCTTTAGCATCATCTTCCCTTTCTCTTTCATCATCAAAGGAAGGTGGCTAAGACTCCTCAGCTCTCCTTGCAAACTATCCAGTTCCTGTCATCTTCTTTGGTGCCTAACAGGAGAGACCTCTGGACTACTTACTAGATCTTTCAATGCATAAAAAATTATTTTTGAGTAAGGAGGAGAGTGGTGTCTATGAGTTCTGCTGGCACTTCTCAAATAACTAGCTCTTCCATGATCCTCTCTTCTTTCACGAAACTTGCCTTCCTCCTTCTGTTTTGAGTTTGATCCCTTCTTTGTATGCATCTGCAACTGATTTAATCTCTGCAACACTTGAGCATTTATATGAATTTTCTCTCTCATCAGTCTCTCATTGTCTTCTTTGTAGCTCTACACTTCTATTTCTAGGATTCTTACAATTTCTATTCATGTTTCCTGCTCTCCTTTCCCCTTGTGTCCATTGGACTTTGTCTCTGCATTACCAACTCTGGTATTCTGGCCTTCAGTCTCCTTATCATGGCTGGAGGCTCCCTCACCTTCTTCCATTTCTTCAATATGAATTCTGAGCTGATATGTTTAAATCCCTTAATTCTGCAAAATGTGCAAGTGACCATTTTGTTAGAATTATACATATGATAAACAAAATTTGTCAAACCATGTTACAGGTCCTTTCTATTTTCAATTCATGAAGAACATAGATGTATCAATCTACATCATATAACACTTCCATGTTGTCCTTTCGCTGATACAGAATTCAATTCTGCACAGGTGCTTCCTTCAAACCACCTTCCAAGGTGACCATGACTAGAAACCGTGGCTAAATCCTTCCTTGGAACTTTTCTGTCTCGAAGAAGACCATTTTGACCACTATCCCTTCTTCCCTCAGCTCTCAACTACATGTGACCACAATCATGACCCTGCGCTTAGCTGAAAAAAGTGCTTATCTAGATCTTCGAGACTTTGGAACCTTCAACCAGGACTAGATCAATGGTCCTCGTCCTCTTTCACGATCAACGATCGAGATCCACTTCGAAACTTCGGACTTCAAAAGTCTCAAATTCCCCTGCTTGCTTCTTACCAGAATGATTTTACCTGGAGTTCATGATCTATCGATGCATGTCCTCCTCCAGATCCACAACTATAAATCGCTTCGGCTCTTCAATCTTCGGGAGTTTCAAACTCTCCACCTTTTATTTCTTCTATATTGATTTCATCTAAAGTTGACGATCCATTGACACATGTCTCTTACAGATCAACGACTTTGAATTGCTTCCACTCTTCAGGAGTTCTTGACCCAACGCCAACTGTCACATATTTTTTTTTCGTCTGGAGTACCCAGTCTCCGAACTACACGATCTGTCACCACATGGTGAAATAATAGAAGCATACACGTGGCCCAATTAGGCGGGTGACATGTGTCACATTCTAACTAACGTTTCATTCCTCCACATGTTCAAAATCACTGACACGTGGAACACATCCCATGTGTCCACGTCATCCTAGGTGACATCCGCAAGCCACATCACTTTGGAATTTCAGGCTTCGGAATATTTTATGCTTGCGCTCCTCAAGTCTCCCGAACTTCAAATTTTTGAACTACTTAACCTTCCAGGGTCCACATCACCTCCAGGTGACATCATATTTCCCCACCACTTCGTCTCTTCGGGCTTCGGGAGTTTCCACACTAGCAAACTTTTGAGTCTCCCAAACTTCGAATTCCCAAACTGGCCAACCTGTCGACATGTATTAACCCTAGACTTCGGGAGATACTATTTTAAGGATCAACGGATATTGTTGATTTTAAATCAACGGTCCTCAATTACTTTGGGACATCAAGTAACTCTTTCCCTAGTGCTTCTCTCTGCAAAACCTTTTGGAGTACTAAGTCTCTGAAGTGAGAGATTTGGTACCACGTGTCCCTATTGATGGACAGTCCAGATGAACTCTGGGCTTCAGGCCTTCAAGAGTTATAGCTTTTCACATCCATATTTCTTCTGAAGTGGTTATCCATGGAGTGTAGGATCTCCTACCAGACTTCCAACTCGATCAACGATCTGGATCTACTTCATCTCTTCGGAGTTTTTATGTTAGATCACTAACATGTCACATCACTTAATGCCTTTCAATTTGTGGGGGCAAGCATCGACAGTTTGGAGTAACCTTCCTTTTGTCCCAAAATTCTTCTAACACTGACACGTAACCCCTCGGTGAAACCGTGGTTTGGATTGTGGGACCGCCTTGGGAAATTAACTCTCGTGCAACTTGGTTCCCCGCAATTCCTCCTGGCCACTGATCCCTCTCTCCAATGGGATCTGAGGGTTGTGAATTAACCTTTTCTTCACTTTCATCAGACAACCCTTGTTCCCTTGCCTTCTGATCCAATGATCCCGGATCTCTCTTGATCCCACAGTGGCAATCGCTCCCGAATTCAAAGGGGAAAGTCATGATCCTTTGAACCCTTATAGAGGATCTCTAACGTTCTAGCTCTTGTGTAGAATATTCAACACCATTCCTCCTGATATTTTCAACTTCATGGCCAAAATTTGATCTCAACCACAAGAATCTGACCAACAAACCTGGCCCATATTGACCTGATGTTTCAACAATTTTGGACCATTATACCATGATTAAAAACAGATCTCATGTCCAGGAATAGTCAAGAAAAATTTAGGAAATGTAACATACCTAGCCACCCGCGGGCCAGGGTACGCCACCTTCAAGCCCACCGTTGGACTTCTCTCTCTTACCGATACCCTTATAAATTAATAAGGATGCATAAAAGAAAAGTATTTAACGACATGCACAACAATAACCATCAAGAATGCATATTCTAAAGATTCAATTAAACGATAATTAAATACACAACAGAAATACATTCATATAAAGGTAAATAATACCATAACATAAAGCACTTATCTTTATAAAAGATGACACCAACTAGATGTATACTAAGGACGTTCCACCCAACCGTAGACGTTATTTTTCCAAATCTCAATAATAGTGTCACCCCTGAGCTAGGGCTATGAATCCACAAGGGTGGTTCCAGAGCGTTACTTGGCTTCCCAAACCAATCAGCACTCTAGCTCTCGTAGGCTTTCCCAACACTCACAACAATCCATGTACCCAACTCTCTTCTACCTAGATTGCACCACCTAAGAGAATAGACCTCCACCCTTCTCTGCCACACAGTCCCTTGGGCATTCCTTCTCCATATTTTGGGCTCCAACACAACTTGTCCAAAATCTCAATGATGGAACTCTCAGGACTCACAACTATGAAAAATGTTGGACACAAGCCAATGCATCTCAGACATGCAGGTCTCAAGTCATCACTGGATCACACCAGTGACCACTACAGCCAAAAATGCCATGGCTAATATTCGACAGTTCAGTTCCCTTTCCCAAGCCAAGACACAGATGAGGATGGATGAATGAGTGATAGGTAGGGACAAGATGAATGAGAGAGTGAGAAAATGAATGAACACATGAACCAATGGTCAATTGGATGAGTGAATAAGAGAATGAATGATCAAACAAAAATCAATGAACAAGCCATCCACCAAACCCCCCATCAGACCAGAGTCGGTTTTAAGTAATTTGTGGGGAATAAAGAACCTCCTGGCCTTCCCCCAAGAAGCCCACGTAACTGATCCACCCCCTTATACCAAAGGGTAATTAAAATAGGAAATAAACATTTATACCCTCAAGCCCCCTCTCTTTTGTAATCATATCCCCCTTATAACTCTAGTCCTTGTCTGTCTAGCAGCCAACAATGTATGTATTATTAATAATGATCAAAACATTACATTTCTTAGGCACACTAGTCTCTTAATAATTTTTTGGGCACTCTTGCCTCTCAACAGTGTAACAATACATTACTTAAAATGGGGGTTCAAAACCTGGGGTGTTATAGAGTTGGAATAGTTGGATCCAGGAAATTAATGAATGTTGAAGGTTAATATCAGCTTGGTTTGTGACTATAAATGCAAAATCTACCAAGAGTGATTTGTCTAGAAAGTGATCACATCAGAACTAATCATGCACAATGATTACAGTGCGAGCACAAGAATATTTCAGAATCTAGGATGAAGTGAAAACTCTGTAAACAACAAGGAATACGATATAGGGAGAAAGAAGTTATTGAAATCATGGTAGCAACAATTGAATTAGGATTGGTTGAACAACCATAAGGAGAAAAAAAAATATTTCATGTTGCAAGTGTTGTTGATGATGTTGCTACATATGGAAGGAAGCAACAAAAATTTGAAGTTCGGTTATAAGTTTGATAAAAGAAGCATGGAAGCTTCCACTGCCATCAGACATTCAGGTAGTATAAAATTTATTAATGGAAGTCATGCAGGTATGAGTTTTTATTTACTCTTATTGCATAATTGTTGAAGGGAATTTAGGTAAGTATTTCGTCAACCAAGGTTATTTTATAAAATCACATGATTATATTATTTAATGCATACCACTGGATGTGGTAAAGGTTGGAGGCTTGTATTAATTCAAATATTCTTAGCTTTTTGAATGCACACACTGACATAGTAGAATGTCATGTTAATTTGGTTATGGGGTAATAACAAAAGAATAAAGAAAATAACTTATTGTAGGAATGAAAGTCAGTCAGCTAGTCATGTATGAGACCAGGACATGGTTGGATATGGAAAGGTATGGATATGGAAAGGTTATGAGCCACACAGGTACTAAAAGATTCCTACCTTTAAATAAAACTTGGACTGCAACCTTTTTGCTAACACTAATGAACACCACATAATTATATTCTTGTAGTTTTCAGGTTGAAAAGGAAGGCATCCAATTAATTGGGAAGACAATAGGAAGTGTGTGGAGAATGTGTCAACACATTGCCCATAATTCCAACTTATGGATGGTGAGATACATGACTGAGATAAAGAGCATTATGTAATTCAATGCAAGATGCATTGAATAAATATACATTGAGAATTGCACTCATGCATAGTAAGTGATAGAATTGTATACTAAATGCAATTGTTGAATGTGTTTTGTAAGTACATGCATATATATTATTGCATGGAAATAATTGTTACTAACAATTGAAATGTTGTTAACTCATGAAGTTGAGTACATTTCAAGAGTTGCTAGACATTGCAATAGGAAAGTTGCAAGTCAAGTAGTCACATGAATACTAACTACAGAAAATTTGTTGTTAAGAAAAAGAAGTAATGAACTTACAGATATTAATTATGAACATACATATGCATAGAATGATGAGTCATTCCATTTTATTAAATTTTTTGGTAATTATCATTGAATTTATAGGTGCAGACAATTCTAAGATCACTGCATAAAGTTTTGTACATATTGCAATTGAATTATGATGTACAAGAAATACTAACAATTTGTTGACAACATGCAAGATGAAGCATTGCAGGAAAATGGTATGAAGCTTAGTGCTTGAGGAAAACCACAAGGAAGGTTGCAATCCTAATATGGCAACAACCAAGAAGAATTATGAAATAGAATTTCATGTTTTAGGGAAAAGTTGAATTCCCTTTTGAACTAAGTTTGAGTTCCTAAGTGAATTATTTTATGTTCTCTCATGATAACTGCATGTGGGTGATGCATATGAGATGATGTTGATTAAAGTTGGAATGTTGACTACAAAGAGTATCTCGGGGAAGATGTTGATTGAATACAATGGATCTTACCCTGTGGATCCCCGGTGGATCTGAGTGTGTGTACACTTCTCCTTGGGTTGCCTTGGAGAAGAATGGAGCCCTAGAGGGAGAACTGTGGGGATAGGTTCCCCGGTATGAGGCCTGAAGGGTACCTAGAGACCTATGAGGGAAGTTGGAACTCCTGGAACCACAATGCTCTGAGACTTCCTATCTAGCCTGTACTAGAGCCCTAGAAGGGAAGTTGAGTAGTCGAAGAAATGTTGGACAGTGAATGTGCATACTACCTTGGGTTGTACAGGCATGTGGGGAAGAGAGATCATTGGTTGGAGTGTTGTTCAGTTTTGGTACCTTGGCCTAGACCATGTTGATATTGATTGTGGACCATGGTTATATTGGGAGGGAATTGCCCTGATGGAGTCACAGCCCCTACTCGAGGGTGATATGCTGCTGAGAGTTTATCAACAAAGAGATATAAGGCTGGGTGGAATGTCATGGATCTACATCCAGTCGGTTCTTTCAATGAGGTTTAGTTGAAGCATGTCATAAGGAACAATGAGTTGAATTCTTTCCTGAAGCAGCTATGTGGAATAGAGCGATTGAATTCTAGTTGTAGCTAAAGCTTGGATATTTTTTAAGAATTTATGAATTGTATATGCATAAACAAGTTGCACTAAGGATAGTGAAAAAATAAGGGGAGGGGATTGTAATATCCCCAGGCAGAGATCCAATTGTAATTATGAATTGTCAACATGTTTTATAGGCTAGTGAGCTGAGTTATAATAAGCTCGGAGGCTTATGTGATGATTAGGCCAAAGAGCCTAGATGTAAAGGCCAATGAGCCTATTATTTTATATGTGTAAATACTGATATATTTAATATAAATACATCACTGCATGTAGAATGACCACGATAAAAGAGAATGGGGGACTAAGCTCCACTAGGTAGCTAAGGGAAAGGGATAAGAATCTAGGAAAGGGGGTTAAGCTAGAGGGCTTACCTCTAAGGGAATAATATTATATTATTAATTCTTTAAAAGACTAATATTTGGGAAATAAACCTAATTACCCTAAGTTCCTTTGGGTAGAGGAACATACTTCCAAGTGGAGAGGAACGTGCTTCATGAGATCCATGTGTCAGCTCAAGAACATGCAATTATAAGTGGGAATTCTTATTGTTTTGGGGATCTTCTGACCATTCTTCCTAGGCATTCACACACTAATGCACTAAGCATGACCTCCATTATCGACCTCTTAAAAGGCACGCATCGTTGGAACCTTCAGTTATACCTGATTTATCCTGTGTATTTCCTGTGAAGCCCGATGCACCTGTATTTTTCTGAGCCCGTGCTGTGTTTTAGCAGTTGGTTGTTGTTGCCAACACAGTTCCTTGGATGAACACGACTTTCTACCATATTCTATGTCCTTACCCATTTTTTACTGTTACCATCACCTATGCGTTAGAGGAATGTTGTTGTTGTATTTTCTTAAGAGTTGGTTTGAAGAAGCAGGTTGTCAGGACTGTGCGCTACTCTCTCCAGGTGAGAGAGAGTTTGTTGTGATTGAAGAAGAAGGTTGTCATACCTATGAGAAACTCTCTCTAGGTGAGAGATTTTGTTGGGGAAGTGAGTTCTCCTAGAGGGAGTCCATTAGTAGCTACATAGTTCTAAGAATTCCTGATCCAACTTGTTGTTGAAGCCCAAGGAAAGGGAGGTGCAGTGGCCGATGGACTATTGGACAGTGAAGTTGTACACTCCTAGGGTGGGACAGGGATGTGGGGAATGAGAGTCTGTTAGTGGTGGGTGTAAGTGGCTCCTAGGAGTAAATCCTTTCTATTGAATTGTGCAGTTCCCATAGCCTCATCCTAGCCTAGGATTCCTTTTCCCTGGGTGGATTTTAGTCCCATATCAGGGGTGACCCACTGCTGAGAGTGATGAGAAACGTGGTCTATGGCTAGGAGGTTCATGGAAGGTATGGACACAGTTGGTGGTATTCTATTAAAATATAAGTACCACTTTTATGTTCATTTACATGTTGTGTATATGTAGATGTGTTATAATTGATGAGTAATTCTTGTATATGTTGTATGTGTAGGCTTACTATTATTTCCACATTAATCTATGTATGGACATAATATGTTGTATGTTTATGTTTTTATTTATATGCATATGATAATTGTTGTTTCTATGAGTAGCATAGCCAGACCATTGTTGGTCGGGGACGTTACAAAATAGTATCAAGGAATAAATATGTTTCCTTTGTGGCATTGCCCGACTTGTTGGGTGGCTGGGGACATTACAAAATGGTATAAGAGCAGAAAGATGTTTCCTCTATGGAATTTCTAGGACTATTGGGTGGCAAGGGATGTTACAAAATGGTATCAGAGAATAAATATGTTTCCTCTATGGAATTGCACGTATTTTTGGGTGGTTGGGGATGTTACACAGGATGTGGCAGACATGTGGCATCCATACCATAAGTGGCATATTGATGTGGCAAGCAGGTGACGTGGTAGGGTGAATATATAGGTGAATGATGTGGGCCAATGTTTGGCTACCACATGGCCTAGTCATGGGCTTCCACGTGGCAGTGGGAAAATGCCCAATGAGGGCCCGTAACCAAAATTTCAAAAATAAAAAAAGGCGGCCCACCAAATCTAGCAGAGGTCCCACCAAATCTAGTTGTCGAATTTTCATTGTAATCCAACTCTGACAAATCTAAATGGGACGCCAAAATTGTCGGCGGTTAACACTATACATATATATATATATATATGTGTGTGTGTGTGTGTGTGTGTGTGTGTGTGTCTGTGTGTGTGTGTGTGTGTTTGTGTGTGTGTGTGTGTGTGTTTTTGTGGTTGTAACTACAGGACAAAAGGGGGAGGCTCACAGGCTCAACCCCGGGACCTCCACAACCAAATGCCTTTACATAGAATCTTCCAACTGTTGAGCCAAACAAATTTGTTGGATATTCCACCCGACTTTAAACTTAAATGTTGAGTTTTCCAATGGACGTGGGAGGGAACTTGACGGTATGACTAGGCATGTTTTAGGAGGTGAGTACAATGAAATAATTGTAGGTAGAAGGCACAGAGTGAAATAATTGTAGGGAGTGCAAGAATCAGATTGAGGCATGGAGACAATCATTTTTGGGTAATTCAACACCATGAATTCAACTGTGTTGTCTATTTTGTGATATGAGCAAATATTTTGTGGCTTAATTTGAGAATGAGGTATACTTATGTATTTTTCCAAATTCTTTTGCTGAGATAATAAAAAGGCCCACCCATTTGAGAGTAGGACCCGAAGACATAGTCCACCAGGGATGAACTCTATTATCAAGTTTTTGTGTTTAGATTTGATGCTTATGTCTCTTCATTATTGATCTTTTCCTTCTTTATGGCGTACTTTAATTTATGCTCATTTAATACAATTATTTATAAGTCACATCGATGAAAATATCTCGGATCATTCAACATCACAAACAAATTTGGAATTGCTTACTAAACCTGATATTCCAATGTACAAATAATTCACTTTTATGTATGTAAATCACTCAGGGAACAATAAGTTGCTATCCTTGTGGCTAGGAAAACCCTAAGGGAAATGGATCAGAAGAAAAGTATAACTGACATCCTAGGAAGAGTAGAGTATGTTCTCACACTGTTTTGCGAAGGCAGGAAAAACACAATTTTGTTCCTCTGCCAATAAGCATATATCCTCCTCCCTATTCATTCTTGGCACCCATACAATAATTTCATACAAATGAAAGGATTCAAAATGGTTTTCATAATAATCGATAATGTATTATTAAGGAGGGTATGTAGATATCTCTGCCAGGGCTATGGATGCTCGTTAGTAGTGGAGAAATGTATGTGATATCGGGGTGACTCTGTTGGGGCTATGTATGGTCACAGGAAGTGGATCAACACCATGGTGAGGCTATTAAAATTAGAAAAAACACACACAATGTCATGCCTTTCCAAGTAGCTTTGAGTTCCAAGTCATATCTCGTCAAACGAATATCAGTTATCAGCTAGTGGAAAGAGGCATGAAATCAAGATAATCCCCATAAGTGACCAATATGAATGATTCTCGATTAATATGTATACACATTTATAAATCATTGCGGGTCATTTTATAGAGTTGAAATTCGACTCTCAAAGTGTTTAATCCATACCCATAAGATGAAAAACAAGGATGTTGTCTTCGATCAGTGAATCGCCATTTGTTGAGCGCTCAACAAACCCTCAAAATTTCAGAAAATTTTAGGGTACCACTTTATTTAATTCGGTCCATATGTGTGATTTTTCATGACCATGATCAGTTTTGGGCTTCGTTATTTTGGTTTTATTGTCTTAAATGAGTCTCGAGCCTAGCATGAATTATCGTTGGAATAGGGGGGAGGGATAAATAGTATAAACACTTGAAAAAGAAGAATTTTTTACACTTAGCATTTTTCAAATCATCAATATTCCCATTGAAATCGATTTATCCAACACTCACCTCTTCATATTGTCAATGTCAATGAATGTTGGGAATCATCCATGTTGGCATACAAGTGTTCCATATGAGATAGTATTCTCTTTGGAATGCCAACACTGATAAACACTAGGCGTCATCTATGCTAATGAAAAAATGTATGATGATAGAAAGGGATTAAAGGCATTCATCGATGTTGATGATACATCAGTCATCGATGCCCAACGATTCACTTGGAAAAATCTACCAAGAAAGAGTCCAACACCGACACTGATGAATAAAATCCCCTCAAGATCCTAATGTCTGATCGACTTAAGAAGCCATCTCAATCATCAATTTTTAAGATAAAGCTTCACCATGGGACACTGTTCCATAGGGCCACTATTGGGTGCAGGCCAATTTTGAGGGAAAAACATGATGTGGGAGGTGCATTCACATGCAGAAGAAGAAACATGTGTAAGGAAGATGCGCATGTAGGAAAAGAAGCATGTGCAAAATAGATGCGCATGCAGAATAGGAAGGCATGCGAGGAACGTATGAAATAAGACCTATCCATGATAGGGTTAGGGTTTTTTTAAGAACGTGTAATGGCTAGTGAGCCAAGAACATGTATAAATAGGTACCTAGGAGGTCTAGGTCGGGAGGGTTGGAACATTGTTTAGTAGTTGTTGTTGCTTAATGTGACTGTAATTCTGATCTATTTTGGTAAGTCGTTGAGATAAGGAGAGGGAATAGTGTAGATATTGAGGGTTAGATCACAAGCTCAGGATCCTAGTGTGATCTAGTCCACCTCATTGTAGATCTCGACCTGTTCGGATGGAGAATTGCAATGCACTAGGAGCTGTAGTTTTGGAACCATAATAATAAAAGAGAATAACATCCAAAGCTTTGTGGATGTATCCCAGGAGGGGTGAACCATGGTAGATCATGTTTATGTGATTGAATTCCATGTATCTCTTTTGTTGTTAATGATTAGATGTTAAACAAATGGGTGAATGACTAGATAGAGTGATTACTTTACATGCATGAGAAAGAATGACAGGGCATTCCATAAGTTCAAAGTTAAGGTAATAAATGGATACTACAGATTTTAATCCCAGATCCCCACTCATTTCCTAGGCTGCAAGCACCCGAGCGTTCCATTCACCCATAAGAACTATCTCAGGTGAGACTGTGTAGTGCATCTTCTGTGTTGTGTTGCCTTCTGGTTTACCAGGAGGACCGATAGTATTAGGGAGGTTTTTTTGGAAACCAAGTGGACTTGAACCTGGGTCATCCCAAGAAGGGTAGCAAGAGTAAAATATAAACCAACAAATGGTTATGTTGCTGGTTGGAACATAAAGGGATTGAGTGAATGAGATTTGTTGAAGAATCGCAAAGACCAAGCAACAAAACGTTAAAAGAATGAGAATATAAAAGGGGATGTTGAGACTGTGGAACCCAACAAAGGAAGAGATAGAGAGATGGTTGAAAATAAAGGAGCTGGAATTTTTGCAGAAAGATAACAGAAACCCAAAGCTAACATCGCAAAAATATTTGGACAAGTACATATTAAGTGACTTGCATGAAGTATTTTTATGTGATTTCCCACATGTGTTGGAGGAGTGGATGTTGAGGTTGAAAGACAACCACCCTACAAATTGGATCAAACATCTAGAATGGAATCTTGTTGAGATCGCACAGATACAACAAGTTGACAATAAATTTATGCACGCAGTAAATTTCTGGTTAGACAACATTGTTGCAAGATTTATCACAAAATTTGTAGTAGATATTGCGAAGTCTTATAGCGCAACAGAGAAAGTGTTCCTGAAGGGACCTCGAAGTAGGTATATCATATCGATGTATACTTTTATAAATATGTTACTGTATAACAAATGTGTAATGACAATGGCCTCAAAAAACTAAACTTCCCTACGTGCATGGGGGAATGGGGGAAGCACTAACAAGAGACAAAGAAATGGATAAAGGAAAGAAGGAGGAGGCCTTGGATCCAATCATGATGGAGGAATACCATATCAATAAGATCATGGCAACAATTGGAAGAACACACAATGAAGTACCCTACCAATATAATATGAACAATAAGAAGAGAGCCATAACTGCGAGGGAAGGCTTGGCAAGTGATGAAGAAGAGGTAGAGGATCTCTAGGTTGTGCAGCATATTGAGGAAATAATGCATGTGACATATGAAAGGAAGAAAAGAGGTCCAAGAGAAGAAACTAGAGGAAAAAATCCTATCCATATCAATGTCAGTGTGGAAACCATAAACCCATGTGTGACCAATACACCAGAAAGAACACCACTGTTTAGACAACCAAATTTGAGTGGAAGAAACATAGCAGGAAGTACATCTACATAGGGAGAAACAACTAGGGGAGCTAGTTTAGGAAGCATTAGTCAAGGATATACACCATTCCAAGGTAGTATTTCATCATTGAGTATGGCAGGACATGATCCCACCATCAGGTTACCATAATTCAAGGGAGAGGCATCGGAGGACCCGACGAAGGACTTGTTCATATGTGAAAATATCTGGGAAGAAAAGAAGATCACAAATGAGGATACCAAACTTGATAAATTAGATATCACTCTAAGAGACCACACACTAGATTGGTACATGAGATTATCTGCAAATAGTCCACCAAGAACAACGAGAATGCTTGTGGATATCAAGAAGTTGTTGATAAATGAATTCTAGAAGCCTATCTCATAGGATCAGTACATGAATGAGATGATAGAGATCAGGCAAAAACCAAGAGAATCTATCTGGGAGATAGACTAGAGATTCAAACAATTGAAGGGAAAGTTGAATTATGTCATGACCGATATGTAGCATAGGATTTTGTTTGTGAACTCACTACTACCACACTTGAAATATCCTTTGAGACAACAAAAGTTTTAGACCCAAGCAGAGGCTATGCAAGAATCCTTGCAACTAGAAGAGAACCAATATTAGAAGATATATATAGCAATAGAGGTGCTCAAGGAAGACCTGAAGAATCTAACATTTCAATTAAACCAAAACAGGAGTAAGGAAAAAAGAGAAGTTGTTTGGTGTACCGCATGTAGGACCAAAGGACACCACAAGAATGAATGCCCAACATTCATGCAGTACATGGAAACAAGTCTTCCAAACCCTTTGTCGACAGGAATAATATGGTGTGAGATATGTAAGACACAGGGGCAAGATGTAGAAATACCAGACAGTGCCTAAGAGTTCATATTGCAACTTTTGCAATTCAGTAGGCCATGTTGACAAATATTGCAGGACAATGGAGATGATGAGGGAAAGAACATAAGACACCTATAAGGTGCAGGAAGAGATGATTATAGGGAAAGATGCACCACCATTTAACCAAGTACCAACCCCATATAACACTGCGTAGCCGCAACACAATATCATGCAACCATAGTATAATACCACGCAGTATAGCTAGGTGCCACAATACAACACACCGCGAGGAGATCAAGCTGGATACAGAGGTGGAGGAAGAGGTATAGGAGGATTTGGAAGAGGCATAGGATTAGTGGTATGCCATAACTTTCAAAAACCAGTACACAATGCAAGAGAATGTCCACTTCAACCTGCGACATGTATGTATTTTCGTGCATCCGACCACGACACAGAAGATTGTCCGACACTATTGGGGAAGACACAAGAAAAGAGAAATCAGAGAAATCATAATTTTCAATGGATTTATGCATAAGTGAGGGAAGATGGAATAAATATCAACATATTTATGCACAAAGGAGCTAAGACGTGAGATGAAGCAGTAAGACAAGATCCAGTACAACACCAATGGGTGAAGAAGAATGTCGAACCACATAAGTAGTTTTATGCGCAAAACGAAAAGGAGATATTCAAGCAATCCAGACAAGAATTCTTGAAGCCAGATAATGCATCTACATCAACTACATATCATACTCAGAACGTACCAACATACAAGATGCCTTCATCCTTAGATCACACTAATGAAGCACAACCCATAGGAAAAGTAAGTACCATAAAGAATTTTCTACAGTCCTCGGTGAAACTACTAAACAATCAATCATATATTAAAGTGTTACAAAATATGTTATAAATATGTAACATAGATGTAGAGGGAAATATAGAATAGAAAAAAATTAATCATGTGCATACGAGGAGGAGGACAAGAAGAGAATTTAGACTGAACACCAACATTGGAGATTTCAACATGGCTGATATCATACTGGATTTAGGCTCTGAAGTGAATATACTACCCAAGAAGACATGGCAATGTATGGGAGAGCCCACATTAGGATATTCACATGTTCAACTGAAACTAGCAAATCAACATAGGTTCCTGCCAATTGGAAGGTTAAAGGGTGTAACAGTAGATCTGGATGGAGTGCACACTAAAGCCGATTTCGAAGTGATAGAAATTGTGGATGGTACAACACCTTATCTGACATTTCTTGTCTTGGATTGGGCATTTGATAATCATTCCATAATCAATCTGAAGATGAGGAATATGACATTTGATTCAGGAGAGTACAGAGTCATTGTGCCACTAGATCCATTAGAAGGATAAAGGTTTGTAGAACACACTTGTTTCGACATGGAGGAAATTAACCAGTTCTACAGGATCACCATGCAAGAAGAATATTCTGTGAATCCAAATATAGATCAGATACTCAGTTGGAGAAGTATCACATCACGCACGTCAGACTCAGATATAGGGTTGGAGAACTGGAAATAGATATTACATGAAGTCTCCACAAGAAGGTGTGCAAGAATAGACCGTGTAGTAAGATGGGAAGGTACAGAGATAAAAGAACCTCCCAGCTTTCATGGGTTGAATGACTTAGAAGAATTCCTAACAATATACTAAGAGGAAGTGTTAGAATATCAGAGGCTCTTATCTATGGATATAGCACTCAAGGAAACACCTGCAAGATGGTGGGGTGTGCACAAAGATACTTTCAAGGACTGGTACCAATGTACGTGATTACTGTGCATCAGATTTGGCGTTGAACAAGGAAGCAACCAACTATAGAGATATGATGGACAGGGGACACCAACCAAATACTTGGAGAAGTGCAGAACACTATGGAGAATGACACCACCATAATAATGGTCCCATCACTTTATTCACACATTGGAAGGGATTCCAACAAACTGGTATGCAGACCAGGAATTGCGCAAAGGCACTGCACAATGGACAATATTACAATAGAATTTTATAGTCACTTTCTCATTTGAGCATGATAACCTCAACATGGATTCAACACTCAAACAGATCAAAGGGGAAATATTCATTCAAGAGACAAAGTTTGAACTTATAACATAGTATCAACAAAAGAAAAGACAGACAATGAAAGAACTATTGTCATGCTACCATGTGCAGGAAGAAGCACCAGATGAAGATGTCCCACACAACATTCAAATTATATAAATTGAAGGATAAATGGAGGTGGAAGGTCCATCTCTTGAATCATAAGTATTTACTATTCCAATCAAGGTGAAGAAATTAAATATTGGGACAAACAACAATCCCAAAATGGCCATCATTGGAGATCACTGGGATGAACAAACAGTAGAAAGAATAACAGAGTTGTTGCGCAAGTAGAGTGACATGTTCCCAACAACCTTTACAGAGATGAAAGGCATAGCAGGAGAGATAGGAGAGATGAAGATACCTCTCAAACCTAAGGCTAGAGAAGTCATACAACGACCATATATACTGAAACCAATATATAAGAAAAAAGTAAAAGCATAAATTGACAGAATGTTGGAGGTTGGAATCATAGAAACAATGGAGGAATCTGAATGGGTAAGCCCTATGGTAGTTTAGGAAAATACGTATGGAGGGATAAGGATCTGTGTAGATCTAATGAAATTGAATGTTTATTTCCTACATGACCCTTTTCCTACCCCTTTCATAGATGAGGTATTAGAGAATGTAGGAGGCCAGGAAGCATACTCTATTAGAGAATGTAGGAGGCCAGGAAGCATACTCATTCACAGATGGATTCTCAAACTACCATTAGATCAATATAGCCCCATAATATAGGTACAAGACCACTTTTTCCATGGAATGGGGATCCTACCAGTACAAAGTCATGCCTTTTGGACTTAACAGTGCACAAGCAATATTCTCAAGAGTAGTCATAGCTGCATTCAAAGAATTCATCCATCCATTTTTTAAAGAAGATATGGATGATTAGACAACCTACAGTTTATTGAAATATCATGTAAAGGTATTAAAGCTAATGTTGGAAAGATGCAATAAGTGTTAGATATCATTAAATATCAAGAAGAGCATCTTTGGGACACCTTTTGGGATACTATTGGGCCATATAGTGTGCAAACAAGGCTTGCTAGTAAATCTTGCCAAGATTGCAGTGATTGTCAATTTACACCCATCAAAATTAGGACGTCAGTTGAGAGAAACATTGGGACACATGGGCTACTACAGTAAATTCACAAAAGGGTATGCGCAGATCACAGTGCCAATGGAGAAACTGTTGAGGAAATATAGTAAATTTCAGTGGAATGAGGAGTGTCAGCAAGGTCTGGAAACTCTAAAAGAGAAAATGGTAACAACACCAATAGTAGTGTGGGGTGAAAATATTATCGTTTAATTCCGTTGTAGTGATTTCCCAACTATTTAATTTTTCAATCCGAGGTTCATAGGCTTACGAAGAACACACGCTATATATGCAGGACTGAAGTAGAAGTAATCCAATCTAAATTGCTGAAATGAAATTAATCTAGGAAAGCATTGAAAGACTAACTAGGAAAGCAGGAAATTAATCTAGGAAAGAAATACAACATGTGAAGAGTTGAATGAAAAAAGACATATGTGATCTCACACAATAAATCAATCTCAAATTATATTACAAGAATCAAATGACAAAGCATGAAAGAATACAAATAAAGGCTAATAATCCCCTTCTAAGACTTCAATCTAATCTAAGTCTAATCTCTCATCTCTAACTCCCCTAAATGAAGAGATAACACTCCCTTTTATACATGAGAGTCTTGAAGATAAGATAAGAGTCTCATAATTACAGATCCACTATTCTCTCAACCACTTTCCTATTATTACAAGATATGATCCCTTCAAATCCTCCACACATCTCTCACAAGATATGCCATCAAAATCTTCATGATATTCTCCTTTGAATATGCTTGAATGATTCTCCCAAATATTCTTCAAATCTTCAAAGCTTGAAGATGATCGAATTTGAGGCTAGGTTGTAATATTTGACTTTGTTGAAATCTTCAAATATACCTATAAACATCATAAAACTCATCCAACCTTGAGATATAATGAAAATATTTTAATTTCTAATATTTAATCACAAATTCACTTGGTAAAAGAAAATTGGAAAGGAAAATTGGAAAGGAAAATTGGTAAAGGAAAATTGGAAAGGAAAATTGGAAAGGAATATTTAATCACAAACTCATCCAACAGGGGATCGTTGGAAAGGAAAATTTGGTAAACAATAAATGAGATGAAAAATGGAATACTGGTAGTGAATAGGTAGTGAATATATCCCTCCCCCACCCCCCAACTGAATCGGTTGCATGCCCTCATGCAACTTAGTGTAGGTCATGGAAGGAAAGAGATCATGGCGAGGAAATTTTCCAAAATATTCAAGTCAACATATAAGGAATTGTGTGATTAAATATTAGAAAACAACATACCTCCACTCACCCAAAAAGTAGATGAACTATGCAATATAAATGTAGTTGTTGCGGCCACTGGATCAGGAAAATGTGACCGGTGTTGTAGATGCAACTGTTGTACTTACTGGAGCAAAGAATATGTGACTATGACTGTTGGAAGATGGAAGGTGTCACTGTTGCAAGATCATGAAAATGTAACTGCGGCTATAGTTTCACTTCTGTATTGTAACTATTGTAACTGCAACTATTGTAACTGTTGAATTAGAGAATGTGAAGTGGAGGGATATGAATTGTTGCTGATGAATCATGGAAAAGAGGAAGTATGAAAGTGGATGGTAGTACTCTCATATAGTCGAAGTCATGTTGTTGTTACTACCGAGGGAGCCAAAAAAAAAGTATATAATATTCACCTACTTTAAACCCGATGGTACAATTATAATCATGCAAAAGGATGTGTCGATGTTGAGAAAGAAGAGAAATCATTGGATTACTGACCATTGATGAAAGTCATTAACCAATGCGAGACAAACTCACCAGTGATGTCAATCAGTGCCAAGGTACCTGAGTACATCTTGCAAAGTGTGAATAGATGAGTTGATGTCAAGCCACTTGCAAAATCTTACGATCATGGGACATTGATGTATTCCCATGATTTTCGGCGAGAGAAATTTCCATTAAGGCATGCAAGCCTCAAGGTACTCAAAAGTAACTCTAGTATATATCCCAGAAGATGTGTCGAGGTCGATGGGGAAAGACTGTTGAAAGGTGGGCCTTAAGGAATGCCACATCAGTCAATGTGATTTTATAAAAAGATTGGTAGGACTATAGATGTAAATATATCAGTAGCAATAGGGTTTATGGCAATGTGATCATGTAAAGGGAACTTGACTAGTTTTATTGACAAGGAAAAAGAATTGAAAAATAAGGAAGTGATGTATGTGAATCAGAAAGATAGTGATGTGCAAAGTCATGATGGATAAGGAAATGGGAGATGGATTCAACACCAAGATGAATAATCAGCTTTGAAGGAGAAATGGGATAGTGTCATAGCATGAAATTTGGCAAAATGTAGAAATATGGGTATCACAGCATGTAAAATTGAAAAGTGGAAATGTTGGTGTAACAACATAGGAAGTGAAAAAGAGGAAATGATAGTGTATCATCATGGTCGTTGTGTAACAACAAACATGAAGATGCACAAAAAGTGTCTGTGTAACAACAAGTGCTTATGACATATATGAGGAAAATCAGCTCCTTAAAGCGGTCAACAAGGCATGTGTTCTTTCTCTACCGACAGTGATGCACGAGTTTCTTCATTGGTTCCTGTTTTGAGTGACTTCGAAAACCAATTTAGTGTAGAAATGAAAGCATGGTTTAATATCGTTATCAGGAAGTTTTATGATCCATTTGAAAATTTTGTTTTCATTATAATCTTTTTCTTTTTATGGTTTTGTACATATATATATATATATATATATATTGTTTTCTATTAATCTCAAAAACAAAAAAAACAGAGAATCCAAATGAATACTGTGATCATGCTTGTATAACCATTTTCTCCTTTCCTTATCAGAAAAATATACCAGAGTTTTGAAAACCATTACTTTATACAATAGTAACTGTAATGTTATTAGTGTGAGTCTCACACTCCGATCAGAACTGGTATAATTCAACAACAATTTCAGCACAAGCATCATAAGGATCTATGGATTTAGCAACTATATCAATGACTCTTTATAAACTGCAAGCACTGCTTTCCAAATTCTCCATGTCCATCAAACATCCCGAAGTAAGAGCATGCAATCAAAAGGGAATTAAAAATTAATAGAAATAGAACGGGCCCAAAGAGAGCATGCAAAATATAGTTACCTGATTGAACTCTAATAATCATGATTATCAACTTTGCCAACTAAAAGATATTGCCAGTAGCGATCAGACCGAACTTGCCTTAGATAAAAAGGAAATTTTCACCAGGTCGTTAGACCTAGCCAGTGAGTGAGTTAAGATACTTGAATCATTTCCCAGCTGCACTCCTCAATTGCACATCAATCTCCTTCATCATCATCGATCTTAAAATAAGGATTGTGCCTGATCAGATGGAACCTGTAACCAGTGAACATAGACAACGCAAGGGTTTCCAATTCTCCAGATAAAACACTAGTGTAGGCATACTGGTAAGCAATTATGGTGATCAGAGCATAAAATACAACATGTGTAAAGTAAATATAGTAGAACACCATAATATAATACTACCTGAAAAAATTCAACTTCATCAAATTCACTACTACCTTACCATCAGTGTGCACAACCCAAACAATAAGGAAGTTATTACGTTAACTAACAGACACATATACTTCCAAGAAAGATAGCCTTGGAATATGTCCAAGTCTTCATCAATCGTGACAGTGATCGTGCAGAGACATGGAGACATGGCCATCGTTGATTTGGCAATGAAATCATTGTGTGTGGGCGTATAAGTCCTGAGAAGATGCTCTAGATGCATCTCTTCATTTCTGCTTAGGAGTCAATAAGAAATTATACCAACCAATCATGCTCGTAAGCATTGATAATATCAACAGCGCACAGGAATCCGGAGAAGATGTCAAGAGAAGTGGGCACATCCAATCCCTATTCATTAATGGCATCGACTTTGGAACATAATTTAATCATTTAATGGTGAAATGATCGATCGCTTCAGGATATGGACTGATTGAACATGCATAATCTATGATGCATTTCGATATGATACCTTTGATTTCAGATGTATGCCAGAGACCCACAATAAAAAATTTCTTCTCATCTCTCTCGGATGCCATATCATGTAAAACAACAAAGAATCGATTAATTTCAAATCTGAAAGAAGATATGATCATCTTGAAGCATGAGTGGAGGGATACATACTGGTTGTATACTAATACAATATGATGTGTTGGATCAAACGAATAAAACCATGTTGCCAATAATAGGCAAGCCAACTAATAATTATTTTTTAAGCAATTGGCTTTGATTCGATTTGAAAGAATTTGTTCAGATGAGGTGGATGATCGGAAACTAAACTACACAAGTATAGGTAGTTGAAATTGTCACGAAGAATCATTCGAGAAATCACTTTAACCTATTCATGGGCATAGTTGCATTTTAACTTGATTTTCTTGTTGCATTACAAAAGATTAACCTGCTGGTCGAAGTTCTCCCTACATTTATTCATGGGATGAATGCATCACCACTTATTTTTAATTTAGATGGTGATTTTCAAGGATGGTGCTTGCCAAGCTAACACAATGAGGTATTTGTGACAGATAGATTGGTCTAATATGCATCGGATCACATTCCCTTATATTAAAATAAGAACCATAAAAACTATGATTCACATATGATGTGCAAGTTGTAATTCAAGGGGTGTTGTGGCAACTCAAACCAAAAAAAATCAGGCAACTTCAAACTAGAAACTATTGCAGCAGAAAACAAATTTTTGCACAGTTTAAATGGAATTCAACCTACCATAGCTTAGCATTGTTTTAGCATGCCACGACAGTTCAGTGGGGAAAAACTCATGAATTTGCATACCATTTATTATTATATTTTTTTTCGTTTTGTTTTATTTTATCCTAACGCCACTATTGTTTTATTGTTTGTAGATCTGCAAATTTATTCAATCACTGTTACAGGAAAAACATCATTGTTTTAGCAAGTAAAATTTCATTGTAACAACATGTAACATTTCTCTATATCAACATGTTGTAATAGCATGTAAAATTTGGTTTTGTTTTTATTCATCTTTGTTTTTATACTTGCAAGTCTAGGATGAACACGCAATTATTATTATTATTATTTCTTTTTATGTTTTCAAAAAAAAGAATTTATTCTGCAAAATTATAAAAAATTAGCAAATGGAACAAGTTGCAGATGAAAAATAGATTAGGAAAAAATTGTTATCGTCAGCAACCAAAATTCTTCCTAAAATCAATTTAGACATCCTATTTTCTGATCGGTGTTTTATTCGTTATCCTACCTACTCTATGCTAATTCTAAATTAAATATTAGCTATGTGTAGTCAAACAACCAATGTAGCCAAGCACGTAAAAGTAATAAGCATATATTATCTTTCAATTTCACAACTAAGGGTCGAAAATATGTATAAGCATGCGAAATCTGTTGTTGAAACTCTAAATTAACAAAAAAAGAAAAATTAAAAGAATCTAACCTAGTAGTCGCTTGAAACCATTGTTCGATATAGATTTCGTAGGAGCGATTTACCTCACTTAGATCATGCTGCAGCTCCTCATTGTCCTCCTCAGGTTCCTCAGGTGTTGATTCCTCGTTCGTTTCTAGAGGAGTATTTAAGCTCTGGGCTGCTATCAAGATCTCATCTTCCTGGGAAGAAGAAATCCAAGCTTTCGCAAGGATCTAAGCGAGTTGTTCCAAGCTGACAATCATAGTTAAATCATATTGAAAAGGGGTTCTTATAGCACCCAAATCAAAATAATAAAAAAAAAAAAACTAAAAATCACACTTGCTGAAACACATGAAAACCTCTTCACAGTTGCAAAAATTGAAATTGCAGAAATTGGAATTGTTGGAATTGAAATTCCAGAAATTGAAAGATACACTTATGCTTGTAGGAATTGAAACACTCCCTATATTCCCTTACCCATATGTCACCTCAGATTTAGGATCATGACTAATCATACTTGTATGAAAATTCAAACTAAACTTCAATCCATCGTGCTTCCCCGACAACGGCGCCAAAATGTGGGGTGAAAATATTGTCATTTAATTCCATTGTAGTACTTGCCCAACTATTTAATTTGTCAATCTGAGGTTCGTAGTCTTACGAAGCACACACACTATATATGCAGGACTGAAGTATAAGTAATCAAATTGAAATTGTTGAAATGAAATTAATTTAGTAAAGAATTGAAAGACTAACTAGGAAAGAAGGAAATTAATCTAGGAAAGCAATACAACATGTGAAGACTTGAATGAAAAAAGACATATGTGAGCTCACACAATAAATCAATCTCAAATTATATTACAAGAATCAAATGACAAAGCATGAAAGAATACAAATCAAAGCTAAGAATCCCCTTCTAAGACTTCAAGCTAATCTAAGTCTAATCTCTCATCTCTAATTCCCCTAAATGAAGAGAGAACACTCCCTTTTATACATGAGAGTCTTGAAGATAAGATAAGAGTCTCATAATTACAGATCCACTATTCTCTCAACCACTTTCCTATTATTACAATATATGATCCCTTCAAATCCTCCACACATCTCTCACAAGATATGCCATCAAAATCTCCATGATCTTCTCCTTTGAATATGCTTGAATGATTGTCCCAAATATTCTTCAAATCTTCAAAGATTGAAGATGAAATTCGAATTTGAGGCTAGGTGGTAATATTTGACTTTGTTGAAATATTCAAATATACATGTACACATCATAAAACTCATCCAACCTTGAGATATAATGAAAATATGTTAATTTCTAATATTTAATCACAAATTCACTTTAATACTAAAATGAATAAAGTGGAAAATAATAATGTGAAACCCAAATGTATTTATGAAAATGGTATGATGGAAGGTTAATGGGATGATGAAATGTAACGAATAGTGAAGGGAAAGGTGGATGAAAATGCAACATTTTTTAGTCCTAACAACTAGTATTCCCATATTGGGAAAATACATTTCATGTTCAAGTAGATGCATCAGCGATAGAACTCGGAGATATTCTGGCACAACTAGGAGTTGGATAGTTAGAACATCCTATAGAATTTGCAGGCAGGAAATTACTAGAGTCAGAGCAGAACTACAATACTACAGAGAGAGAAGGCTTAGCAATGGTATATGCATTGTATAAGTTCAGACACTATTTACTTGGTAAACAATTTAAAATGTTCACAGATCATGCTTCCCTAAAATTATTAGTCAATAAGCCAGTGTTGGGGGGGAGAATTTTTGGATGGTTATTGTTGTTTTAGGAATTTGACTTTGAATTGATAATCAAACCAAGGAATTTGAATGCAAGACTTGATCACCTATCAATGATCACCAATGGAGAAGAACCTATGAATTTAGAGGAAAAGTTCCTTGATGCATAGTTATTTTCAGTCCAAGTAGCTGATGAATATTTTACTGACATCATTAAATACTTGAGTACAGGGACCGTCCTACAAAAAAACAACACTGCACAAAAGAAAAATATGGTAGTCAGATTTGCAGACTATCAATTAATTGTAGAACACATATACAATATGGGTGCAGACAACATCTTGAGAAGATGTGTACTAGAACATGAAAGGCCTAGGATTTTAGCAGAGGCCCGTGAGGGAATAGCTGGAGGACATTATGCAGGAAAATCTACCATGAAAAATATATTGCGTATAGGACTATGGTGGTCGACCATTCACAGAGATGCAAAGGAATACTACCAGAGATGTGATGTATCTCAGAGGGTTGGAAAACCTAATAGATGGGATGAGATGCCCCTGATACCATAATTTACCTTGCAAGTATTTGACAAATGGAAAATATATTTTTTGGGGCCAATTAACCCAACAGTAAAGAGGTCAGGAGAAAGGTATATCAGTATTGTGATAGATTACTTAACAACATGGGAAGAAGCAGCACCAATAAAATATTGTAACATAGAGACAACAAAACACTTCATGTTTGAGAAAGTGATCACTAGATTTGGATGCCCAAGGATTTTGATGAGTGACCAAGGCACTCATTTCATCAATAGTACTATCAAGGCTATGAATAAGAAGTTTGAATTCTATCATCAAAAGAGTACACCATATCACCCTCAAGCAAATGGAATAGTGGAATCCTTTAATAAGATCCTAGGAAATGCATTGACACAGATCTACAATGTCAACAAGGATGATTGGGACTTGAAGATACAAGCAGTATTATGGGCATACAAGACTACATGAAAAAATTTGATAGGGCACACACCATTCAAGTCGGTATATGGAAAAGAAGCAGTGGTGCCATTAGAATTTTTGGTACATATTCTGCGTGTAGAAGAAATCACTAACATGAAAGAATGAGGCGCGATACAAGAAAGGCTAAGTCAGCTGATGGTGATGGAAGAAGATAGGAATCTAGCAGGATTTCACCAAGAATTACAAAAAGCAAGGGACAAATCTTGGCATGATAGATATATTAAAAGGAATAGTTTCAAGGAAGGTGACCTAGTCTTGGTGTATGACAGTAAATTTCTTCAACACCCAGAAAAGTTCAGAATGCAATGTTTGGGACCATATGAAGTGAATACTTTCACAGATGGGGGAGTTGTACAATTGAAATATTTAGGAGGTACAAAACTCAGATGAGTGATCAATGAGATTCGACTGAAGTTGTATATGGACAACTGACCTTCTAGTACTTAGACAATACCATGCAGTAAAGAGATATGTAAAAAATAAAAGAAGAAGAAAATCCATAAAAATTAAAAAGGATAAAAATAAAAGCAATTCAGTGCACATAAAGGGCCTCGACAGAAGAGAATTGGGCAGATAGAACAGGGCGCTAAAATAAAATAGGGGTTTGAAAACATGCCACACAGAAGATAAATTAATGGGTAGAAAGTTACAGTGTGTAGGAAACACAACGAAAAGGGGGAAACGTGACAATTATAAGTGTGACACAACTGTCACTTCCCCATCCCGCTACAAAGTCGAAAAGAGGGGGAAAACCGACCCATTGTGTCAATTTCTAAGGAGAAAAATGTCAGGTCGAGCGAAAGAATGATAGAGAGAAAATTTGTGCTACCATCTGTCAAATTGAGAGCTTGTAGTTTGTATTTAACCACCATGTCACCACTGAGGGTTGGAGCACCAAGAAGAACTAGAAGAAGCACACAGAGTAGCACATGGGTACCACAAGGAGAAACTAGCGAGATACCCATTGTTACATATTATTTTCATCATCCCTATGACCGTTAATGATGTAAACCTATCTTTTTCCTTCAGAGGGGTCAGTGGCCTGAGTTCCTAAAGAGAGAAGGGAGAAGAACTTTTCCTGAGAAAAGAAGTTGCATTTTCCTCTATAAAAACCTTATAAAAAAGGAAGTTCGCAGGCTGCCTATGTATTAGTGTGCAAGAATGTTTGATTCTCGCAGGCTGCATCATAGCTAGGGTGCGAACAGTTCGCAGGTTTCACTATAAGCAGGGTGCGAGAATGCTTACACGTGGGAAAAATGAGTGTTTTCTCGAATCTTCTAGAAGGAGAAACTTCCATGGTGATGTGGCATCCGAATGGTTTGGATCTTACTCACTTTCATGATTTAGTGGGATCATCCTAACCTCCTCACCTTATCCTCTTCAACTTATAAAAGGAGAGGAGCTCTCATGGAGGAGGTTCTTGAGCTTAGCTTTGGTTGGCTTGGAATTATTAGCTTGGTTAGAGTGGATTTGAGATTTGCTTTGTCAAGATAGATTGTGAGTAGCTATCAGATCCATGGTCTCATAATTCTTGGAGTGAAAGTGTGTGGGGAATGAAGGATAGTTGGAAGGGACCTTACGACATCAAGGCCATGGTTGTAATCTCTCTTTCACTTTTAATATGATACAGTAATATGATTCTTTCCTATAAAGATTGTTGTGTTTTATTGTATGATTCCTTGATCACATACATAGGTTTATATTGAGTTTATGCTATTACTATCACTTCGGTTGGTTGCATTCTTTTGCAGGATCATCATTGTATGAGCGTTGGAACAGAGCTAGGATGGCGATGGCGAGAGGAAGCAACATTTAAACGGTATGTCACTCATCCCTCTTTAGTTAGTAAATTCAATATCTAAAACTTAAGGAAAGTGTCATGTTTTGTACTTTTTTGTTCTAGATTCAAGTGGATCTAGGGAGATCTGTTAGTGTTCGCACCTACCGATTAGTCCGATAACAAAATTGGTGACTCCACTCGGGATCAAATTGTTTCCTAGTCAGTCTAGTTTACCTTCCTTTGATTGCATGTTTTCTGGTTTCTGAGTCTGTGGGACATCCATCCAGACTCTCTGGATCTAGAAGTTCACTTAGATTCCCTGTCCTTTGTCAAAATTTTCTTTGATTACAGACATTCGCGCACTATACTTGTCTATGGACTGCAAGAATCATTGATGTTCGCACCCTGCTGTTAGGTTCAGTGCGAACTTCTCACACCCTACCAATGTCTAGCCTGCGAGAATACCTAATTCTCGCACTATAATATACTGCTAGGTTGTGAACTTGTTTGTAAACTTTTTGGATTGGGTCTTGTCATCTTTTGATGACCCAGTTTTGCTTTGATCAAATGGATTGAGATTTTAGAGCCTATATTGATCTGCTTACAGTCTTCTTGACATTCTTTGAGTTGCTTTTAGCCATCTTTGCTTTGTTTGGTTTTGAAGGATTAGTCTCTTGCTTTGAGTGTCTTTCAATTAAAAAGTGTGTGTTTTCTTTAGAATTGTTTAGGGAAAGATCAGATTTCTTTTGAATAGTTCGCTTTAAAAGAGAACTTTTGGTTTGGGTTTCTTTGTTTTAAGAAAGTTCATTTTTGACTTTAGGGAAATTTTTGAAACAAAAAGATTTAATTTCTTGATTTAGATTGGGGGCATCCTTGCATTTGAAGTAGCGAAATTGCATGATTCTTGGCGTTTTTTGATCTTAAATTATGAAAAAATTTCCCCCTCATGGCTGGGGGGGGGCCATGAATCGTGCATTGGTGTTCAGTACCTTTTTCTCATTTCTTGAGAATCTTGATATTGATGAGTTTAATATATTTTGGGACATCGTGCAAATGGGAATGATAAATGTTTTCTCCTTCTCGTAGCATAGCTTTCATTGAAATGAAAAGATTGCATCTTCATATCTTTGCATACTTTTCAAGTCGGTCAAAACACCATATTGTCCATGCCATTTTCCTCTTGAGTAACAACATCCATAAAATGAAGCACTTATAAAAGTTGATTAGACATTTTTATCTTTTTGGTAGCAAACCTACATTAGATTAGTTGTAGGGATTTGGAATAGATGTGAAAGATAACTTTCCAAAGTCGCAAACAAACATAGAATCTTGAGTTAGGGAGCAATTAAATCCACTTATTACATTTTGTCCTGGGAATCCCTTCTAACACAAGGGTCAATCACGAGGTCACATTGAGACTGGCAGAGTTACTCACCCTGCTTTGTTGGTCTTGGTGTAGAGGTTGCGCGTATTATGGGGGTCGCTTGAGAGGTATACCCACAATGATGAGTGGAAGCCTTTCGAGTTGATTTTAGGCTAGATACCCTGCCCTTGTGCATGGATCATATTGTCGACTATTTCCCCAAGCATCATTGTAGTAATTGGTAACCTTAGTGGCCTATCTCTCTAGTTTATTTACACGAGGTGACTGTGGAGGGGCAAGTCTTCACAGTACCTGGAATCGACGTTGGCCAAACTCACTCGGGCTCCTTGGAGGGTATACCCACGATTATGTGTGGGAGCTTGCACCAGGGTGTAAGTCCATTAAAAAGGTCATCAACGTAACTTTTCCACCAGCTCTATCTCAACCCTTTCTTACATTGTTCCTGCGACGTTGGATTTCATCACCAACTAGTGTGCTCATTGTGAGAAGGTTTTGTTTGTTTGCTTGCTTCCTAGATTTTTAGCATGTGTTGTTTGTTTTCCCTAGCAAACTCTAGATTGGATATTTATTTAATGGCGTCAGTTCCTGGAATGACCAATGAAGGAACCCCTGCTCCAGGGGAACCTTTTGTTTTTCCTTCTCACGAGAACATTGGTCCTCCTCACATCGCTACTTTGAGCCTTCCAGGTCTCACTATTGGATTACCGGTATGGTTGTTTTCCACTCAGGTAATCCTGAATGTAGTAAGTGCTTCGGTCGTAAGCACTTCCCCCCAAGCACATCAACCTCATGTTGATCCTTCACCTTCTTCACCAGTAAGTTCGTCTTCACCTTCTTCGCTTGCAATGTCACCTTCTATTTCATCTTCTTCGTCGGGTGAAAGTTCTAAAGCTAGTAACCCGGTGACTAAGAAGAAGAAGAAAAGAAAGATTAAGAAGAAGAAAGATAAGAGAGGGTCAAAACTTCCAACCACTGTCAAACATGTTGGAAAACAACCAGTTACTGTTAATTGTGCTGGGAGTGTTGATGATGTCAAGATCACCCAAACACCTCATAAGCCCAAGTACCCTTGCAGGCTTTGTAAGGGTAGCCATATTCTTAAGGAATGCCCTGGTCTATCCAAGTTTATAGAAGCATGGTCTACACACCCTAACCAACCCATGTTATCAGCCTCTGAACAACATACTGATGACCTCCGGTCAACTAGTCATGATACGGTTGGGAAGAAGAAAAGTAGAGTCAAGTTCCCGTGTATGTTATGCAAAGAGAGTCATCTAACTCATCTTTGCCCTCATATGGACAAAGCCTCGAAATTACTGGAATACATGACTGTTTCACAGCCTCAACTCCCAGTCGCTTATCGCAAGCTTTCTCTCAACCCACCTGTAGTTGATGGAATGATCAATCTGGTTCCCCTGTCGATCAGTCCAGTTGATCAAGTGGTCAATCTAGTCATGTCTTTAGATGAACCAGTAGAACAAGTGGTTGATCTGATCCCATCCTCGGTCAACCCCACTCTCCTTTTAGAGAATGAAACCCAAGCGGTTGATCCGTTTCCACCTGTCGACCCCATTCTCCCCTTGGAGAATGAAACCCAAGTGGTCGATCTGATCTCTTCATCGGTCGATCCTACTCTCCTGCTAGAGAGTAAACTCGATACTACTCATGTTTTTATCGTTGATACAGACTCTGCTATGTCGAGAGGTATTCCTCCTCCTCCCGTGGAACCCCGTCCAAGTAATGAGACCATCCATTTTGATTAGGGTGTGCTAACTGGAATTCGTCTTCCCTCTCACATTCCTTTCCAGATTATAGTACAATTTTGTGGTCGAGACGTTCCTCAGACACTAATAGATGAAGGTTCGTCTATTAGTATTTTTTCCTCTTTTTCTTGGCAAGCTTTGGGTTGTCCTCCACTTGTGTCGGTTACGCAGAATCTGTTATCTTTTAATAGAAGAACTAGTCAACCTTTAGGGACCCTTCCTCAGTTTCTTGTAACTTTGGCAGGGAAAAATGTCTTCATTGATGTCATGGTAGCCCAAGACCCCTTGGATTTTTCTTTACTCCTTGGGCAGGATTATGTCTATGCCATGAAAGCTATTGTGTCTACTCTTTTTCATGTGATATATTTCCCTCATGATGGACGAGTTGTGACTGTTGATCAACTTTCATTCAATGACCCCACCTGGATTGCCTCCCTGAATGGTTCTTATATGCAGACGGTATCACCCGTGCCACAGGTCAATTATGTGGCATTGTCACCCATGGATTCAACTTCTGATTACTTAGATCTAGTAGTTGACATGGTGATCTCTTCGATAGGTTTGTTAGAGAATGATCTCTTTACTCCTGTTGCGACTCTCGACATGGTGTCCTTCCAGAGTTTTTTTCTTCCTTCCAGTGAAGACCTCTTGGAATCCATGACCGAGTTTTGTCCCTTGACATGGTGTCCTTCCGGAGCATTGTCCTCTTGGAATCCATGATCAAGAAGAAACCACTTTCGAGGATAGTTTTTGCATCTCTGCGGCAACCTCGTTAAAAAATGAAACAAAGGTTTCGAGGATAGTTTTTGCGTCTTTGCGGCAACCTTGTTAAAAAATGAAACAGAGGTTTCGAGGATAGATTTTGCGTCTCTGTAACAACCTCGTTAAAAAATGAAACAGAGGTTACGAGGATATTTTTTTCGTCTCTGAGGAAACCTCGTTAAAAAATGAAACAGAGGTATTTGAGCATGGTTTTTTGATTTCAATCTCGTTAAAAAATGAAACCACTTCTGAGGATAGTTTTTCGTCTCTGTGGAAACCTCGTTAAAAAATGAAACAAAGGTTATGAGCATAGTTCTTGTTTCTCTTTCAAGCTCCTTAAAAAATGAAATAGTTTTCCCCCTCTTTATTTGAGTCAAGTCCTTCATCTAGTATTTGAAGCTTCATTTCATTCTCCTTTGTAGTTGGATGAAACAAAGCTTGGGGGACATTTGCCTCAGCCTCTGGACTTCATGCTGAAGTTAAGTTGTTGGTTTCTTAAGCTGGGGGCTAAGTATCAACCATGCATTAGGAAGTTGCAAGCATAGTTTTCTATGGTTCAAGCTTGTGTAAAAATGAAACCACTTACCTCAAGCATAGTTTCCTCTGGTTCAAGCTTGTGTAAAAATGAAACCAGGTCCAAGCATAGTTTTGTTTAATTTTTAATCTTGTGTAAAAATTAAAATCTATCCCAAGCATAGTTTTGTTTTGTTTTAAAGCTTCCGTAAAAATGAAAACAATCCCGAGCTTAGTCTTTGTTCTTTCTCATGCTCGTAAATATATGAGAATAAGTTACCGATCTTAGTATTTATTTTTTATCGTGCTCGTAAATCAATGAGAATGTAACTGATTATACTTTTATCACTTTCTCGGACTCGTAAAGGTTATATGAAAAAGGAACCCCCTGGAGTCCTCTTTAATCTCTTTTCAGACTCTCTAAACATGAAAACATTGTCGAGCGACCTTGTTTTTTTCACGCTCGTTAAAGTATTTGAAGAAAATGTATGTTGAGCGATAGTTTATCTCTTTTTCAATCTCATCATACTACTTTACGAAAAAGGAACTAAGAGAGTTCTCTTTTAAGTGATTTTTCAGACTCTCTAAACATGAAAAACCCTCGCGTTTTCTTTCTTTGGAATCGTAAAACAAACATCGAAAGGCCCATATCGAACTGAACCACTCCTTCCTAGGGTTCGTTAAACATACTCTGGGGGACTCGTCTGAAGGATGAGCTTTTATTACAAGCATATGTTATCCTCCTCAAGCTTGCGTAAAAATAAAGAGGTACTCGCCAGAAATGGTGGGGGAAAGAATTGGGAAAGAATTGTGTCTAAACCTATATTCCATGAAAGAGTCACTTTTGAACATGACACCTTTTCACTTGCCTTGTGTCTAGATTGGAAAATCCACTTGTCTCTTGATCATACTCCTATAAGATTACAAATTGGTCTGTGATCCTTGTTGTTGAGTCAGTATTTCCAAGACAGTTGTTGTGTCGTCAATATATTCAAAAATATGTCCAACCCGAAAATCCTTCTATTGCATCGGCCATTTTTGTAGTCTTTAAGCCTTCTATTGCATCGGTCATTTCTGCAGTCTTTAAGCCTTCTATTGTGTCGGCCATCCCTGAGTCAGTCCTGAATCACTTGTTACTCTGACCTACATCAAATCTTGTTACTTGTTTCACGTCATTGATGTGGGATACATTAAGGCCCTCATGTGACGAGTCTTTTCCTGTCAACTTCAACTCATTATCCAGGAATTAGACTTAGAAACTAATTGTTACCTTGGAACTTGCATGCCTCAATGGCAGGTTTCCTCACTTTCGACAGTGGGTTTTCATTATTGACCCCTGATCGAGAGATTCTGCCGAGTGTTCGAATTCATCTCATTAATTCACATTCATTGGATTGTATTAGTGTACCTTGGGATTCATTGACATTAATGGTGATTTCCCTCGCACTTGTTAACGATATACACTAATGACCGATAATCAAGTGGTTTCTACCATGTTCGACTTCGACACATGTATTCGCATGGTTAGATTCGTACTATAGAGTGGTGGAGATGAAGACCCTGGATCTTTTCTGATAGATTTAGGTTGCATTGGAGTATATTCAGTTTGTATTGTTGCATAGATACACATTGTATGTCTGGTGGCTATGTTCAAATTTGAGTCTTTAACACATAGATCCACAGTGTATTTTTGGTGGCTATGTTCAGATTTGAGTCATATCGGCATGGATCCACAGTGTATGTTTGGTGGCCATGATTTGTCTTACTCGACATGGATCTTCGCATGTTGGCATTTATGCTTTGATTCATTTGTATTCTGAGTATGGGAATGCCTACCTCAGTGATGATATATTATTGTACTGTATTTCCTTGTTTATTGGCAGGTTTCCGACTGATTGTTCCTTGTTCCCTACACACACTCGACAAAGTATTTCAGCTATCACTCTATTCTAACTTCATACTTTGGGGGGATCTCTATTACACATTATTTTCATCATCCCTATGAACGTTAATGATGTAAACCTATCTGTTTCCTTAAGAGGGGTCAGTGGTTTGAGTTCCTAAAGAGAGAAGGGAGAAGAACTTTTCCTGAGAAAAGAAGTTGCATTTTCCTGTGTAAAAACCTTATAAAAAAAGGAAGTTCACAGGCTGCCTATGTATTAGGGTGAGAGAATGCCTGATTCTCGCAGGCTTCATCATAGCTAGGGTGCGAACAGTTCGCAGATTGCACTATAAGCAGGGTGCGAGAATTCTTACACGTGGGAAAAATGAGTGTTTTCTTGAATCTTCTAGAAGGAGAAACTTCCATGGTGAGGTGGCATCCGAATGGTTTCGATCTTACTCGCTTTCATGATTTAGTGGGATCATCCTAACCTCCTCACCTTATCCTCTTCAACTTATAAAAGGAGAGGAGCTCTCATGGAGAAGAGGTACTTGAGCTTAGCTTTGGTTGGCTTGGAATTATTAGCTTGGTTAGAGTGGCTTTGAGATTTGCTTTGTCAAGATAGATTGTGAGTAGCTATCAGAGCCATGGTCTCAGAATTCTTGGAGTGAAAGTGTGTGGGGAATGAAGGATAGTTGGAAGGGACCTTACGACATCAAGGCCATGGTTGTAATCTCTCTTTCACATTTAATATGATACAGTAATATGATTCTTTCCTATAAAGATTGTTGTGTTTTATTGTATGATTCCTTGATCACATACATAGGTTTATATTGAGTTTATGTTATTACTATCACTTCGGTTGGTTGCGTTCTTTTGCAGGATCATCATTGTATGATCATTGGAACATAGATAGGATGGTGATGGTGAGAGGAAGTGACATTTAAAAAGTATGTCACTCACCCTCTTTAGTTAGTAAATTCAATATCTAAAACTTAAGGAAAGCGTCATGTTCTGTCCTATTTTGTTCTAGATCCAGGTGGATCTAGGGAGATCTGTTAGTGTCTACACCTATTGATTAGTCCGAAAACACCATAGTGGTATATGTGGATGAAATTCACACACTGTAGTACGAGAAGACCACATTCCATGTGGAGGATGAGAAGGAATCCGCATAGGAGCCTGAGCAGCTGGTAGAGGACGTTGAATGGAAAAAATCCGATGCGTCCAAGGGAAAAGGACCACATGAAGCATAAAAAGCCATGGATTCCATGTAGTAGGGCCTAGAGCTAGAACAAAAGTAGGAAATAGAGCAATAGGGTGGGGTATCATCCCCACAAGGGAACAAGAAGTTGAGATCATAAAGCAATACGTAGGGCATGCAACACACACATGCATAACTAAGTATAGTAATGTCGTAAATTCCCAATGAAGTGAAAACTAGGGATAACATGATAGGAGGAGTCAGAGGCCTTAAATACTTCGAACATGATGTCTCTGATGCCACAAAGTTCCCAGAATTGGAAGAACATAGCTACTTAGAGAGTAGGGAAGAGGTCCCATCAGATGCATCATTGTTGGAACTTGCAAAGTGGATCCTGGGACTGTACAACACCAACATCATGAACCTATTAGACATATCACACTTCGGGCACGAGAAACAAATAAAAGGATGTCTTAAATAGCTGTTAGCAAGGGTGCACGGAGGCATCTTATGGATCGATGGGATAGTTCCTATCAATGTTGACCTCATCACATAGATTACAGGACTTCTCACGGATGGGGATAATCTAGAGAAATACCTAGAAGACAAGACTAAGGCGAAAGCCATTTCAGATGAGATCAAAGAAAATTATGGTGAGGAGAGGGGGAACAGAGGTACCAGGATCAATGAGATCAATGATCCTATGACATAATTTGCAACCAGATTTCTTGGTTGCAAATTAATGTGCAAGTGATGAAAAGAAGAAGTGCTCACATGAGTAGTAGCAGCTACAGTGTAGTGCACAAAGGGGAGATCGATGAGTTGGGCCCCATATCTACTCAACTCATTCATTGAATATTGTAAGGATGTGAACGAATAGGGCTCTGAGTTCCACTACTCATGGTTAATCATACTCATTACACTTATAGGGTGGAACGAACCTACATACATGGTGTTCCTACCAAGGACAAGAAAATGTGGCACAACATGCTACACATCACTGCGAAGCACAACCAATCCTAAGGTAAAGAAAGTCAAAAATGACATGTTCTCTTAATACTTGACATAGATTTAGAACAAATTGGCAGATACATGGAGGATATCACCAGAAACTATCCAGGAGTATGAAAAGATAGTGAATTTTCAGGCATCACATCACAACATGTGGCTACAGGTAAAGAAATACCCAACCAAGGAGAGGATGTAGCTGAAATACTGTGTGACGACGTAGGACATCCACATGGAGGTCAAAGAGTGACCTGAGGAGTGTAAAATGCCAGAGATTCCAAGAGCAATGCCAATAGTACAAGTCCATACGTAGGGTAGCATAGTCCCCACACAACAGATAGGAAGGAATGGCGCTAGCCAGCAAAATAAAACAATAGGTACAGTGGGGGAAAGAAGGTTAATTCGGAAGAAAAATAGAACACAAAATAAGTCATAGCGTGGTCCTACATAGGGTCCATAGGCTACAGATCAGGCATCGGAAGGACCGACAACACAGGTGAGTGTAGAGGAAATGCAGACGGAGGCACAAGCTATAACCATGAACAAATAAGTTGAGAAGGATATCGGCATGGATACATGGATGCCAGAAGCATTTGAACAGCCAGAAGCCCAAATGAAGAGAAAAATAAAGCAATCAAGTGGCACAAGGAAGAAAGAAAAGGCTCACAGGAAACAAATGGAAACATCACTGACAACATATGACGTAGATTTGATAGCCATGATAGTAGAAGATCGACTATCAGAAGTGTGGGAAAATGCAGAAAACCATCGAGCTTCAATTTTGGAACGGGTACAGGAGGTTAAAAATTCTCTAGAACGGTTGAGGATCAAAGTGAAACAACAAAAAAAGGATAAATCGACGCCAGTAAGAGAAGGAGCATCTGTCAGAGAGATAGTACAAATCACAGTGCAGGGAAGTGCTAACTTTATCATAAAACCAGATATGTTATTCATCAATGAGGAAACAACACAGAAGCCCATGAAGGATGTCAAAACATTGGACATGGCATTACCCAAGATACCAACAAAGGCGTTATATAATTTATAATTTAGTTTCACGCAGGAGATTCATTCCAGAGAAAGGTCTGACATGACGAATATACAAATAGAGCAGGAAGAAAATATGGTATTGAAGGAAGCCATCAACTAGGAAGGGAAGAAGAAAGGGATAGCGCAACAAAAAGTGGATGAGATAAAGACCCAGATAAACATAGTCTTTCAAGACATCTCAGATGACACAACATCATAGGAATCATCTTTCAAGGAGAAGATAACAAAGATAGCGCAGACTTTGCAAAATTATAAAGAGCAGATCAAGGAACTGGAGGAGTGTGTAGTACCTATGACTCCCCCAACAATCCAAGCACAAAGAGAGAAAGTCGCAATAGAAACTACATTAAACATCACGTAGAACATACATAGAGTGGTGGAATTGTTGGAGAAGAGTGGCCAACTATGGACCAAACTACTAGAGGATGGGAGCCTATAAGAGTTGCAAGGAAAGGAAGATAAATTGCATGCAACAATGGAATATGTCAAGAAACAACAAAGGAAAATGTCACTACTAGAGAAGATTAAGACAACCACAGAAATGAAGAACCTTCAGGCAGAAGAAAAAGCGGTGCAGGCATAGAAGATCGCACAACAGTCTCATTTGGAGCCCCTACATGAAAAGAAAGAATAGTTGGTTGTGGAAATCGATGCAGCAAAAGCATGCCTTGAACAGATAGGCTTGGGGGGGGGCGATATATTAAGACCACCAGTCACTGTGCAGGTCATCAAAGTAATGAAAACAAGGAGAAACTGGGCTCATGAGTAGTGCCAAAGGGTAGTATATATGTACAAAGTGTTGGCACAACTAGTAGAAGAAACTGGAGTTAGGAAGCAACTTAGGATGAGTCACAATTTCAGTTTTGGGGTCCTATTGGGTGTAGGTCAGTTTTGAGGGAAAAGAGCAACGTGGGAGGCATATATGCATGCAGAAGAAGTAACACATGTAAGGTAGATGCGCTTGTAGGAAAAGAAACACATGAAAAACAGACGTGCATACAGAAGAGGAAGGCATGCGAGGCACACATGCAAGAAGACCTAGTCATGATAGGGTTAGGGTTTTGGTAAGAATATGTAATGACTAGTAATCCAAGAACAAGTATAAATAGGTACCTAGGAGGTCTAGGTAGGGGGGGTTGGAACATTGTTTAGTAGTTGTCGTTGCTTAATGTGATTGTAATTCTAATCTCTTTTGGTAAGTTGTTGAGCTGAGGAGATGGAATAGGGTAGATCTTTAGGATCAAAGAACAGACTAAGTGTAACACCCTATTTCCCCCAGTCTGTAAAAATAACTATACTGGCCAAGTATTGTGGAAAACTTAGAAATGTGAATGTGTGATGTGAATGGACTTTGTCAAAAAGGTCGATGAATGTGAATAATATTATAATATATATATTGCAGGACTACTGAGAGGGGGATGTGCTGAAAAAGAGACCACGATGGATGAAGAAAGGCGGTGGAAGGCACCTAGAATGGTGGCGTTAACTTCCACTAAAACCAATACCGTATTGGGACTTCACTGGACCGAAGAACCAAAAGAGGCTCGCTGGCCCCGAATTAAATGACTCGCCAGGTTGGTAGGTAAAGAGATCCTCATGAGTAATGAGAGATGGGGTGAACCGCCCATCCATAGATTCCTTAGACCTGACCACTGCAAGGAAGATCATGCCACACACAACCTCGCCAAAAGAAGAAAAGGCAGGAAGAGTATGCGATCAAGGGGGTAGATGCGAGGGGAAGAGGAGAACTCTGGAAAAATACAGAGTGAGTGATAGAAAAGAAGAAGGAGAGTAACCTTCATTCTCGGTCACTGACAAATAGAGATGTAGTCTCATAGCATCGTGGTCTCAGCTCGGGGGTGGCTAGTGGTAAATACGTTGGGAATTGTTGAGCCTATGGTTGGGTGGAAACGAGCACCCCTCTCAGCAGTTGCAATCACACCTAGTGTTATTTCTGATAAGTGTTTTATATCCTGTATCTTGAATTTTATATGATGATATGTATGTTCATAGTCTGTGCAATCTATGAATGGTTTGAGCATAAGACTGTCTGTGTGGTGTTGACCAGAAATGGTGGTTGCATGCTTATAATGGAAATACCACGTATGGCTTATATTTTATGAATTTCTATTTATATGCTTACCGATCTAAGTCAGACTTCAAGTCTGTTCTTAGGAAATATATACCCTTATTCATCTCCAAGAATACCCAGAATAAATCTCTCCACAGAGATACCCTCTCTTGGAAAACTTACCAAGAACCTGAAAAAGGATTTGAAGGAGCAATTCTTAGTAATACTGTACGAGGAAGAATGGGCCTCTCAAAATCCTGAAATAGCTGCATAGGGATAAGAATCGATTGACGGACAAGATCCTGTCAGAAGATCTGCGGCCATTCACGACCATTAGATTGGAAGAAGAAACAAGGGCATTAAATGCCTAAACCCTTTTCCTTTATCTTTGTGAGTAGTGAAGAAATTAGGACCGTAGATCCCCAAGGTTCATGGGAGTATCTGAACAATTGGTTTTTCCACATCTAGGGAGAAGTGGGAGAGTGCACAATGCGGGACAGATCTGAACCATCAGATATTAGTTAGAAAACCTGACAGTCGTTGGAGCTGTTAGGATATGCATGAGGGGTAAGGCTCATGAACAGAGGCGAAAGTCATAAAAGAGGAGTTGATATCGGGGCTTCAGACTTCGAGATTTTGGAAGTCCTGATGATGAGATATTGGGACACTCCATGGTGGAAGTCCCGAAATAGATCTGGATCCTTCGATTAAGGGAGGCCACGTGTCACGAGATCACCTGTTTCGAGGATTTAGACATCGAGAAACCAAAGAGGAAGGTGATCATTTTGACCTCGCACTTGGCGAAGTCCCAAAACAATCTAGACCATCCATCCGTGGAGGACACATGGAAGAGATCAAGAGTCCATCAGTATTTTGGATACCGAGGATTCGAATTGACAGAGGATCTATTTCACTAGGGGTTGCAAGTCGCGAAATCCTGATAAACGAAACCCCGAATCGGTTTAAGTGTGAATAAGTTTGAGAAAGTCGGGATTTGATCGTGACCGTTGATCATCCTGAAAATATCATAATAGATGATCATGGGTAAAGGTCACAGTCGTCCATCAGAGGGACACGTGGCTATTGGTCACTATTTTATCATTTTGGCACCCGGGAAACCAAAAGGAAAGAACCCTTGTCTTCGCAAGTCATGAAATCCCGGTACCCGAATCCCCGATGAGCTCTGTGGTAGAAAGGAGGAGTCCTGAAAGGGATCTATACCGTCTATTGGAGGAGACGCGTGGTGAGTGGTCAGAGTTCGGGGAAATCTCTGAAATCACGTGGACCGTTGGATCCAAATCCTTGAGGATCGTTGCTCTCCTACATGAATCCCCATATCGGGATTCGAGTATTGGAGTGACAAGAGTTTTGAAGTCGTTGCATCGTGAACTCTCGGTTCATGAAACTCTGAAAATATCTGAACCATTGGATCCAAGACATCGAGAGTCATTAGATCTCATACAATAACTCGAGTATCGGGTTTCAGGGTTTGAAGAGTCGAAGGACTTGACTCTCTTGCATTTCAAACTCCCGATTACCGAAATCCTGATATGGCCAGGACCTTCGGATCAGGGGAGGCTTATAGCCGTTGATCTCCCTTTGGAGGGGAACTTCAGATATTATGGAGTTTCGGGGATTCGAAAGGGAGAGGAAGAGACATCGCATCGCGATTCCCTGAATCGCGAAAATCCAGTAAGTGCTTTGTCGATTTAGCGTGTGGTCATGGAATAGGGTCACGTGGAAAAGACCAAAGCAGGGAGCTTGTCACTCGCCAGCCCTTTCGGGGTTCGGCATTTCGACATTTCATGGTTTGCAGAGTCAAAAGACTGGACTCGCTTATATCGCTGAGTCGCAAAATGCAAAAAGGCGCCTATTTGTTTGGCCGGTGGTCATAACCGAGGATCACATGGAGGTGGAAAAATGGAAGAGCTAGCCTGCGCAAAGCCCCATAGGATTTTGGGGATTCTGTCCCTTGAGAAAAGGCGAATAATTTATCGTGTCGTAGTGGGGTATGTGAAAAATTGGTATCAGAGCATGGTTACAACACTTAGCCTGCTTGGGCTCATGAACAAGTTGCGCAGAAGCTCTGTTTAGAACACTCCTAAAAGGAGTAACCCCCCTGTCTTAACCTTCTTAATCAAAAGACGAAGTTAAGAATAAAAAAATCCTATTGTGTGTGTGTACATGTGAAAATATGAATTACATACTGGTTATATATAAATATAACTATTGACTAACAACTAGCGTTTTTCCTTTTGCACACAAGCAGAAGATTAACCGCGGGAAATTATCAATGCATAGTATGGTGACTCACCATGAAGTGGGGGAAGGCTCCCACAATAGAGATGAAGAGTCTGACGAAAGGAGGGAAGTAGGGACCCCTCCAGATCTAGCCAAGACTGTGAGGATTCTCATGGTCGAATTACAAAGCTGCTAGGCTGACAATGAAAGGATGATGAAAGAACAAGAAAAGCAAACATAAATTAGCGCAGTTTTACTGCAGAGTTTATCCGATCTAAAAAGACAAATGCAACATGAACCTAAAACTCATAAACATGGTCATATCAGTGGCCACACTGAGAGGAGCACCTCGAAAAAGGTCCACCCCAGAGGTAAAGGATGAGTGTCGGATGATTCCTTTGAAAAGGAATCTGGCAATTCAGAAGGCTCTTCTAGTAGCAGAATGAGTTCCTATTCCCAAAGGAAATAGAAGAAGAAAAAGTCTTCCAAAGGTCGTAAATTTGAAGAATTCAGAAAATCCAAACCACCCTCCTTCGATGGTGAAATAAAGAAGGGAGAGGAAGTAGAGGCCTGGCTACTTGGACTAAAGAATTATTTCAGAGTCCATGACTTCTCAGAAAATATGAAGGCCTGAGTGGCCACCTTCAACTTGAATGGAAAGGCTTCCATTTGGTGGCAAGACCTTAAGAATGTGAAAGGGGTTCACGAAGAGGACCTGTCTTGGGAACAGTTTGAGAAATACTTCTGAAAGAAGTATCTGTCGGAAAAATATTTCGACAAAAAGACTAAAGAGTTTTATGAACTCAAACTGGGACAACTCACTATAGAAGAATATGTCAAACAATTCCTCGATTTGTTGAGGTATGTACCCTATATCAAGGTAGAAAAGGCAAAGGTGCAACGCTTCATCAGTGGACTACCTAAGGACTATCGGAACAGAATTGAATTTGATGAGCCAAAGACTCTAGAAGGCACTATTCGAAAGGCAACCTATTGTCATGAACAGTTTGGACATCAAGAAGAACCTCGCGAAGGATGGAAACAGAAGAATAGTTCAACATTTCAGAAAAAGGGGATTAAATCCCCAGAATTTAAGAACTATAAAAAGAACCCAAGAATGAGCTTCCCAACCCGAAGTATGCACCAGTAGAATTTTCCCTCCTTGAGAAGAAATAAAACTTCTAGACCCATATCAATGAAGACTGATAACCCAAAGAGAGAACCCTTGAAATTTTGGGGTTGCGGGGAAGAACATATATTGAGAGATTGTCCACACCGACAACAAAATAGTTAGAGGATTTATAACATTCAGGAAACTACTACCGTCAATGATGTGGCCAGGAGTGAGCCACAAATTTATGCAGCCTTGGATAATAACCAAGATGACCACCAAGCTTTAGTGGTGGAAATAGAAGGTATGGTTTCCAACCATCTAGTGTTTATTTTGATTGACCCTGGTTCAAATTTGAGTTATATAGCCCCTAAAGTTGTTGATAAGTGGAAACTACAACCACAAAAACATACCAATCCATGGTTGGTACAGTTAGCCACTGGCACCAGAAGAAGGGTAGCAGAGGTTATACCAGCGTGCCAATTGATGTTGGGTAAATCCCCCACCCAAGAAACCCTTAACATATTAGCCCTGGGATCATATGATCTTTTGTTTGGTATGGATTGGCTAGCTGCCCATAAAGCTAGATTGGATTGTTACCATAAAACCTTAGAATGTGTAAGTAAAGAAGGGAAAAAGATAACCCTTCAAGGGATCCAAAAACATGTCTCAGTGAGACAAATATCAGCTCTGCAAATGAGAAGGTATTGTCCAAAGGGATGTCCCCTATATGCAATACAGGTGTTGAAAACAATTGAAGATGACAAACCAAGCCCTAATGATCACCCTATCCTGAGAGAATACAGAGATGTGTTTCCGGAAGAGGTACCGGGTTTACCTCTGAGAAGGGACATAGACTTCTCGATAGAACTTTCAGTAGGAGGCATGCCGATGTCTAGGACACCCTACCAGATGAGTACACTCGAGTTAGTTGAACTCAAGTTGCAATTAAAAGAAATGATGGATAAGGGCTATATTCGGCCCAGCGTGTCTCCATGGGGAGCACTAGTCCTTTTTGTAAAAACGAAGGACGGTACCCTTAGACTGTGTATAGATTATAGGCAACTCAATAAGGTAACCATAAAGAACAAGTACCCTTGCCCAGGATCGATGACCTGTTCAATCAATTGGGGGGTGCGTATATCTTCTCAAAGATTGATTTGAGGTCGGGATACCATCAAGTCTAAATCAAGGGTGAAGGCATCCATAAAACTTCCTTCCGAAGGAGGTATGCTCACTATGAGTTTGTGGTGGTTCCATTTGGGTTGACCAATGCCCCTGCCACTTTTATGTGCTTGATGAACAATGTACTCAGCAAATTCCTAGACAAATTTGTGCTTGTTTTTATTGACGATATATTAATTTACTCAAAGAACATAAAAGAGAATGAAGAGCATATTAGACTTGTGCTGCAAGTGCTAAGAGAACATCAACTCTATGCCAAATTCAACAAATGTGAATTCTTCCAGAAGCAAATACACTACTTAGGCCATGTTCTCTCCGAAGAAGGAGTAGCGGTAGACCCTGAAAAAATTAGGTCTATCATGGAATGGCCTACCCCAAAGGATGTTCTGGAAATCAAATCCTTTATGGGATTAGTAGGATACTATAGGAGATTTACAAAAAGGATTCTCCAAGATTGGTTGTCTAATCACTTCCCTCCAGAAGAAGGGGACAAAATTCTTATGGACACAGAAATGTGAACAAAGATTTCAAACCCTGAAACATCTATTGACCCATGCACCCGTGCTGAAGATCACCGATCCAGAAGTTGACTTCCTCGTGTGCATAGATTCCTGTAAGGAAGGGCTCGGAGGAGTCCTTATGCAGGAAGGAAGTGTGATATTCTATGAATCCCGAAAATTGAACGAGCATGAATTCAACTATGTGACCCATGATCTAGAGATGGCCGCCATAGTGCATGCCTTGAAAATGTGGAGGCATTACCTCCTCGGAAGAAAATTTGTACTTATGACAAATCACTGTGGATTGTGATACCTATTTGATCAACCAAATCTCAATGCTAGACAAACTAGGTGGATGTCCCTCCTTAGCGAGTTTGATTTCAAAATCAAACACATTAAAGGAAAGGAAAATAGGGTGGTCGATGCCCTTAGCAAAAGTATGAAAACAATTCAGTTGGCAGTGGTGAGCACCTATGAGACATATGTCAAGGAAAGAATAAAAAATTCACAAGAAACATATCCCTTCGTCCAGACCGTGACCTTGCACCTACAACAAGAACCTGCCAGAGTAAAATTATATGAAGGCTACCAGATGATCGAAGGAGGTCTGATCACTTACAGAAGCAAATTTTATATTCCAGATGGTGACGACTTGAAGAGGTTCATACTAGATGAACTACATAAAAATCCCTATTCTGGTCATCCAGGACACCAGAAGATGATCACGGCCACCAGGAAACAATTCTATTGGCCTGGAATGAAGAAATACATAGCCGAGTACTTGGCCAAATGCATAGAGTGCCAACAAGTTAAAGAAGAACACCGACACCCAGCAGGGTTATTGCAACCTTTACCAATCCCATAATGGAAATGGGAAACCATCTCCATGGATTTCATCACTGGATTACCAACATCGACCAAACCGAATGATGCCATTATGGTAGTGGTGGATAAATTGAGAAAGTCTTCTCATTTTATCCATGTCAAGTCAACTTGCAAGGCAATAGACATCGCCCAGGTATTCATGAAGGAGATATTCAGACTGCATGGCATGCCAAAAGAGATCATTTCTAACAGAGACATGAAGTTCACTTCTAACTTTTGGAAATCACTAATGGCGGGTTTAGAGACCAAATTGTTGTTTAGCACCGCCTATCACCCTCAAACCGATGGATAGACAGAAAGAGTGAACAAAATACTTGAAGACATGCTAAGAATGCATGCTATGCATAAACCTAGGAAGTGGGAAGACTACCTGCCACTGGTAGAATTTGCCTACAAAAACAGCTACCAATCATCCTTAAAGATGAGTCCCTTCGAAGTCCTCTATGGTAGACCGTGTAACACTCCAGTCATCTAGAGTAATCCCATAAACAAGATTTCTTTTGGACCCAACATGTGTAAAGAAATGGAACAACAGGTGACTCAGATAAAACAAAACCTAAAGGTCGCTCAGAACCGACAGAAAAGTTATGCCGACCAAAAGAGAACTCCAAGAGAGTTCAAAGCAGGAGATCATGTATATCTCAGAGTTAGGCCTAGGAAAAGTTCCCTGAAAATGGGAGCTTGTGCCAAGTTAGCACCTCGGTATTGTGGACCCTTTGAGGTTCTAGATAGAGTGGGACCTGTAGCCTATAGGCTAGCACTTCCTCCCACAGTAAAAGCACATAATGTTTTCCCTGTTTCATTATTAAAGAAATATGTACATGATGCTAATCATATAATCGATTGGTCTGTGATCCAAGTGGAACCGGAGGGAGAATTTCTACCAGAACCTCAATGCATACTGGATAGAAAGGAAACCCCGCTCTGGAATCGAACCATTACACATGTCAAGGTGCAGTGGAAACATTTTGGCCCAGATGAGGCTACATGGGAAATGGAGGATGCCATGAAACGGGCATATCCGATTTTGTTTACACCTGTACATGCATGTCAAAGTTGATAGATAGAACATCGAGGATGATGTTCCTTTAAGGGGGAGGGAATTGTAACACCATGTTCCCCTAGTCTGTAAAAATAACTATACTGGCCAAGTATTGTGGCAAACTCAGAAATGTGAATGTGTGATGTGAATGGACCTTGTGAAAAGGGTTGATGAATGTGAATAATATTATAATATATATATTGCAGGACTGCTGAGAGGGGGATGTGCTAAAAAAGAGACCACAATGGCTAAAGAAAGGCGGTGGAAGGCACCTGGAATGGTGGCATTAACTTCCACTGAAACCAATACTGTATTTGGACTTCACTGAACTGGAGAACCAAAAGAGGCTCATTGGCCCCGAATTAAATGACTCGCAAGGTTGGTAGGTAAAGGGATCCTCATGAGTAATGAGGGATGGGAGTGAACCGCCCATCCGTAGAGTCCTCAGACCTGACCATCGCTAGAAATATCGTGCCACATGCAACCTCGCCAAAAGAAGAAAAGGCAGGAAGAGTGTGCGATCAGCGGGGCACACGCAAGGGGAAGAGGAGAACTCTGGAAAAATACAGAGTGAGTGATAGCAGAGAAGAAGGAGAGTAACCTTCATTCTCGGTCACTGAAAAATAGATATGCAGTCTCGCATCATCGTGGTCTCAGCTCGGGGGTGGCTAGTGGTAAATCCGTTGGGAGTCGTTGAGCCTACGGTTGGGTGGAAACGAGCACCCCTCTCAGCAGTTGCAATCACACCTGGTGTTATTTCTGATAAGTCTCTTATACCCTGTATCTTGAATTTTATATGATGATATGTATGTTCATAGTCTGTGCAATTTATGAATGGTTTGAGCATAAGTCTATCTATGTGGTGTTTGACCAGAAATGGTGGTTGCATGCTTATAATGGAAAGACCATGTATGGATTATGTTTTATGAATTTCTATTTATATGCTTACCTATCTAAGTCAGACTTCAAGTCTGTTCTCAGGAAATCTATACCCTTATTCATCTCCAGGAATACCCAGAATAAATCTCTCCACAGAGATTCCCTCTCTTGGAAAACTTACCAAGAACCTGAAAAAGGATTTGAAGGTGCAAGTCTTAGTAATCCTATACGAGGAAGAATGGGCCTCTCAAAATCCCAAAATAGCCGTGTAGGGATAAGAATCGATTGACGGATGAGATCTTGTCGGAAGATCTGTGTCCATTCACGACCGTTAGATTGGAATATAAAACAAGGGCGTTAAATGCCTAAACCCTTTTCCTTTATCTTCATGAGTAGCGAAGAAATTGGGACCGTAGATCCCCAAGGTCCATCGAAGTATCTGGACCGTTGGTTTTTCCACGTCCAGGGAGCAACAGGAGAGTGCACAGTGCGGGAGAGATCTGAACTGTCAGATCTTAGTTAGAAAACCCGACAGCCATTGGAGTTGTCAGGAGATGCATGAGGGTTAAGCCTCGTGAACAGAGGCGAAAGTCCCGAAAGAGGAGTTGATATCGGGGCTTCAGACTTCAGGATTTTGGAAGTCCTGATGACGAGAGATCGGGACACTCCATGGTGGAAGTCCCGAAATAGATCTGGATCGTCCGATTAAGGGAGGCCACGTGTCGCGAGATCACCCATTTCGGGGATTCGGACATCGAGAAACCAAAGAGGAAGGTGAGCATTTTGACCTCACACTTGGCGAAGTCCTGAAACAATCTGGACCGTCCATCCATGGAGGACACGTGGCAGAAATCGAGAGTCCATCGGTATTTCAGATACTGAAGATTCTAATTCACAGAGGATCTGTGTCACTGGGGGTCACAAGTCGCGAAATCCTGATAAACGAAACCCCGAATCGGTTTAAGTTTGAATAAGTTTGAGAAAGATAGGATTTGATCGTGACCATTGATCATCCTGAAAAGATCATAATGGATGATCGTGGGTAAAGGTCGTAGTCATCCATCAGAGGTACATGTGGATGTCGGTTGGCATTTCAGTGTTTCAGCACCCGGGAAACCAAAAGGCAAGAACCCTTGTCTTCGCAAGTCATGAAATCCCAGTACCCGAAACCCTGATGCACTCTGTCGCAGAAAGGAGGAGTCATGAAAGGGATCTAGACCGTCCATTGGAGGAGACGTGTGGTGAGCAATCAAAGTTTGGGGAAAGCTCTAAAATCCCGTGGACCGTTGGATCCAAATCCTCGAGGACCATTTCTCTCCTACATGAATCCCCATATCGGGATTCGGGGATTGGGGTGACAAGAGTTTTGATGTTGTTGCATGATGAACTCCCGGTTCACGAAACTCCGAAAATATCTGAACCGTTGGATCCAAGACATCGAGAGTCGTTGGATCTCATACAAGAAATCGAGTATCGGGTTTTAGGTTTTGAAGAGTCGAAGGACTTGACTCTCTTGCATTTCGAACTCCCGATTACCGAAATCCCGATACGGCTAGGATCGTCAAATCAGGGGAGGCTTATAGTCGTTGATATCCCTTTGGAGGGGAACTTCGGAGATTATGGATTTTCGGGGATTCGAAAGGGAGAGGAAGAGACATCGCATCGTGATTCCTCAAATCGCGAAAAGACGCTAAGTGCTTTGTCGATTTAGCGCGTGGTCATGGAACAGGGTCACGTGGACAAGACCCAGGCGGGGAGCTTGTCACTCGCCAGCCCTTTCGGGGTTCGGAATTTCGGCATTTCGGGGTTTGCAGATTCGAAAGACTTGACTCGCTTATATCGTTGAGTCGTGAAATGCGAAAAGGTGCCTAGTTGTTTGGTCGGTGGTCATAACCGACGATCACATGGAGGTGGAAAAAGGGAAGAGCTAGCCTGTGCTAAGCCCCATAGGATTTCAGGGATTCTGTCCCTCGAGAAAAGGTGAAACTTTTATCATGCCATAGTGGGGTATGTGACACTAAGGATCCTGGTGTGATCTAGTTTGCCTCAATGTAGATCTTGACCTATTCAGATGGAGAATTGTAATGCGCAAGGCACTATAGATTTGGAACCATAATAATAAAAGAGAAGAGAAACCAAATCTTTGTGGATGTAGCCCACAAGCGGTGAACCATGGTAGATCATGTGTTATGTGATTGAATGTCATGTATCTCTTTTGTTGTTAATGATTAGATGTTAAACAAATGTCTGAATGGCTAGATAGATCTGTTACTTTACATGCATGAGCAAGAATACAGGGTATTCCATATAAGTTCAATGTTAAGGTAATAAATGGATACTACAAAGTTTAATCGTAGATCCCCACTCATTTCCCACCACCCATAAGAAATATCTCGGGTGATACTGCACAGTGCATCTTGTGCATTGTGTTGTCTTCTAGTTTACCAAGAGGGTCGATAGTCTTAGGTAGGTTTTGTTGGAAACCAAGTGGACTTGAAACTGGGTCAGCCCAAGAAGGGTAGCAGGATTAAACTATAAAACAACAACCACGTAGGTACAATGATACGTCACCTTGTTTCGATTTTCTCCACGTGGGTATGTATATCACCACTTTTTCAGCCACATCAACATTAACACATCATCACCACCAAATCCGACACTCCAACATGTCACCTATGTAAGCCACATCACTAGGCCCAATTGGAAAATTGCATGTCACCTGGAACATTTCACATTGGACATCGGGAAACTAAGGGAGATGATGTCAACTGATAGGAAGAAAGGGGAGTCTCCAACGTTGATGTCACTTAAGTCATCGACGAGTTCACAAAAAAATTACACTAGGGCCCATGAGTTTCAAATCACTGGTTGTTGATATCCCACCGGCATTGGCAGTCCAAGTTCATGAAATGCGCTTTAATGCATACACTCGCAACTCGTCGATCTTCAACGATTTGTCGGCGTCGACAAACCTTAATCCTATACCGTTTGTTTCTACACATTGACACGGTCATTGATGACTAGTTAACGATGTGATTTCATTCATCATGGGTCTTCCATGTAATGCACCTTTTGTGATTTTTGACCTATCCCAATTTTCCATGTCGACCGAGAGGAACCGTCGAACTTCAAGCAACATAGCAAGTGTCCCCACATCTTACCTAAAAAAATCATCGAGAAAGTTATGCAAACATGCGACTCCTCCATACCGGCATCTGTCATTAAACAATAATGACTGCCATTTTAATCATAGCATGGGAGCCTGCCTCAATCCCTGATCTCATCAATCATGCATGCCAAACCATCATGGTTTGAAATCACTAATGAGCCATCCTAACATACATACTCACTGTCAATTCACGTATTTCATTATCTCCAAATTATGACACCGACGACATAAATAATCCCTGAAGATCCATGAATATTTGCCATTGTACTCAACAGTGGTAAATACAGATGGGACCTATGAAAAATACACTATTTGAATTCGATATGGTTTGAGTATATTACCATTGTTTTCATAGAGCATTTGATACCTTTTGTTGTACAATATTCTCGAGTAACCAGGTGTTCCACTCGAAGCGAATTATTGTCATGTTTTTGGTAAATATCGACACTGGTAAGTGTTGAACCTCGAAACTTCGTCTTTCACATGTATTTGGTTATAATGAGAAATATTTTGTTTGGTGTGTATAACAGATGGAAAACCGAGTTTAGTGTTTTATTTTTGTAGGAAACATGCCTCCTACAAGACCAACAACTCGACAATCACCTAAGATTCCAAAGGAGAAGAATACCATGGTTGGAGAAGCTTCGAGTCCCACGACTAATCAAGATGTCACAGATTAAGTCACCAACTCAACCACCCATCTACAAAGATACATACATGAACATTGTGGCTAAGGTACTATTGATGGACATATGTGGCCACTCATCAACTAAGAGGAAACAACCCAGTCTAAGGTCCTTAATGCAGAACCCAAGTCATTTGGAATAGTTGTCCCTAACATGTTTAATGGCTCTGTTAGCCAATGAGGGGATCTCCCCTATAAAAGAAGGAGATATGAAAAAGTTTTCCTAAGTTTCATATGTGCCAACTAACAAATCCCTAATATTTACAATAATGATTGAAAATATATATATATACAAAAATATACAAATTGTACAACTTATACAAAAGTTACAAGATTTTGAGAACCTTGTCAAATAAAGATTTTCAAGAATTTTAGAACTAAATCTGAAGAAAAAAAAAATACAAAAGTAAACTAATCTGCAAACAAACATATTACAATCAAACCGAGAGAAATAGAAACAAACAATTTTAAATGTAAATAAATAGAGGCACACTCAAATATCCAAAGTAGTTTTGTCAAACCTAATAATAAATTATGTACATTTAAATTTGACCATAATATCACACCAAAAATATAGCTAAAGAAACACACACAATTATCCTCCCTGGGAGCATGGATTAAATTTAATCATTGAATCGTCTTTCACATTTGAGATAAATTTTGTTATCTATAGACAAGAAACGTCTCATTGATAGAAAACATTAAATGCAAAATTTAAAGAAGTTTGTTTAAACAAAGTCGAACAAAATTTAATATTTTTTTATTAATGCAAAAGAAAAACAATCACAATATCAACTCTTGATTGAAAAAAATTAATATTGGTTTCAATAGATGAAATACATTTCAATAATGAAACTAATCAAACATATGAAAACTATAATTAATTAAAATTATCTCAGTGAACACCTACCTTTTTCCATTTTCAATAAAAAAATTGATATAAGTCTACCATGTCTAAATCTACCATGATATAAATCTACCATGTCTTCATTATTTCTCCCTTGGTTTATAGTGCCTCCATCTCTACTTCTTTGAAATAAAATACAATTTTAGAAAAGAAATAAAATTGAGAAAAGGAAACAGAGTTCCTCCATGGTCTATGGAGACCAATCTCTCCCCCTTCTCTACAGAGTTTTGATCTACTTATATATCAACACATACCTCAAAACCTGATATAATTTAATTAATTTCATGCTAAACATTAATCTCCCAAATCCCTGGGTCACTCAAACAGAATACCAAATTGGAGGGTGGTCGCAACACAAAATATGGAAAATTATGTGTCAAAGACTCATCTGCATCTCCTAAACCATGTTTTTTTTGGAGAAAATCATACAAATTAAGGTAAATTGGTATGTTCTGGAAGTGGGTTTTCTACTGTTTCCTAATATTCTTCATCGTTTCCCCATAAATTAATATTTAATTTCGCGTGACATGATTTTGTGGTTTTCTCATTTCAGTCCTTTTAGCAACGACTCTTCCAAAACCAACAATTCCAACTCTCTTCCATGATATGGAATATGATATACTTCAAACAAAACAATTAAAACAATCATTAATAATAGAAGACAAAATTAAACAAATAATTTAAACTCTGTTCATGCAAAAAAAAACAAACCCTAATAATAACAAAAATATTTGAGAATAACTATGGAATGTTCCATTATGTATTTTTTTAAATTAAATATTTGATTATTAATATAATAAAACCCTACAAACAAATAAAAATAAACTTAAATCTATGTTTATTTTACAAATAAACTATAAACAAATGCACAAAAACAAATTGTTAAATCATTGGACAACTCTTGGACCACTTTTCTCTTTCTACCGAAAATGGGTAACTCCTACTATTACTGTCTTATACACTACAATTTCTATGTCACCCACCTTGCCCACTTTTCGATTTAATTGACAATAAAGAGTACAATCCACAATTGTTTTACTATCCACATGTCTTAAACATAATGTAACTTGTAATCAATTCAATTTTTTGAAGTACGTGGTTATTGAGAATGATCATTAAAACAATTTGATTGCAAAGAACTTTGCATAATAACCAAGTAATAACAATAATGACTTGAAAACCATGACATGATAGTAATGTGTGTTGTGACTAATGAAATGAGAACTTTCATAGTAATGACCTTTGTAATGTCATGTAATTCAAATAAAAGGTCCAAATACATAAAAGAAATTTAATCATTGTTCATAATTTCAAGTTATGATAAGGATTATGACCACTAGGACTAATACCAAAGCAAGTCATGTCTTGGATATTCATCGAAATCTAGTTCTGTAGTTCATGCCCAAATGAGATCACATTTTTGAAATATCATCAAATAAGATTAGGAAAACAAGAACAAGTGTATAAAAGTAATAATAAATATATTCTTGGATTCCATCGTTGAATCATGATGATAACCATAGTTTTCATTCATTAAACAATAGAGAATATCTAGAAATAAAAATGTATTATGAAACCATTTGCTAATTATTGAAAAATATATTAAAATTCTTTGTACTCATGTTTCAAATTTCAAGTTGAAAATCATTAAATAGAAAACGAAAAACAATCGATATAAGAATGAAGAATCAATTTTAAAGTCATTTTCAATACTTAGAATATTCAACATAATAATTTCCAGTGGAATCATTTAAATCACAAAATAATAATTCAAAGCAAACCACTCAAATAAGATAAACTCAAACAAAGAAATTTTTTACATTAAAAACCAAAAGGACCCAAATTTTAATCAATCCAAAAACATAAGGATGTTACTATTTGTTATAACAATTGTGGGAATATTAAGAAAGAAAAAATATCCAGTTGATACAATCACGTTACAAACCAACCATCATGCCAAAAAGAATCCATGAAATCATCTTCTCAAATCAAGCAAGATAGAGTCGGGAGTCATGAAAACAATATTTTTTTTTAAATGAAGGGTGTCTCCTTGGAGTTTTTGCAAAAATTTAAGGGGGTTTGTTGGGGGGCCAATAAATGGCGACACAATGGGATGAAGTAGTTATCTCTAGTAAAATAATTTAAAGGCTTACAAATATAAGGAATAAAATATAAGGGTCATCTTGCATTGCTTATTTCTAAAACCATGATTTTTGTTTAGAATTGAATTTCAAAAAATTTCAAAATCAGCAAAAATATTTCAAATATTATCCAAAGAGATGTGAATAATAAGAAATAAATTTATTGATGACAAGGTACACTTTACCAAGAATCAATTCTAAAACTACAAGGTCGCCAAATGAATAACTAGTATATAAGGATGACCCCAATACCACAGGTATGGCCACCACTATCAGTAGGCATTCATATCCTTGACAACATTACATTTTAACCAAAATTAGATGTTTGGGTCCCATTATACTACTTATAGATTCATAGTTAAGAAACCTACCTATTTGCTTCTCGAGAAGTGGACTTAGAATCCCCTTAAAGGCGTGGGATGACGTGCAGATTCTGAAATATTTATATGTAGATTTATTTGAGTAATGATTTGGAATCCCGTATGTCATAGACAGAGCCACTATAGCTAGCAGACTTCTATAGCCTCGACAGGTACGTCTCTTAAACCCGTTTTACCTAATTTCTTTTATTTCGTGAAGACATAATAGACAAGAGCTAGAACCATGAGTAATTATTACTAATCTCAATTGAGATTGTCTAGTAAATGGGGGAGGAGCTCTAAAATATCCTTAAGGGACATGAAGGCATAAAGGGTCAAATGATTACTAGAATTATTGATTTCCCTTGGTTTCTTAAAATAGATTTCTTTAAAAGTGAACTTGCTATTTTTTTATTATTTCTGAAAAGATATTATCTTTAAATAATAATTGAAAAAATTTACTTGATTATTCTATTGATAGAAACCAAATAAACATTATATCATGGTAATAGATTTCAATAAAGAAAGAATTTCCTTAAAAGATTTCCCTAATGCTAAACTTCAAATTACTTTGAGAGAGATGTAGAAACATGCTCAGTAGTAAAACCAAATGTCATTATATATTTTCAAAATCTTTCAAACTTCAAAAAAATAGTCAAAATCAAGAAAAAAGAAAATATAAACACTAATATAATCGAAAATAAATAAAACAAATGTACAAGCAAAATAAAAAAAAAAAAAAAAACTGTGAACACACTAACATGTCAATATGAATCATAATCAAAAGGAAGAACTAAATTTTGATAATAAATTTGAATTAAATTGTTTAAAGTTGTGCATATAAATTAGTTATTTCCTCAAGATAATGATATATAGAAAAATTCCAAAAACAATGTGAGATGTTAATTTTATCAAAATCATTATTAAAATAAAATTTAAAAGAACAAGAAAAATCCTAAATTAAAATATGCACAATTATGTGTGGTGCTAAACCATATTTGTAAAATTTCATGTCAAGGAAAAAATTAATGTGAATTTTAAAGATTAATTTTCTTATCATTTTACTCTCTTTTGAAATATTCTTGTTTCATAATGCTTGAAATGACTGCATTAAACATTTCATAATTAATTCATGATAATGAGTTTTGAAAAGAAATGCTTAACCAAAACAACTATGAACAAGTGTATGGATAGTAAAGATAGAAAATAATTTAGAATAAACTTCCCTGACTATCTTCTGATAATAGCTCATGTCATGTTTGATATCAGTGTGCCTTCATAATTGCATTATTCAAAAAGAAACAACGAAAAGGAAAACAAAAAGTAATCTACTCCTAAACCTACTCTAAACTACTTTAAAGATTATAATACTAAGTGAAATCGGATTTCCAATGTAACCATCATATTATGTCTGATCCTGCAAAGAAAACAAAATCGAATATTAGTAATAAGAATTTAAGTACCTCATCATAAAAAAGAAAAATATTGTACTTACATTCTTGATCTTCATTCACAAATAAGGTGAGGATAACCTTACCATTCTCTGGAAACTTTGGGCGATATGAATCCTCATTCCAATCTGCAATCCTATCATAATATGTACAATTACCAACACATGATTGTTTGAAAGAATTTATAGATGAATAACCTATTTGATGAGGATCATGTGCAAATATCTTATGGAAATAATCTAGTGAAATAATCTTTATGTTAACAATATGATTTGATTCTGATATTAGATCAAGAAAAGGAGAAGGTAACATAATACTTTATTGTGCCTCATTTCCTTGAAAGTTCATATGAATTTCATACCCTTCATAATCAACCTATAATGATTGAATAGAATGAATTGTTGTATGTGAGATTTCATTCCTCATCAAAATAGGCATGTTATCAATACTATGATGAAAATTGAAAACATTATTAGTTTCATTACAAACCTTAGTTTCCAATGGTTGATTATGACAGGAAAAAGATTCCTCAAAATATATAGATGGGTCAATAGAAGACATAATATGAAATCTTCTTGTTGAAGTAGTTCCTATTTCTTGTGCACAAGACTGATTAGAAAAAGAACTAAACGGATGTTGTGAGGAGATATCATTTTATTTTTCCTCTATATGCACATTATAATAAGTTTGTACCTTATTAGACTCTTTCAATGAAAAATGTAATTTAAAATAATTTGGACCATGCATCGCATTATGATGAAATAAATCAGGGTACAAAGCATAATGAGTCAAAGAATTAAGAAAATAAAATCAGTCTCTTGGTGAAGAAACATCTTCACAAGAAGAATCGCGTAATAACATCTTATTTCTTGAAGACAATTCCATGGGTGATTTTAATTGTGATTTAGATTCATGATCAAAAATTGGTATACTATCTTCAATCTCTGAGACAAAAGTCATGCTATTAGGATCGTTAAACATTTCTTTACTTCTGAGAAAATTTTCTTCCTCCTTCTCCTTGGAAGCTAACGAATCTAAATTATCTATGGAATAAGTCTCAATTTCATCAGAAGAATATATAGGACAATAAAAAATCATAGGTATCTATGTTTGAAGAATATGTTCATTTTTATTAACATCTCCCCTAGTAAAGAATGATCCTAGCCTATGATGTGCATGCATAACTTCTGTATTTTCAGGATTTTCAAGTGAATCTAAATCATCATGTAGATTAACATTAAGACTTGATTCATATGGATTAATATTCAATTGATCATGTTAATTTAAGAGAGAATATAAAAATCATTCATGAATAAGAGGCATGTCATTCAAAGGAAATTGACAATAAAGATGCAAAAACATATCAGTAAAGTCTTCTAATGATTCATTCTTTTTTTTTCCTAAGATGGTTGAATTCCTCACATAATCTATTAAAATCATAATTTCCAAAAGACTATAAAAACTTATCAATAAATTGTTTGAAATTATGAATAGAAGTGATCGACAAAGTTTCAAACAATTTTCTCACTCGGCCTTAGAAAGTAAGGGCGAAAAAATTGCACATAACATCTTGTTTGAGAATGTTATAAGAAATACAATTTTGAATAAATTGTAAAACATGTTCGAGTGCAAATGTTTCTTCCTCACCATTAAATTTAACTTTTTACAAGAGATTGACTATCTTTATTGGAGTATCGAAACTATTTTTTCTAGAAAAACATCTCCAAATATAGGTTTGGGAAAGAGCCATTGAATTGATGTAACAATAAAAAATTGGACTCCAAATAGATTAACATGTCATCTAACCAGCCCTTAAGCATGTTAATGACATTAAAGAAGGATAAATAAATATGGAATTATTAGAGGCTAAGGAACAATGACTAATTACAATAATATGAAACAGTAATGATTTAATCATTTAATTTACCTTAGGCCCTCTGTCTAGTGCCATTTGTTGATGGGAAGATGTGACCACTCGTCAACTAAGAGAAAACATCTTGGTACGAGGTACTTAATGAAAAACCCAAACTGTTTGGAATGGTTGTCCCTGACAGGTTTAATGGCTTTGTTAGCCAATGAGGGGATCTCCCATATAAAAAATATATATATATATGGAAAGGTTTTCCTAAGGTTCCTATGTACTAACTAACAAATCCCTAATATTTACAATAATTATTAAAACAAATTATATACAAAAATTTACAAATTGTACAACTTATACAAAATTTACAAGATTTCAAGAACCTTGTCAAATAAAGATTTTCAAGACTTTTAGAACTGAATCTAAAGCAAGAAAAAGGATTACAAAAGTAAAATAATATGCAAACAAACATATTACAATCAAACCAAGAGAAATAAAAACAAACAATTTTAAATGTAAATAAATAGAGGCACACTCAAATAGTCAAAGTAGTTTGGTTGAACTTGATAATAAATGATGTACATTTAAAATTGACCATAATATCACACCAAAAATATAGCTAAAGAAACACACACAATTATCCTCACCTGGAGCATGGATTAAATTTAATGATTGAATCGTCTTTAACATTCGATATAACTTTTGTCATCTACAAACAAGAAACATCTCGTTGATACCAAAAAAATTAAATACAAAATTTAAAGAAGTAACTTTTTAAAACAAAGTCAAACAAACATTAATAATTTTTTATTAATGTTAAAGGGAAACAATTATAATATCAACTCTTGGTTGAACGAAATTAATATGAGTTTAAATAGATGAAAGACATTTTACTAATAAAACTAATCAAACATATGAAAACTATGATTAATTAAAATTGACAAAAATTGATATAAGTCGAAATAATGAATGAGAGTTTCATTATTAATCTTCAAATGAAAATCCAAATATTAATAAGTAATGCAACTTTAGAAACAAGATATGAAACAAAGTCGAAACCTTATTTTGAAAAGAGATTTAAAAAAAAATAATGAACATTTGGATAAAGAACCACTGCAAACCATGTATTATAAACATTCAAAAATAGACTTACATATTGGTATTCAAGAACAAAAATACATTTTTGTTTCCACAAAATAAAATATACCATGTCTTCATTATTTATCCCTTTTTTGATAGCACCTCCATCTCTACTTCTTTGAAATAAAATAAAATTTTACAAAAGAAATAGAATTGAGAAAAGGAAACATATTTCCTCCTTGGTCTATGGAGACCACTCTCCCCCCTTTTCTACAAAGTTCTAATATCCTTATATATCATCTGAGACTTATTAAACTAATCTAATTTACTCAATTTCACCCTAAACATCAATCTCTCAAATACTTGGGTTTCTCAGACAAAATGTCAAATTGGAGGGTGGTCGCAACACAAAATATGGAAAATTTTGTGTCAAAGATCCATATGCAGCTCTTAAACCATGTTGTTTCTGGATAATATCCTCATGAATAAGGTAATCTAGTCTATTTTGCAAGTGGGTTTTCGATCGTGTCCTCATATCCTTCACCATTTTCTTGGAAATTAAGATCTAATTTCGCGTGACACGATTTTGCGATTTTCTCATTTCAATCGTTTTAGCAACGACTCTTCCAAGACCAGGAATTCCAACTCCCTTCCATGATCTGGAGTATGATATTTTGAAAATAAAAAAATCGAAACAATCATTAATAATAACAAACAAAATCAAACAAATTATTTAATTGTTTGTTCATGCAAAAATAAAACCCTAATAATAACAAAAATATTTGAGAATAACTATGAAATGTTCCATTGTGTATTGTTTTAAATTAAATATTTAATTATTAATATAATAAAACAATACAAACAAATAAAAATAAACTTAAATCTATTCTTATTTTACAAACAAACTATAAACAAATGGACAAAAATGAATTGTTAAATCACTGGACAACTCTTGGACCACTTTTCACTTTCTACCGGCAAATGGGTAACTCCTTCTATTACTGTATTACCCACTACAATTTCTATGTCGCCCACCTTGGCCAATTTTCCATTTAATTGATGGTAAATAGTACAAGCCACAAGTTTTGTATTAGTCACATGTCTTAAACATAGTGTAACATGTAATTAGTTCAATTTTTTTAAGTACGTGGTTATTAAGAATGATCATTAAAACAATTTGATTGCAAATAACATTGCATAATAATCAAGTAATAACAATAATGACTTGAAAACCAAGACATGATAATAACGTGTACTGTGACCGATGAAATGAGAACTTCCATAGTAATGACCTTTGTAATGTCATGTAATTCAAATAAAAGGTCCAAATACATAAATAAAATAAATTTAACCATTGTTCATAGTTTCAATTATGATAAGGATTATAACTGCTAGGATTCAAACCAAAGAAATGCATGTCTTGGCTATTCATTGAAATCTAGTTTATTAGATCATGCCCAACTGAGATCACCTTTTTGAAATATCATCAAATAATATTAGGAAAACAAGAACAACTATATAAAAGTAATAATAAATATATTCTTGGATTCCATCGTCGAATCATGATGATAACCATAGTTTTCATTCATTAACCAATAGAGGAGACTTGGAAATAAAAACATCTTATGAAACCATTTTCTAATTATTGAAAAATATAACGAAATTCTTCGTACTCTTGTTTCGAATTTCATGTTGAAAATCATGAAATTCAAAACGAAAAATAATCGATATAAGAATGAGGAATCAATGTTAAAATTATTTTCAATCATTATCATATTCAACATAATAATGTCCAATTAAATAATTTAAATCACAAAATAATAATTCAAAAATAACCACTCAAATAAGAGAAACTCAAGCAAAGAAAAATTTTACATTAAAAACAAAAAGGACCCAAATTTTACTTAATCCAAAAAAATAAGGATGTTACTATTTTTTATAACAATTGCGGAATTGTTTAGAAGGAAAAAAGATCCATTTGATACAATCATGTTACAAACCAACCATCATGCCAAAAAGAAGCCATGGAATCATCTTCTTGAATCAAGTAAGATAGAGTCGGGAGTCATGAAAACAATATTTTTTTTAAATAAAGGGGTCTCCTTGAATGTTTTGCAAAAATTTAAGGGGGGCTATTGGGGGGCCAATAGGTACCTATGCCCACCTGAATCGAACTTTAAAATAAAATTCATAATGATGAATTTCATGAATTCACCCCTCACAGTGATCCGGAAGTAAGAGTCTTAGATGACCAAGTTTTCTAGAATATCAAGTTATCGTCTATGTACATGGTAGCTTCTAGAACCCTAGCTCTTCCATGCATAGAAACCTTAGAATTAATAATTAATCACACCCAGGATGACAGGTGCATAATTAATGATGTGAATGACCAATGTGTTGGTTTTTTATTTCCCATGGAGGTTATAAAGTATTATAAAATTAGGGAACCCAAAGTTCATATCATCACCAACTTCATGGTTAAGTTTTATGAACAACATAACACCAATCATATTTTGGAATCCGGGTGGAAGGAAGACAAAAAATTTTGAACAAAGCATACGGATGATACAAAACTATAAATATGAGAGAACCATAATCTTCCTCATGGCCCTGATATGTTGATTTTATGGGGGGGAGGATTGTACCAAGTTCTCGGAAGCCTGGATTCCCCTAGCCTACACAGTGGCTATATCTGGAAGTATCTTCAATTGGGGTGCCATAATCTCTAAATAGTTGAGCATTAGGGTTGAGTAAAAACATAAAACAAAATCAGGAGAAATCCATTGCTTACTTATGGATTCATACTTATTAGATGAAATTTGCACCAGAAATGCATTTCCACAGATGGGGTTAAGTTGGCATGTATTAGAATTAGTTGTCCATGTTTATTTTAGTGTCTTATGGGAAAATAGGTATAAAAAATCTTATGCTACAATATGTGATGAATTTTTCACTAGGTTTTATTTCATAATATGTAAATAGAATTTTCCAAGGCTCTCTTAAGCAACGAGAAAAGTAGTATCTAGCATACGACATTGGTATTTAGAATAAAAATAGTGCCTATATAGGAATTTTCGGAGCCACCAAAGCCCCATGCCTATTTTCAACACATGTACTAGACATGCTAGTTCTGAGTGAAAGACAAGAAAAGAGAATTCATCCCATATGGATTCTATGTGGGTTACCACTTGGTGAAAGATACTACTTAGGCTAGAAAAGAAGCCCAAAATAAGGTGGATTATAGGTTCTACATTGGAAGGTATAGGAAACATGACCCAAAAGTCCTAGTTTCTCTACATGTTGGTCAAGTGGTGTCTCAATGTCCATATGCACATGACACCTTTGAAGATGATATCTTCACTAAGAATTCATTAGTTTGGTTGAACTCTTACAGAGAAAATAAAATCCAAACCTCAACCGTTTCAAAGTTATGTCAGGACATGAACAATTAGAGTGGTTGGAACAGACAATAGGAGTTGTTGTACAAGAAATAAATGATAATGCAAGGAAAGAGGATAGGGGGTCAAAGAACAAAGGCTCTTAGAGGAGGCCGAGAGAATATTCCAAGAGTACATGAAAATTATGAGTCTTAGGGAATTAGGACCACATGTAGTGACTCCTGTGGACATGAGCATGATGGGAGAAGAGAAAACACCTGCAAGAGAAACTTCACCTATAGGGGGAAATGAATAGCTTGATGAAAGAGAAGAACAGGTAGAATAATCAGGTCATGGACCAGAAATTGAGACTGTGACAGTGACACCAAACCCAAGAATACTTGCACCAGTAATCGATGAACTCATCACAATCTATGATGATGATGGTGGGGATTTGTGTAGTACACCAGTCCCCATTATCGATGAAGCTCGCATAGAGATATTAAACATCGAGATATTCCAAATACTACAACCCTCAGATATGGGGAAAAATTTGAATACAATGGAAATGATTATTACCACCTTGGGGCATCATTAAAAGCCTTAGGTTGAAGGAAGAGGTGATCAAGAGAGTGAAGAAGAATAACTTGACCTAGAAAATGCCACCTCAGTGGGGAAAGGAGAGATATGGTTGAACATAGACTAGGGGGAATCTCTAGAAAATAAATATGAAAGTAATGGGAAAGGCTCCATCCTAGAGGAAAATACTCTAGATAAAGGAGAAAGTGAATAAATTTTAGGAATGGAATGGAAAAATGCAGGTGACACGCCCAAGAGCCAAGGGCATGACATACATAACGAGGAAAAAGAATCTAAAGGAGCCACAAAAAGGGAACCAAACCCCTCTTCACCCAAAGAATTGATATCACCCATGGTAGAATCAACAAAGAATGTGATAGAGGTCATCTCTGACCCCATGAAGGTAGGGGAGGTCCTTCGAGATGTAGAGATTGAATTCGAAAATAGTCCTGGACAACCTTCTATAGTTACATGTTAGAAGCACACATAAAATAGAGATGAGGAAATAATTATCGATTAGGTACCAATGACTGAAAAAGGTAAGGAACTAGTATTTGAACACTTTCATACTCTCGATAATCTTAGCAGTGTTATTGTGTGGGGGGATCAACCAATTTTGGAGCCTGTAGATGAACTGGTCGATTTCCAGGCAATTTCTTATGACAGAAAAAGGAAAGTGGTGGTAAGAAGGACCTTCAAGAAGAGGAGGCTTACTCCAGAAAGTGTTGTTATGATTACCATAGAGGAAACCCAGATGGATGCTAAGGAATCCATGGTAAGCGAGTTATTAGGAGCATGAATGGATATATCTAGTGCTACCATTGATAGGGAAAGAGAAGATGAGAGGGAATATGATTCTACGATAACATAACTTGTGCATATTAGAATCAATTTGAATACTTTCAAGAAACCACCCAGGCGGTCAAGTTCATAAGGATTGAGATGAATGAGATATATAGTCAATTCAAAATGGAAAGGGAGGTTTTCATGACCCATATTGTTAGCTATCAAGAGGAAAATTTTCTTGGTCTCATGGCTATTAATGACATCATGAAATGGTACAAGAAATCCCACAAGGTTCTGGGACAAATTGAATACATCTAAGAGATCTAGAAAGGTCGAGGAGATGAGAATCATGACAGCAGGACACTCACGGATGAAAGCTTGGCCAGGTTCTAAACGATATCATAGTATTGGACTTAGTTGGTGGTATAACCTAAGTGGAAAATGCAAGATAGATGGGAGACGTGTCTTAAGAACTGGAACAAGATAAACCAAATAATGAGTGACATTCATCTCCCATATTTCTTCATGCCCAATGAATTCACCAACTTAAATGACATAGTCATACAGTTCGTAGAAATCGATAAAATATTTGAAGCTGAAGTACTAGAAGCAAAAACACTAAAAAAGGGACAATTTAAAAGACTCATCGACACGTTGATGGGAGCATCATGGGTTTTGTGATGTTTAAGTTCCAAGTTAGATCGGTTCAAAAATTAGGTGATGGAAATGAAGGACAAACTCATCACACCAATGGAGAAACATCGATTTCCATACTTGCATACATGTGAAGATATTTTCTCTCAATGGTTTGAGTATGACAGATCAAATCCTATGAGACAACTAGATATCACCAGTAGTTCAAAAATGGATGAGTCTACTCTATATTTTGTTTACTTTACTTTAAGTATTTGTTGAAACTTTTGCATGAAACTATTTTTGATATAAATAAATACATCGACCTCATTTTCAAGGTTCGATGGTGGTTCTAAGAACTAAAGTATTAAACAAAGAATTATTTTGAAGTTTAATATCGAAGCCCATACAGAGCCAAAGACAAATTTATGCCAAGATTGAGGAGTAACTTGATCTGTCGATTGTTCTGCAAATTGTTTCTCTACTACAATCCCTTTAGTAAGATTGTGATTATGTTAAGTTATCTTGACTAATTATGATTTCTAAATGGATGTTGGTTTAAATTAGATGGTGTCATTTTGTGTTGCATGAAGATTAAATACTAAACTAATTCTAGTATTTGTTTTACATGTTAACTACATTTAGTTGCTTCTCTCTTTCCCCTTTCTAAGTAATATTTTTTGCTTGATTGATAATAGTATTATTTGCTAGTGTTGATTAAAAGCATATATTATTTAACATACCGATTGGAAAAAAAGTTATCCTGTGTCTGGTTTTCTTCTATTTTAGTCATTTAAGTTATTGCATGTTTACATGATACAAAATATTTTTCCCCAAAAAAGAGATATATTGTTATTTAGTGAACTTTCTGAAACAACGTATAAATCCCATCGAAATTTGTCATATTTTCAAATCTCAAGAATCACACTACTTTGAACAGAGAAGATTCTAATTGGGCCTCATCTCTGGGTGTGGTTCCTACTATTGAGTTAAAGGGAATTAGGACCCCTCAACACCTCCCACAATTCTTCTTCCAACAAAAAACATTATCCTATGTATTATTGCTACCCTGTTTACATAGGAACATTATCAAGAAACCAATCCTCAAGAGTGTAATTAATCATAAGCCCTTGCAACTTATTTCACCCTCAATCTGAAGCTAACTTGATGCCTTTGTATATTATTTCATCTCAGAGATAAACCTTCATGTGATACCCTTTCATATTCTTCATCCTAGAGATGAGCCTTTCTCTGATACCTTCTCACGTTCTTCCATCCCTAATACCTTCTCACATTCATCCATCTCAGAGTTGAGCCTTACTCAGATTTTTTCTCACATTATTCCATCCTAGAGTTAAACCTTACTCTAATATCTTCTCACATTCTTCCATCCCATAAATGAACCATCTTTGATATATTCTCACATTCTTTCATCCGAGAGATGAACCTTTATTTGATACCACTTAATGTAGTGGGAATCCACCCCCCACTTGTTAAAGTACATATGCAGTGGAAATTTGGTTCTATTGGACAATATTGGGAAGGAAATGGCTCTCAACCTTCTTTTGTTGAATTCCATCACACACAATTCTCCAAACACATAAATGATACAATTGTTGGGGTTGTGCATACACACACCCATGCCTACTCCCTTGTATCCCAAGAAAACAAACACTACAGAACACCAATCTATACTAACCAGTCCACGAAACAGTCTATTGTCACAATTCAACAATTTAGCCATTCCTTCTATTTCAACTCATGATTTCCCTCTATTGCAACTCGATATTCACAGTTGTTCCTCTTGTTGCAACTTGAGGGTTGAGTCTTCTCCACATTCTATTGTTGTAACTTGAGAGTCACATTCATTCCTTCTACTACAACTCATGGGTTTATTTTTCTTCCACTCATGAGTTTCCTTTTTCCTCCACTCGATATTCATAGCAAGTATAATTCATTTCAAAACATCTTATATTCACAACCCTTTGTGCTACCTTCACCACAACATCACCCTTCGAGTTGTGCCACACAATCCTGAAATCAATTTTAGGTTATAAACTAGGAAAAATTCTCCATATGTAGACCCCTCAGATCTATGGTACAAAATAGGCACACTTATATAATAAGACAAAACCTTCTATGCTCAAATTCCTATTAAAAATCAATGCTCATTCTCCACAACATTCTCCACTGAGCTCTCACCACAACAAGGTTCTTCTCAATCCTACGATCAAAGGTTAGTTCACAAACATTGGGATCATCCCACATAAGTAGAGAATCATTAGTCCATACACATTCTTCCAAATACTTCACGCCTGCGTGCAAGTTTTCACAAATCCACATATGAGCTTCTACAGGCCCATCCCCACCTGCACAATAGTATCACATTGGAACTATTCTCTACAAAGATAGGCATCACTCATATGTTTATAATTGTCTAGGAAAAGGAAATGTAATTACATCCACGCATACAATTAACATTACAATCTAACACAGACTCATCCATACATCTACATTGGTTTAAATATACAAAACCCTATTTCTTGTATTCATTGTCAAACAGAATAAAATACACATGCTCTATGTCCCCATCTGTTCTTAAAAACTCGTTGGGTTTCCAAGACAAAGGTCATGGAAACCTCAACCATTTCTCTCACCCTTCCTCGTGTGATATCCTTCCTCTTGCAAGCTCACTTCTCTAGCTACTTGATGTTATGTTTATTTACCTTCGAAAAATGATCTCCTTCAACTTCCTAATGGACTCTTCATGCCCTTTCATCTTCCTCTCCATTATTCATCATGTTCGCAACAAATCTTCTCCTTTAGCATGACATTCCAACTTCCATTCAACAATGCGCTCCTCTTCAACACATCCTATCATATTGTAATGATTCAAAAATTGTCCACGCACCCATCAATGTTTTTTTTTTTAAGCAAAATTTTGCCAATTTGGCTAATTTCAATTTTTTGGAAGAAATTTAGGCTAAAACGTTTCATTTTTTCATTAAAAATGAAAAACTAGTAGCCAAATTTATGATTATAGTTATGCATACACTTATATTTTTCGCCTAAGTATAAAAAATTTCCATGAACATATAATAGGTTTTCTTAAAAATTTTGTCAAATCAATGATTATGCATCCCAATTTTTTGGGTATATTCGCTGCATATGGATGATTAGTTAGTGGTAAATACTCTTGGGAAAACCATGAATTTCCAATCGAAGTCATGTAAATTTATATAGGATAAGAAAATGTTTTTAATAATTTACTTCTATTATTTTTTTCACTTCTTTCAACATGGAGGTGGTATATCATGTTGTATATTAGTGTGTGGAATTTTTTCCCTGTATTTTTAAAGATATTTTCCATTGTCATTTTTTTGTTGTTGTAAGTTCCCTCTAATTGATATGAATTTTCATTTTTTTTCTCTAAATATTATTTCATAATATGTTTTTTGTTAATTATTGTCAATGATGCATATGTGACACAAATAGAATGGTGTTGTTGCCAAATTTTAAAGGTAGTATAAAGAAATCAATCTGTTATCGCCTAAGATAAATTATATAATTTTTTTACAAATACGGTTTGATTGCCAAATGGTTTGATCCTATAGAAGTGCCCCCATCTCCTCCATTGCCACAATCTGCTGCATTATTACGATCTATAGAAACAATGTCACTTCCTACAACCATTCATATCCTACTACAACTAGTCACTGCCATAGAAGCACCATCACGTTCTGCGTCACCTTCACCATTTCATCCCCAAGACGAATTTGATGCTCCTACATCAATTGTAAGTTTTAAACATGTGAAGTAAAGCAATGCATATAGATTATTAAGCAAAACATAATGTAATCAATGGCTCATACACAAAGTACACAGAGATTTTATACCAGAAACCCTCAATCGGGAAAACCTTTCTTATATTCATTATATCGAATTTCACCATTCACTATACAATATATACAATGTTTTTAGGTATTTCGTAGATACCAAAACCTTAATCCTTAAAACCGGGATTATTTTTAGTAAACCGCTAAAAATAGAAAAATCTGCTAAAAATAGCAAAAACCGCCCAAAAAAAAAATTTGGGGTGCTTCCCTGAACGCTGCACGTAACTGGGGGGGGGGGGCATACCTACCCCCCCCCGGGACCCCCCTAGGAAAGAGCTCGGTGCACACAACACAAAAATAACAATACTACGAGGGATCTTCAGACGCAGTTGTTGAATCTAACACGCCCACACACACATGAAAAGAATATAACACATACCCAACATTCTCCCACTTGTTGTTTTCTTTTCATCCAGGGGTCCCAATATTATATAGTCAAAAATCCAGGGAAGCAATGCCCATTGTTACTCTACACCAAGAGAATCTTTTTGTGCTTACAGACTTTATCAATGAATCTGCAACATTCTTCAAAGTGTCAACCTTTTCCAGCAACTCCTTCTTTTCCTCAACCATGTCTCTCACAAAGTGATACTAAACATCAATATGCTTTGTCTTTGAATGATAAGATTGGTTCTTTTCCAGGAAGATTGCACTCTAACTGTCACAATCTAATCTCACTGCTTGTTGTACCAACCCAATACCTAAACACAATCTTTGTAACTATACTGCTTCCTTGCTTGCATGAGTGGTTGCCATGTATTCAGCTTTTGTAGTTGAGAGTGCCACTACAGCCTGTCTTTTGCTCATCCAACTAATTTCTCCTCCAAATATGTTAAACACATACCCACTTGTAGATCTTCTACGATCCAGATCTCCAGCCCAATCTGCATCAACAAAACCATGTATGTCCACCACTCTATCCAATCATGGTCTTCCTTGGTAGCAAAATCCATAATTGGTAGTGCCATGAAGATACCTGAAGACCCTCTTTAATGCTATTCAATGCTCCTTCAATGCTCAAAACTCCCACTGCATGTGCAATGTTTGGTCTAGTACAGACCATTGCATACATCAAACTACCAACTGCACTGGCATATGAAACATGGGACATGTCCTCTTCTTCTTCCTGTGTCTTGGGACACTGATCTATAGATAACTTTACACCTACAGGAATATGAACCTTGACCGGTTTACTTTCATGCATATAAAACCTCTGCAATATCGTCTCAACATATTTTCTCTAATTCAACCAAAGTTTCTTATTTGCACGATCTCTTTTAATCAACATTCCCAGAATAGTTGTGATTTCACCTCCTTCATGTCAAATTTGGAGGATAGTTGTGATTTCACCTCCTTGATAACATCCATGTTATTTCCTACCAACAACATGTCATCAACATACAACACTACATAAATGAAGTGATTACCAACCTACTTGGAATATACACAGTGATCAACCCTGCTTGTTATAAATCTCAATCCAAGGATGTATGTGTCAAAATTTTGGTACCACATCCTAGGGGATTTCTTCAGACCATATAATGACTTCTTTAGCTTACAGACCAGCTCTTTATTTCCCTTCAGTACAAAGCCTTCTAGCTGCTTCATGTAGATTTATTCTTCCAGATCCCCATGTAGGAATGTTGTCTTCACATCCATCTGTTCCACTTCAAGATCAAAAGCAGTAGCAATAGATAAAAGAAATCTAATAGAAGTTAACTTATCAACAGGAGAAAAAATCTCACCAAAGTCAATTCCCTCTATCTGGGAATAACCTTTTTCTACTAATCGAGCTTTGTATTTCTCCACTTTACCGTGTGCATTAAACTTCTTCTTAAACAACCATTTTCTACCAATAGATTTTCTTCCAGGTGGAAACTCAACTATATCCTATGCCTCATTCTTATCCAAGGCATCCATTTCTTCAACCATGGCCTTCTTCTAGAGTTTATTATCCTCTGAATTCACTGCTTCCCTGACATTTCTAGCATCATCATCAGTAATAGATAAAGCAAAATTGGAATGAAAATCAGGTGGACTATACCTTTTTGGTTTCCTTTTATCTCTCACTGATCTCCTCAATACTGGGGTATGAGGTTCTTCTTCTTCTTCTTCTTCTTCTTCTGCATCCTATTCTTTAGATGATTCAGATTTTGCATCATCCAACTCAAGCTCTATTTTCTCAGGTTCTTCTTGTGTTGGTAGGAATTCTTGTTTGGACACATCTTTTACCTCTCTGGAAACAAAATCTTGACTGTAAACAGTCTTCTTGGTTTCTGGGTTCCAAAGTTTATAACCTTTCACACCATCTTTATAACCAATAAATATACACTTTTCAGCCTTTTTATCCAACTTACTCCTATTTTCCTTTGGAACATGTACATAATCATAACAACCAAACACTCTAAGATGTTCAAGAGAGGTTTTATTTCCAGACCATACCTCATGTGGAGTTTTATCATCCAATGTTGATGAAGGTGATCGATTGACCAAGTAACATGTTGTACCCACTGCCTCTGCCCAGAATTCTTGTCCCAACCCGGCACTGCTGAGCATGATCCTTTCTTTTTCCATCAATTTCTTGTTCATCCTTTATGCAACTCCATTTTGTTGAGGAGTGTATGGAGTAGTCTTCTTCCTTGCTATACCACACTTCTTACAAAATTCTTCGAATTCATTTCCACAGAATTCTCCACCATTATCTGTTCTCAATACCTTTATTTTCTTCTCTGTCTAATTTTCCACCGGAGCCTTAAACTCTTTAAATGTATCAAATACCTTAGATTTATTTCTAAGAAAATAAATCCATGTGTTCCTTGAAAAATCATCTATGAATGAAACATAATACACAGATTTACCTAGGGATGGAATAGGAATAGGTCCAAATACATCATTGTTTATCAACTCTAAGATCCCCTTTTCTCTTGTAGCACCAGATGGGAATCTTACTCAATTATGTTTACCATATATGAAATGTTCACAGAAATCAAAATCCAGAGTGCAATTAGACATACCTTTACTTTGTACTGTTTGAAGGCCCTTTTCTCTAATATGTCTCAGTATTTGATGCCACAACATGGTCTTCTTTCCAGGGACAATATTGGTCTTGTCTTCTTTATTTCTTTGTTCAGGGAAAACAGAACTGTTACACCCATTAGTATAAGTGATTCCAAACAAGTTGTACAGAGTTCCACACTGAACTCCCCTCATCAACACCATTGCTCCTCATACCATCTTGCAAGTTTTATTTCCAAATAGAGTATCCACTTCTGCATCATCCATCTTGCTTACAAATATTAGGCTACTGGATGGTTTTTGAATGTGCATAACCCCATGGAGATTTCTGATCCTTCCATATTTTAGCAACAACTTAACCCTTCCATCTCCCAAGATTTTTGTTATCGAGTCATCTCCTAGGAATACATCACCACCATCGTATTTTTCATATTTAGAGAACCACTCCCTGTGAGAAGTCATATGATATGACACACTTGAGTCAATCAACCATACATCACGGTCTACATGTGTACTTGTAGATGTCAGGTAAACATCACCTCCTTCTTCAGTGGAGGTTTTCACCTCTGTGGAAGAGGTACTATCATATCCCTTTGGTTTATCAACCTTCTTATACTTGCAATCTTTCTTATAATGACTTGTTTTACCACATTTCCAACATTTCCTTAAAGATTTTCCTAGAGACTTAGATCTACCTGTAGATTTAGATCTCCCCCCCAAAGGTTTACCAGGATTCTTGTCTTGGGTATGACCTCTTACAAATAAAGCATATGTGCTATGACTATCCATTCTTTTCCCCCTCATCTCTTCATATAACAAGGATGAAACTACATCATCATACTTCAATGTAGATTGAGTGGTACTACCAATTGCTACAACCAGATTATCCCAAGAGTCTGGCAAAGAACATAACAAAGTAATACACTTATCTTCTTTTTCAATCGTAATATTAATAGAGACAAGTTGACTTACCAGAGTATTAAAGTCATTTAGATGTTTTGTCACAGAATCTCCATCTTCCATCCTAAGATGATACAACTTCTTTTGAGGAAACAACTTGTTTACCAGGGACTTTGATTGATACAAATTCCCCAACTTATTCCATAGTTCCTTGGTTGTAGATTCTCCCGAGACATTCAACAAAACCGAATCTTCCAAGCAGATTCGAATAGTACTCCTTTCTCTTTTGTCCAACTTCTCTCAATCTTCCTTCAACATACCAGTAGTTGGTGTACTAGTAGTTTGTGTACTAGTAGGTTGTGTACCAGTAGCTTGTGTGCTAGTAGACGGTGTACCAGTAGGTTCTGTACCAGGATCCACAACGATCCGTTGTTCTTGGTCTACAAGAAGGTCCTCCATATTGAGCTTCCATAGCTCAAAGTTTTTACCGTTGAACTTCTCTATCTCGATTCTAGATTAGCTCGCCATTCCTCTTTCTATACTTGAATCTCCACTGCAAAAGCTCCCACTAAACCCAAGTTTATCACATACCCAAGATAAACTTGATTTATCAAGACCGAGCCAAACCCTCAACAACAAAGGCGTCCCTCTGAAGCCAAAAACAAGCTCTGATACCACATGTAAGTTTTAAACCTATGAAGTAAAGCAATGCATATAGATTCTTAAGCAAAACAGAATTTAATCAATGGCTCATACACAGAGTACACAAAGATTTTATCCTGGAAACCCTCAACTGGGAAAACCTTTCTTATATTCATTATATCGAATTTCACCATTCACTATACAATATATACAATGTTTTTAGGTATTTCGTAGATACCAAAACCTTAATCCCTAAAACCATGATTATTTTTAGTAAACCGCTAAAAATAGCAAAATCATCAAATGCAGTTGTTGAATCTGATGTGCTCACACACACACACATGCAAAGAATATAACACATACCCAACATCAACAAGACACAGACACTCAATATACTTCTATGAAAAGGAAAAGGAACAAAGGCTTTTAAAATTCTTAACTACTAAATGATTAGCTAAAAAAGGAACTACTTAGTTGAAAGTCTGGAATCTAAAATTTCCATTAAAAAATCTATGAAAGTAAATTTCAAATATATATTCTTATATACTAAATTTACTTTAAAAAAAATGAATTATAAATTAAATCCTAAATTTTAAAAAACATGAATTATAAATTAAATCTTAAATTTATTATTTATGATAAAGAAAATATATATTTTCATTTGAAATTATAAATTTTATTAATAAAATATCATTTATATATCTGTATATAAACTTCATCGACAAAATACAATTTCCGCAAACCAAAGAAATAGTAAACATTTTTATATTTCACAAAATTATAAAATAATTCATAAAAAAACATGGAAAGGAAAATATAACATCAAGGTTTCTTTTAAATTATAATAAAATTAAAGTAGGAACATTAAAATAAAAAGATAAAAGTAGAGAAAAGTAAATTTAGCTTATTTTTGCCTTCGAGGTGTAGGACAATCGGTGACTGAGTCTCATGTTAAGGAACTCTGTGATGTTAAAGTCACCAGTTCGAAACCTGCAGGGACAAAAAATCCATCCATGCTAAGGGTTGGTGTGGCTCAGGCCGAGTGTGATCCCCAAGTGATTTTGACAGCTTAGATGCCCTTGATTCATGGTTTCTCAAGCCACAGGCTAGTCCCACAAGTCACGAACAAACTTGCAAACAAAAAAAAAATAGCTTATTTTTTAAATTATTATAAAGAAAAATATAAAAATAAAGTAAAAATAAACATATCTATAATATTGAAATAAAATTATAATTAATTAAAAAATATAATTACAAATAATTAAAAAATAAAGAATAAAAATATAAATTACATTAATGTTAATATTTATTCTTTAATCTAATGTTAAAAGATATGTTGTTTACGATGTATATTTACTTTATTTTTTATATTATTGTTTATAATTGGTTCAAGTATAATTGTGGAGAAGTGAAGACTAACTTCATTGGTATTCAATCTAACACACCTGACCCCTTAATCCTTCTTAGGTTGGTGGGATGTCCATTTATCCTCCTCTCATGATGAGGGATCGAATTATGAACCTATCAGATTCTTATTTGTTCTGATGTTGTAAAGAAAATTTCCCTTAAGGAAACACTTACTTATGATAACCTCCTTGTTTGATCTCCAACTACTGGTGGAAATATCCATAAGGATCCACTACCATGATTCAAGACCTGAACGCCTCGAATCGTATGGTTAGAATCACTCTTTTCCACCAGATCAACGATCGACATTGATTCAGACCTCCACCCATCGAAGCAGTAGATTACAAGATTAAAATTCCATTCCAACGGTTTCACTTCGAAGGATCATTCTGACCAATCCAATGACTCTTGGACTTGATAACCAATAGCTCCAATTACTATGGCTCCTATAGTCACTTTCCAATTAACCCCCATCTCTCCCATTACTTACTAAGTGAACCAATGGGACCCACAACGAATCTACAGTCAAGATTACATGGCTCACTCACTCACTGATCTAGATCTCACGTTCACTCTCGAAGTCCTCCATCCTCAAAATCCATCCATTTTGGTGCCATAACCAATGCAATCGGCTCACTCTGATGGCACACACTCTGAAAGATATGACTATCCTCATTCACTTCATCTGATGATCAGGTTCACTCGGGGTCTTGTAATTACATGAAAATTAAGGGAATTTTGACCTTCCTCCTTGGAGGAGATCACACGAGATCCAACAACTATAATCCATCAGAGCACCTTTCGATAGATCGATGGTCCTCAGACTCCCTTAGAAACCACCACTCAGGTCTCTGATCACTCATACTCAAGTAAGATTATAATCCCTATGCCCGACATCGACAGTCCTAATTCCACTACTACCACTCTCTGATAGATCAATGGTCCTCGTTGACTCAGAGTCTCCCCCATTGAAATTCCTATTCAACCTTTCCCTTAGGTATTATGATGATATGACCTTCTGACCAACAATCAAGATTATCTTGCAGTGCAAAATCTATGGCTATCATTCATCCCGACTCACAACATGGCTTTTATTCAAAGTAATAGTTTGATTCAAAACTTAATGATTTAGGGCTTCTCAGACTTACTTGTTGAGGTTTTACTAGTAGACTCCCATGAACTCCAAGTTCTACTCTAAAACTAGTCAAGGTGTTCTAATCTCAAAACTTGGTTGAAGAATTGCATATTGCAAGATTTCCATTTCAAGACAGGATATTTTCACCGAAATTAAGGTCCCCTAAATACATAAAATCCTTTCTAGACACCAAGACCTTCTTCCATCACTCATCTAGTGAAGATTTATATCCTGCAAGAATTACATTTCAAAGGCTTGTAGTTTTCATAGGGATACACTTGAATTTAACACTGGTTATTGGGTTATTTAGATTTACCAATTTAATAGTGAAAACAATCATGCACAATCCATTTTACTCATGAATTCAACCATTCCTTCATATATTCACATTTATCATAAAAAACACAAACAACATATTTTCATCACTAAACATAAATCAAATATGTTAAGATAAAACACTTATCTATTCAGTAAAATATTAAACCAGCCAACTAACTCAGAGAGGAATCATTTCCTCCAAACCATAGGCTATGCTGCAGTATTCTTTTATATAGACTGCAACCCTTGTTCCAAGCCATCATACCACAAGGGCATTGATTTAGTTGATTTCGCAACTAGGAAAATGGTCCAGGAAGGTTACTCTCCTTCACTCCACTAGAAACAACATAATTTTTCCTCTTCCCACTGAGCTCGGGACCTCCACGAGTTTATCAGGAACCTTCACAACTAGATTTCCTTTGCATAAGGGATTCCATTCTCTGCTATGCAGTTCCTTGGAGAACGCCCCTTACCAGTGTCAGTTTCTTTCTAGTAAGAAACAAGTCATGGTCCTCTATTGCTCTATTCTACATATGGGTCTTCTCTGTTCTAGGGCGGTGATTAATTCCTTGGGAAAGTTTCTTATTATCCTTAAAGAAAAATTCACAAAAAATCTATTACTCAAAGCGACACCTGTGATTCTCCTCCTCACTGCTTCATCTATATGTGAGTTTTCAGCTCACTATGTTCAATGCGGTTCTATGTGAGAACCCGTATTCAAATTCTCATACTGTTATTATCTTCCTGAGTGTGTTCGCTTCCTCTTTTGTTATGTTCTCTAAGTTCACTCTCTTTTTAGTATGCATATATGCGTGGTGTTTTTCCACATTTTATCTATTCTTACATGTGTTGGGTATGTGTTATATTCTTTGCATGTGTGTGTGTGTGGGTGCGTCAGATACAACGACTGCGTCTGACGATCCCTTCACCTAGGGCTCTGCCGTTGCGTCGGGCGCTTCCTAGGGGGGTCCTAGGGGGGGGCAGGTATGCCCCCCCCCTGGTTATGCGCAGCGTTCGGCACCGGGGCCGATGGGGTTCGGGGCAACGCCCCGAAAATTTTTTTTTTGGGGCGGTTTTTGCTATTTTTAGCGGATTTTGCTATTTTTAGCTGATTTGTAAATTAATCCCGGATTAAGGGATTAGGGTTTTGGTATCTAGGGAATACCTAAAAACATTGTATATATTGTATGGCGAATGGTGAA
>ML779498.1:92462-169078 GCA_009831015.1 Picea engelmannii | reverse complement strand
GCACATCCCCTCCCAGCAGTTCTGCAATAAATTCAATAATATTAAATCTATCATTTACATCACATATTCATACTTATGAGTTTTGCCATAGTCCTTTGGCTAGTTCAGTTATATTTACAATCTGGGGGAAACAGGGCGTTACAGTCGAACTCCCCTCTATCTTATGTGTGAAATGAGGATCAAGTCCTACCAATGGATATGATGATGGATGAAATTCCACTGTGGATGTAGGTATTAAAATATGGTATGAATGAGATGAACCCACGTGGGCACCACGTGGCCATCAACTAATAATGCTCAAAGAACTTCAGAGAGCCTTAACTTGCAATACAAAGCTCAGTTTTGAGTCTAGTAATAGTCATTAGAAAGATACAAATGAGTAGAAGAGGATGGAGACATTAGAGAGATGATTTGAGACGATTAAAGTAAGTGAAATTTTGATTCCCCATCCCTATAAAGGGTACTTAGGGGTAAGGTGTGTTACAAATTGGTATCATAGGATGGTTACAACACTTGACCTGCTTGGGATCATGAACGAGTCACATAAAAATATTCTTAGAGACCTTTAATGGTGACAACCTATCTTACCCCATTCCTAAGAGGATTAGTTAAACCTGTACTGAAGAAATTAATGAAACTTTTTGTTTTTTTTATATGCTTTGCAAATTCTGAACTGTGTTGTTCATAAACCAATGGATCATTAACTAAAAAAAAATGTTTTATCATCTCTCAAGCAGTCAGTGGACCGTAGGAAAACTATAGCATAAATGATGGTGGCACACCATGAATTGGGGGAAATATCCCACAATAGAGAGGAATAATCTGATGAAAGGAGGGCAGTGGAAACCCCTCTAGATTTGGCTAAAACTGTAAGAATTCTCATGGTATAATTACATAGTTATAAGGCTGACAATGAAAGGTTGATAAAAGAGCAGGAAAACAAAATTGAAATTAATGTATTCCTATTGTAAATCTTATCATATACAAATGCAAATGCAACATGGACCAACAACCAGTCATGTGGAAAAACATCATATGAATAAAACCCAGAGTCCACCTGAGATACGAAAGCATGGCCCTAAAAGTGGCCACACCAAGAGGAGAATCTCAAAGAAGTCCCAACATGGAGCCAAGAGACACTCATCAGAAGAATCCTCTAATGAGGAAACTAGTAACTCCAAGGGATCCTCTAGTAGAAAAACTATTTCACATTCCCAGAGGAGAGGAAAGAAGAGGAAACATTCCAAGAGCCATGACCCTGAAGAGTTCAAGAAAGACAAACCACCCACTTTCGATGGAGAAATTAAGAAGGGGGAAGAAGCAAAAGTTTGCTTGCTTGGCTTGAAGAAGTACTTCAGAGTCCATTACTACTCTGAAAATTTTTAAAGTTTCGAATAGCCATTTTTAAACTGAATGGAAAGGCCTCCATTTGGTGGGAGGACCTTATGAATGTGAAAGGAATCGATGAGAAGGACTTGTCATGGAAACCATTTGAGAAATACTTCAAGAAGAAGTATATGTCAGATAAATACTTTGATGGGAAGACCAAGGAGTTCTATGAACTCAAGTTGGGACATCTCATAATAGATGAATATATCAACAAATTCCTTGAGTTGATAAGGTATGTTCCCTACATAAAGGATGAAAAGGTAAATATGCAATGATTTATTAGTGGACTACATCAGTCCTTTCGCGACATAATCAAATTTTATGAGCCAAAGACCTTGGAAGACACTATCAGGAAGGAAAGGTATTGTTGTTATCACTGAAATTTTGTCCACAACTGGTTACATGAATCCATCATATTCAAACAGCTATTAAGTTCACCCATGAACCAAAATTATGAAAAAAGCATTTCCAAAGGTTCCAAAACTATACAACCAGTTATCAAATCAGTATGCACTATGACTATACAGGCAGCGCACGCACATGCCCCATAAAGAAACACAAGAAAAGTGCACAAGCGCACGATGCACGACTGTGGACGCTAAAAGTTGTGCACACCTGAGAACGACACATTTATGATGTTAGTCAGCCTCCCACCCACTTCCGAATCAGCTTCCAATTCGATTTGACATCCAAATCTCGGCTGAATCTGGCTGGGTGGCTAGTCAAAGACCTAAAGGTTCCCTAAACAACCCCTTGTTCACACTAAAAGCAGGTTGCATAATACCTCAAAGAGGTGCTATAAAAGAAGGCCATGGGTGCACTACATCTTCAAGGAATTCATTTGCAAGGTTATGTTGCTGCTATTCTCTTGGGGAATCCTCTTTTCTCATCAAGAGCATACTAGCACCATTCCATTTGGACAATTCACATCACCTTTTGAGTGGTTTAGCTTGGGATTCTTTCACCATTTCTTTCAAGTTTTCAAGTTGTAAGAAGAGTTCAATCTTGGGGGTCCAAGAGCCCTCCCTTGGAGGAAGAAAGGACCCAAAGTCCCCCTTTCTCTTTGGTGCTTTCTTTTCACTAATACAATCCTTTCCATTGGTGACATGAGTCTTGTTTGTTTCTTGTTCTTATGGCCTTATGCACCATAGTTTAATTGTTTTTATCATTCCTAGTTTAATTCTTAGCTTAGTCTTTTATGATTTATTCTTGTAACCTTTTCCTTTACTATTGTCTTGCTTAGCTAGCCCAACTAAGCTTGTAAGCAACTTTGTTTTGCTCATTTAGGTGACAAAAGAGGCACAACATATTGGCGACTCCACTGGGGAAAGGTATCAATTTCCTACCGCATTAGGGTTATTTTAGCTCTTCTTTATGTTTATTTAACCTACAGGTACAATAACCGGCCCAAGCTGACCTGCAAAACATCAAATTCAAAGCTAAGTTGAGAGAATTCCATCTGAAATTTTCTTCACGATCGTGTGACAGTTGTGCATGGGTTTATTGGCCCACAGTCACACATCATGCGCACGTGCGCCAAAATCATTGTATTACTCAGCGCCTTCTGTGCACCTGTGCTCAAAAGGATTTTTCAGTTCACGCATTGGTGCTCAGAGCGCCTATGTCTAGCTTGAGACCCACGCACCTATGCAGAAATATAAACATTGTAAGATTTTTTATGATCTATTGAAGGCCCGTAGCCTTCTTAAAGATGATTCCATGCATGTTGTAATCTGCACCACACTTACCTTCCCTCTCATATAAAGGGATTAGTCAAAACACATAGGCACTTAGGGGTTAAAAATCATTATTTTTCCTCTTTTTTCTTTTTATTTTGCCACATGGATAGCTTGCTTTGACTAAAAAATAAGTTGGAATCATTCTACATCACATATAAAACTTGCATTGGGACTAGAAATTGGATATCAATCATTGAGTATGCTCTTCTCTCACGCTCCAAAGCGATCTTGAGAATAAGAAAAAGGTTGAGAGACAATTTCATCTCCCTTAAAAAGACAAAATCTTTAGGAGAGGACAACATCCCCCTCGAGACTCCTCTTAGTTTATTTTTCAAACACATATTGGAATTGTAACGGGCCCATACAGGCCCACATGCTACAAAGATAGGATAGTGTTGAAATTTACTTTCTTAGATTAAATCACTAGGGAAGTTTAAAGGTTTTGTAATGGGCCCACACATGCCCACATGTTCACAATCTAGGATAATTTCAAATCTTTCTTAGATTAAATCACATTAGGGAGTTAAAGGAATAGTAAAGGACCCACATGTCCACATGCTAGCTTCCTAGGGAATTTTGAATTCCGCAAGGTTCTACCAATGACATTTAGTTAACTAGGTAATCAAAGACTTGTAAGGACCAAGCGAAGTCCACATGCAGTAAGGTGACACCTAATTCATTAAAAAATTGGCACACTTTCACTCACTCACACACAAAAGTCACTTCTCACTAACATAGTTTTCATCTCTAAACGTGGAGGTTGAAGTAAGTTTCCTCCAAAGGGATTCTGAAACACCCCACCCTATTCTTGATGAAACTATCCAATCCCACTTAATTTCAATGAGATTGGCTCACACCTCCAATCTCTCAAACAACCACATCTAAAAATTTTATAAAAACTCACTAAGTTTTCCTCCACAGGAGGTGCCAAAAGAAATATTTTAGTCTAGGTAGGATTTCTGGGATAGGCATCCAAATAAATCCCCGGTATTTGGTTCTCACAATTTCAAAACAATAGACGTTGTCAAATAGGGAACCTTAAATCCTCCAAGTCAAGTGTTCCTAAAACCATAAGGCAAGGAGATACTCGTGAAGGGTTGAAGTCCGAGGTCTAGTTGTTATGTGCATCCCCCCTTGAGGCACCCACCTCTTGCACGGGATCCAGCCCGTGACCCATTTCTTAGGCCGAAAATCTAAATGTCACACTTTGACCGAGGTACCTAGTGACCAAATTTTAGGACATCTACCTAGGTGGAAATTGTGGGCTGCAATTGCACCTTGATTGGATTTTGTGTGGCTATTGGAAAATATCGTCATTTCTTTTGGGATATGCCACCTCTACCCCTCATTATAACTGATCGCTTCAGACCCCACTGTCGAGTGCTATTGGAAGGTCTAGTGCTATTTTGAGAGGAAGGACGTTTCGTATTTTAGGACACGAGCATTTGTTTTCTTTGTTCCCCCACGCAAACAAAATACACCTATCCACATATATGCTTCTTTATCAAAACACTTTATGTATGATTCCCTTATGATTACATCTGATTTGGATATATATTGTGTAGGTTCAAATATTGTAGCAAAGGCTCTTGTTTATTTATTTTCTCTCACCACCATTCACACACATTCACTCAGCTAGTCGGACATCATAGGGGACCCACAGAACCCCCATCGTTCCAGACGCTTGCTAAATCTCCCTCCTATTCTAGGGGGAGTTCCAAGTCTTTCCAACTCATCAACTCCACCTTCTCACACCCCTATGAGTGCTATAGTATTGGGATCATCATTTCTTCGTTCCACCTTACTTAGGTCCAAGTCCCAAGGTCCATGTTCCACTCGCTCTCCTTTACACGGAAACGGGGGACCAACTTCTTCTCAAGGGAGAAGTACAAACCCACCTAGTCCCCTCCAAAGGTCAGGTACTCAGAACACTCACACTATGGCTGGAATTAATCCTCCGCCACCACCCCATATGCCATATTTATCTTCCCTCAACATACCGGATTTGACTAAACTCACCAATGATCCCATATTGAATAACCCCACATGGCCTGCACTGCCTACCAAACTCCCTTCAGACATCACCAAGTTTGAAGGAAAAGCAGGAGATGATCCTGCCAACCATATCATAACCTTTCACCTATGGTGTTCTTCAAACAGCATCATGGACAATTCTGTCCGATTGAGGTTATTTCAACGAACACTCACTGGCCCATCAACCAAATGGTATGTAGATGAAAATTTTGGGTCCCACGTGACTTTTGAATCCTTGGCCAAAGCATTTTTTACCTTCTTTCAATTACCCGTTCATCATGACAATGGCCTTGAACTAATCTCAGACTTCAAACAAACTGCCTCCACACATATTGTCGACCACATCCACGAATGGCATCGACGACGTAGCCTCTGCAAAGTTGATGCTACCCTGCAACAATGTCTCAATTGGTTCCTCAAATCACTTGTTTCCCTCCTTGCCAAATATTTATCCACCACCTTCCCCCAGACTGAAGAAGAATCCATTAGCAAGACTCAACAGTTTGAACTCATTTATGCCCAGTCCATATACCTATACACGGTACTCCTAGACGCCCCTAGACTCGTGCCATTTGGCCAAGACAAACCTGGGATGTCTCACTCAGTAGATGGATTAATTGGTAACACTACACACCACAACCGACAACCTCAACAACCACCCATGTATGGCACACCTCAATATCCTCCGGCATAAAGAGGAATCCCTTATCATCCTCCTCCCCCTTATCAACAACCATACCTTGTTTCCCTACCTCCACCCATAAGTGGACCCCCAGCAGCACCCCTAATTCTTCCACCTATCCAACCAAGTGTTGGTACTCCCTCTACCTCGGCCTATACCCTAAGCACTAGTGAAAGTTCCATGCCTTCCTATTTACCTTATGGATCATCGCCACAACATAATCTGTGCTTTCCATTTTCTGGCCCCCCACAGCCTATGGCTCCACCACAAGGACCACCACACACTGGGGTTAATTTTTTTCAACCTTCTCCCATTCAAAAATATCAAAATTTTGAACAACTGAACATGGAAAATCCATCCCATCAATCGAACAATTCTAGAAAGAAAGGAAGAAACTGGAACAATAATAATCGCAGACCAAGAGGAAACCAGAACCAACCCCAGCAGAACCAGTCTATCAAGGGAAACCAAAACCAGGGGAATCAAAACCCCCAAGGGGGAAAAAACAACAAACACCAGGGAAGGAACAAAAATAATATTAGGACCATCTTCCCTTGTGCCCCTTGCGGTGATTTTGGTCACTATACTCACCATTACCCCCAAATTGTTGACTTTAAATGGATGAAAGACTCTGTGAATGGACCATGTCCCTCATCACTGCCTGCCCCTCCGCAGGCCCTAAAACCATATGTGCAACAGCCACCCCCAGTTGTTCTAAAAAACCCCATCCCACACCAAGGGGTGATAAATACCCAATGAGACATGCAACCTACCCCACCACAGTTGGGACCGTATCCCAATACAGGCACCTCTGTCGATCGCATTATCCTCCTTACCAGTGAGGAACAAGTCCTTCTGCAAACTCGCAATCCTCAGTATAGCACACCCCCTGACTCTGCTCCCACCACCTCGAAAGCAATTCCAGTCACAACTAGACCCCCTTTCATGATTCCTTTCCTTAATACTAAAAACCCCCTTCATATTCCTTGCATCCCATTGTGCAGGAATGTCCACAATCCTCAGGCTAGGGAAGCTCATAATTACAGTTTGGTCGATGACTTGGCACAATCTCCGGTTGCCATGTCAGTCTTAGAAGTCCTTAAAACTTGTCCCACCAAGTAGAAGTCCTTACTTTATACCCTAGGAGAAGTCGACCCTATTGATACCCGACTCATCACATTTGATCTCGACAACGGAGAACCTCGCCTCCCCGCTCTTATTGCTTTTCAAATCCCTGTAAAAATTTGGAACATTACAGTTCATTGGTGCATCATTGATGAAGGCGTATCCACCTATATCATGTCCAAATCTGTATGGCAGAAACTTGGTTCCCCCCAACTCATACCATCTTCCATTACTTTAAGATCTTATGATGGAAAACCCTCATCCCCCGAAGGACTCTTCCAAAATGTCCCCGTCGAGCTCGGGGGAAAAACCATTCTGATTGACATTGAGGTTATCGATGCCCTGCTCGACTACAATATCTTGTTTGGTCGTAGCTACATGTATTCTATGAAGGTCGTGGCCTCTTCTGTGTTCCGAACCATGATTTTTCCCCATAACGGAAAGATCATTACCATCGATCAAGTATCACATTACGAGCCTAACCCTTCATCCAACATCGATAACATATTCCCTTTCATCCACACTAATCTCGATGCCTATCCACTCATCGAGATGGGCCCCGGAATCTTCAAAGATCCATCCTTTCTAGGGACATACCACGGAGCACCACCGCTCCTCCAACCCTCAACACAAGTATGTGTCGTATCCTCCAATGGAATGACAACTGAAGATAACCCCCCTCCCACCAAGGCCTCTTTCGTCCCTGACGTCCCACTAGTTGTATAACTTCTCCCTCGGGAATCCCCTAGAACTAATTCATCTCGACCCATTCCTAATCTTCCCTAGGGCCATATCCCAGTTTGGGAAACAGTTCCCCAAGCCATTACCCAAATCCCTTTCTTTTACCCCCCACCAGGTGTACAAGATTTCCAAGTAGCTACAACACTTACCCTTTCTAATATGGTGCTGGAAATCCCAGTTTGGTATCTACATCTTCCTGAGATGGACCCTCAACCATCCCTTCCTCCCCAAATAGAAGGAATCCCGATGCAAATTCCCATAATCACTCCCACCATACCACCTACACCCGCACTCAATAACCCCCCTGCTACAAATGGGGGCAGGCGAAAGAAGAAGGAGCCCACAGCTCCACTTCCCCCATGCATCCAGCCTCCTTGCACGCTATGCAAGAAATATGGACACCCCACCAACAAGTGCCCATCTTTTCTCGAGTTACGTAATCTCATTCAACTCCCTTAAGCACCACCATCGCTCGTCGCTTCCTCTAGTATTGTCGCTATCTCATAGAACACAAGAAACAAAGGACTACGAACCAAATTCGCATGCACCATCTGTTCAAAATATGGCCATTAGACACACCATTGTCCAACGTTGCCTCAATTCCGACAGATGTTAATAGTTGTATGCCAGATCTTTCAGCAAACAGCCACCCCAATTCATGTCACCGACATCCATTATGTCACAACCTCAATCAATGAACGGATGAGATTTCCTTGCTCTTTACGTGAATCACTTGATCATTTCACATACCAATGTCCTATGATCATTGAATATAGGCATCGCCAAATGGCACTTATTCAAAATGCTACACCCCCTCTAGTATCAGTAGAATCAGTGATTACCCCTACTCCATCTCCAAAGGTTATCCTTTCTCCTAAACTTGAAACACTCCCTACTCCCCCATGGTTCTTGGATGACTTATACGAGGATTTACCCCTATATCCCCATAATTCCCCTATTCATTTCCCCACGGAAAGTTTACGCCCGACTACCATTTTTAACCCACAATATCTGGATATTTGGTTTATGACGAGAAATCCATCACAATCCCCTTGCATCAATCCCCCTACGCCTTTATCAGCTGGAGAAAACTCCACAGTGACATTCACTGAGGTCACTCCTCTCAATCCCCTATATTCACAACAGTTTCATTGTGATAAAGATATCCTCGAGGAGTTAACTACCCCCGATTTCCCATGGAACGCGCTCCACCATAGAGCGCTCTTTCTTTCATAGGAAGCCTTCCTGCCTCCTAACCAACACCCCATATATGCAATCGAAACCAAATATTTTCTCCCATCAGGGCATACAGATTGGTTCAATAACCCTATCCCTGCCCCCGATTCTTTTGAGGAAGGAAATATGGCCAATATATCCCCAACCATCAAAATAGATTTTTCTTCAAATCTAGAATTATCGAGGAAATCACCATTGGTGCTACATGCTCTCCCAAATAAATCACTACCTACAAATCCCTCTTCCAAGAATACTGGGACATTTTCGTTTGGTCATACACCAAGATTCCTGGCCTTGATCCCTCTATTGTCGAACATCGCATAGACACCTGGCCTGATATCACACCCATTCGCCAAAAACAGCAACCACTACACCCATCCAAAGCAACGGCCATCAAAGCCAAGATTGACAAATTATGCATCGACGAATTCATTTACCACATCGCCTATACGTCATGGGTCTCCAACCCTGTCCCTGTTAACAAAAAATAGGGCAGTATTCATGTATGTACAAATTTTCACGACCTCAATCACGTCTGTCCCAAAGACAACTTTCCCACACCCTTTATCGATCAAATTATCGATGATTGTGCTGGTCACGAGGCATTGTCCTTCATGGATGGTTTCTCTGGCTACAACCAAATGGAAATTCACCCAGTTGATCAGTACAAAACTGTGTTCACTACCCCCTGGGGTACTTTCACATATCGTGTCATGCCTTTTGGCCTCAAGAACGCTAGAGCGACATTCCAATGAGCCATGACATACATATTTCATGATCTAGCTCATATGATCCTCGCATACTTGGATGACCTCACCACTCGATCCATGAAACGCACTCAGCACCTCGATGATCTGCGAATCATCTTCCAAAGGGTTCGACAGTACAATATCTTCTTGAACCCCCTCAAGTGCTTATTTTGCGTCACTGTTGGGTGCCTCCTCGGGTTCATCGTTTCCCAAAGTGGCATTACTGTGGACCCTCTCAAAGTCCAAGCCATCATGGAAATTCCCCCTCCTCAGAATTTACACCAACTCCAGAGACTACAAGGCAAAGCTAACTTTTTATGGCGCTTTGTCCCGGATTATGCCACTCGTGCACATGGTTTCCTTTTCTCACTTCGCCACGACATCCCATTCCAATGGGATAAACATGCCCAAACTTCTTTTGATGATCTCAAAGTGGCTCTCTCCCATGCCCCATTGATTAGTCCACCTGACTATAACTGTGATTATATCCTCTACATATCGGCCTTAGTCGTCTCACTAGCAGGAGTTCTCATTCAAATAGGGGATGAGGATCGCAAGCATGTCATTTACTACATCAGTAAAAACCTCTCAGGGACACCCTTGAAATACAATCACGAAGAGAAACTAGACCTTGCAGTCATCCTCGCAGTCTAGAAACTGCACCATTACATTCTACTTCAAGCTACCAAAGTCATAGCAGATTCCAACCCCATGCAATACTTGCTCAATCATCGACAAATTAACATTAAATTTACTCGATTGATTGTCATCCTGCAGGAGTACGATCTTGAATTTTCAACACCTAAGAAAAAGAAAGCTCTTGTCCGCGTTGAACTCATCACGTCATTTCCCTCTGACACTATCAGTTCACTAGTCAATACCAACTTCCCCGATGAACATCTCTTTTACATCCCCTCGGATGACCCTTGGTATGGCGATCTTCTCGTCTATCTTCAAACACAAAAATTTGGAAACCACCTCTCCAGAGATGATCGTCGACGTATTCATCACCAGGAACCCTGCTACCTTCTCATTAGGGATATCTTATATCGGTGAGGGGTTGAGACCATACTCTGTTGATGCTTGACTATTGACGAGGTCGACAGAGTCTTGAACGACTACCACATTGGCGCTTGCGGGGGCCATCTCTCAGGGATTTCCACCGCTCAGAAAATCATCTGCGCAGGTTGCTTTTGGCCTACATTATTTCACGACTGCATCCATGCCGTGAAACGATGTGATAAATTCCATCTTTATGCCAACAAAGCACGCACACCACCTGCTCTTATACACCCAGTCATCATCGCTGGTCCCTTTTGTAAATGGAGCATCGAATTTATTACTTGCAACCCTCCATCTAGAAATGGACACAAATACATAGTTGTTGCAGTCGATTACTTTACCAAGTGGCTTGAAGCCATCCCTACCTTCAACAACATCACTGACACAGCAGCACATTTTTTATTTAACCACGTCATATGTCGCTTTGGAGTACCACTCCAACTAATCTCCGATCATGGGAAACATTTCAAGAATGATATTTTCATTGAAATCTCATCTAGTTTAGGCTTCTCCCATGATTTTGCCTCACCATATTGCCCTCAGTCCAACGGACAGGTAGAAGCAGTTAACAAGGTCCTCAAAACCATGTTGCAGTGCATGATTAACAAACATAAAACCAATTGGCATCATATGTTATTTTCCACACTCTGGGCTTATCGCACAACAGTCAAAACTGCCACTGGGTTCACACATTTTAATCTAGTCCACGGAGTTGAGGCCACTCTTCCCATTGAGTGTGAAATTCCCACCTTACGCACTGCCATTGAGATATTACCCGACACTACTCCAATAGAGCAGCATTTGCTGAACTTAGAATCCCTAGATGAATATCGTTGATCTTCATTATAGAATAATGAAGCAGCCAAGAAACGATCAAAGGCCACCTTTGATTGCCATGTCAACCTTCGCTCCTTTAACAAAGGAGACCTCGTCCTCGCTTATGATATCGCTCACGATACCCTTTTCCATGGAAAATTTGAGTCCATGTGGCATGGATCATACATCATCCAACATTGCCTCACTAAAGCCACATACATCTTGGCCTCCCCTGAAGGCCATCCTCTCAAAGAACCTGTCAACGGTTTGTACTTAAAAAAACTTTACGCTTGAGCGTAGACATACTACACTAGGATTTTTCTTTTTTGTATGTATTTTGGTAGAGTTTTTAGTCTTATTTTATCCATACCTCACGTCTAATCTATCACTCATGTTATTGACATATGCCACCCCCATCGGCCTACCACATCAGTTACACCGACGGAGCTAGCCGCTGGACACAGAATCTTGCTTCGGCTGCTTCGGCCCTCTATTCACCTTCACATGACTTGCAACACACCAGTGGCATATGTTTAGGCTCAACCACCAATAATCAAGAAGAATACACCGTCGTCATTGGTCTCCTCGTCGAGGCCATTCATCACCATATTCGTCACCTTAATATCCTATTAGATTCCCAACTTGTTGTCCTTCAGCTCAACAATGTGTACCGTGTCTGTGATCCTTGCCTCTTTCACAAATACCTCTAGGTTAGACTTTTATCTCGACATTTTGATTTCATTACATTTACACATATCCCAAGACAATTCAATCAAATAACAGATAACATGGCTAACATTATACTAGATTGGCATATATCACATCAAGACATATTCACACACACATAAACCATCAGAAGTTCGTCACAACATATAGATTAGACATCATCAACTACATTAAAAAATCATCAACCAAAAAAAAAAAAAAAACATCACACATGTACACATTACCAAGATCCCAAAATGTATATCCATATATATATATATATATATATATCGATCAACATGTCATAAGTGTTTACAAAAAATAGTACACCGCTTGTAGGTAGGTGAGTCACCTCCTCCCTACCAATACAAAAATGGATATCACAACTATAGAAAATGGGCTCACCAGCCTATATCAAATACAAAAAATACATATCCAGAGGCCCTCGGGGTGCCTCTAGTGCTCCAGCACCAGGTCCTCCCTTTCGCGGAGGTACCCCACCAAATCTAGGTCCCTCAAGTCCCAAGGGAAACTGCCCAGTCATCGCAGCTTTGGATACAACTACTCTATGGATGAGGGTCCGCGACTCTGTCGGCAACCCAATACACTACTCCAGGATCCCCTCATCCTACATCCTCACCCACATCCCCTTGGGCACTCCATGTAGAACCATCTCTAACCGGCTGCGGAAATCATTGAACTCTCTCCTCGCCTCGGCCGGAAGAGCATGTGATGGCCCTACACTGAGGTCATCATAACGACACCTCATAGTTTCTCTATCATCATAGCCAAGCCTTGCCCCATCATCCTCTTGTCGCCGCCTCTCCCCTGCTCGCGGCTCTACCCATGGTGGTCTCACAAGCCCCTAGCCGGCTGGCACTCTGATCAACTCGACCTCTCTCCCATGCGGTCCCACATCTACACAAACAAACACATGATAGCATCATCATCTATACAAATATCATCCATATGCTCTATTATCTAAACAAATCAAAAACCAGCAACATAACATCATGCCTCGGCGATCAAATACCTCTACCAGAGGTAATATCATCTCGAGGTCATCATGGAAATCTACCCCACTGTATGGAAACTGTAATATGATCTATGGCATCTGAATCTACACCTGTGCAGCCTCGATTGTGAAGTAATGGCCCCCCTCCCCACCCCCATGATGAACCAAAATTGTCTCCCACTACCATAGTCGTGGCTCTCGCGCCCCTGGTGGGTCTAACAAAAATCTTGGGTGCAACATAGGCACCCTCTCTAGAAACCAAGCCACCAATTTTGATCCAAAAGAAAAATCCCCTGAGTTCGCCGCTCTACATCTAGTGAGTTGTCCCACCATCTTTGCATGCAGCATCAAGCCCTAGGCAAAATTCTCACCCCCTAGTGCCCGCTGCATGATCCGTAGCGGACCACCACTGATACGTTGAGTCGTAAGTGACCCATAAACTCTCACAGTCATTGCTGCCATGCAGTGATGTACCAGGGAATCCATCGCCATAATCCTCACTACCGACCGGGACATGAAATCCTCTCCCGAACAATATGCACGGGAAAGGGTTGCCAACTGCCCCTTTCCAACTATCACCGGCTCTACCAGTAGCAAGGTTCCCCGAAAAGGGAGCCCAGTCAGAAAATAGACATCCTCCTCAACAGAGAATTCCAAGTGCTCCCCATGCACAATAAAACACTGCAATTCTGGACTCCACATGGAAATCAGGAATTGCATAAGATACTCCTGTGCCCTCACCAATGAGCACTCAAAAAACTTTAGCAGCCCATAGGCCGCTAAAGAACCATGAAAAATTGGCTCCTCATCCCTCACAGCCTCCCTCAGTTGGGCCTAGTCCCTCTCCCTCCAACAGATCATCATCATCCCAAATGATCACCTGCATCCACATATACAGTACTCGATCAGCCATCATCATTCATCAAAACACCAAAATCTCCCAAACACAAATAAGTTTTTCTCACCCGTATCTCTTCCTCAAAGGTGAAGCTGTTACCCCCACAGGCGCACACACATGTGCACATGTTTACCCCATAGGTGCGCATGTATGCGCACCTTTTTAGCCCATAGGCGCGCACCAAATGCATGCATGTTCACTGCACAGTTGCGTACTCATACGCAACTATCAACAACACAGTTGCGCACATATGTGTGGTTGTGCTTCGAACAGGCGCACACCCCATGCTTGCCTGTTTTCCCACATTGTGCGCTCCCCTGCGCGACTGTTCCCATTACAGCCATGCATTCATGTGCAGATCGCCATCAATCACCTGTGCATTTGGGAGGCCACACTGCCAAAAACCCACCATACGACCATCCATACAGTCCTACCCAAAAATTGACACCTAACTATTGTATAGGAGGATGAGACCACTAACCTGAATCTAGCACCTCCCGGATCAGCTTCCTTGCACTCTCAAAATCTCTGAATCTTCTCTGGAATCTCCTCTCTGATCACTATAGCAGCAAATACATATAAGGTGGCAATGTGGGCCCTACAACTATATATAGGCCATTTTTTCCAAAACTTCCATACCCCCTTTTAGGAGCTCCGGACATGCATTTTTCGATCCATCTTCAGCCCCGGGATCAGGATCCCGCTGCCTACACGGTCATTCTTCCTAGGTCACCATCCATCCCTGACCCCCGGGGAGCCATTTTCTCATACCACGTTCAGGTACACATGCTCATGCTCAAAATTATCAAATAACTGTTATATATTCGTTATCTTCAGATATTGTTCACACCGGGTATTTGGTTTTCATGTGTGAAGGTACTTGGTCATCACACACCAGCGTGACCCCTTCAGGTATATGACTGACACTGGCATGTAATCATTCCCTCTGAATCTCAATTTCATCTCCAGTCACACCCTCTGAACTTTGCCTTTAGGTTCCCTATAATCCGGCTCTACAGTACTATCACCTCCACTACATTTTGGGTACTGTCTCCAAGTAGCACTCTCCCCCACATGATTTGCCCCATTCATAGTCCCCCTTGGCACTTTGACACTCATGTTGTTTTCACCCTTTATGGATGGGAGTCTCGATAGTCTTACATCATGTCGCAAATCAGCCACATACTCCTTCTCCTCATTTTTCTAGCCTACCCAATGAACTACCAGGGAACTTCCTCATGGTTTTATTTTGACTGCTACCATCCACTTCCTCCACTGCTAGTTTTCCCATCTGCAGGTTTCCCTCCATACATTTCCCTACTACAGAAACCCGCCTAGGGGGCCCCAACCTCCACTAGTTTTTTCATCAACTTGCGCTATCCTTAGGCCAAGCAATATTACATCGGGGCACCCATTTTTGTATCTGCATTATTATCCCAACTGATTTTTTAATTATGTTTGTAATTAAATCATTGTTTCCAGCATCTTACATAGCTTTTTGTCATCACCTTTGGCGACCTTCTCCCTTTTTGGTAAACGCAACCCATGTTTCCCTTGGTTGGGGAATTCCTTATCACCTACTCTTGTTGACATCATCCATAAACTCCAAGTATCCCACCGGACACCTATCTCTATTCTCTAAATTTGTTCACTTTGTCCTGCCTCTGGCACAATTTATCCCACGTATAGTTGTCCCCCTGACACTTGACCTCGTTGAATGGTTGTTGCCACTTATACTTTCCATATATCCTCAACCAAGGGCAATCTTGAGTCTCCACACATATTGACTTCGTCCATGTACCTCCTCAGTTCCTGATCTCCCCTGATGGATTTCATGAAGCCCTTTTACTTATTGGCGTCGCATCCCCCTTTTTGTTGACATCAACATAGTTTCCAGAAGGGCGACAGTATCTTGACTCTCATTACCTTTACAATGAGGAGTCTCGGATGACACATGGAGAACCATCATTGCTCTCTATTGTCATTGAGCCCCATAACACTCGACTCCAACACTTTCCCATGTTACGGTGGGTCTTACTTTGCAACTATTGCAGTTACTCTTATATTTTCCAAATACCTATGAAATTTGTTGGGCTATCAATGCCCGCAGAATCCTTGATACTTCCTACAGGTGTCATTGCCTACTTTTCAGAGTATTGTTCCTCGTCAGAATTTTCCTCTGCTCTTATCAACACGCCCCCTATGGTGCTGCAGTCATCTTCACCAACACATGACTTCAGTTACTATCTTCCATGTTTTTTGAGTTACATGACACGAGCATGGGGCATGCCTACCTCATTTGTACACAATTTATTTTTCACACCCTATGAAAGGTTGGGTCCTACAGGTTCCCTTATCCCTCTAATGGGTCTCTCTTGCTACTCTCACTATCGCTCTTTCTTACAATGGTACTCTTAGTGGAAGAAACATTGATGAATTTTGGCTATACGTATGCTCCTAACCTCATCCCTCAGGGAGCATCTGTTATCACTAAAATTTCATCTGCAAATGGTTACAGGAATCCAGCATCTTCAAACAGCTATTAAGTTCACTCATGGACCAAAATTACCAAAAACGCATTTCCAAAGGGTCCAAAACTATACAACTAGTTATCAAATAAGGATTCACTATGACTATACAGGCAGCGTGTGCACATGCGCCATAAAGAAACGCAGTAAAAGAGCACATGTGCACGATGCGCGACTATGGGTGCTAAAATTCGCACACACCTGAGAACGACACATTTATGATGTTGGTTGGCATCCCACCCACTTTTGGTTCAGCTTTCAAGTCAATTTGACATCCAAATCTCAGTTGGATCCAGTTAGGTGGCTGGTCAAACACCTAAAGGTGCCCTAAACAGCCCCTTGTTCACACTAAAAGAAGGTTGCATAATACCTCAAAGAGGTGCTATAAAAGAAGGCCATGGGTGCACTACATCTTCAAGGAATTCATTTGCAAGGTTATGTTGTTGCTATTCTCTTGGGGAATCCTCTTTTCTCATCAAGAGCATACTAGCACCATTCCATTTGGGCAATTCACATCACCTTTTGAGTGGATTATATTGGGATTCTTTCACCATTTCTTTCAAGTTTTCAAGTTGTAATAAGAGCTCAATCTTGGGGGTCCAAGAGCCCTCCCTTGGAGGAAGAAGGGACCCAAAGTCCCCCTTTCTCTTTGGTTCTTTATTTTCACTAATACAATCCTTTCCATTGGTGACATGATTCTTGTTTGTTTCTTGTTCTTATGTCCTTATGCACCATAGTTTAATTGCTTTTATCATTCCTAGTTTGATTCTTAGCTTAGTCTTTTATGCTTTATTCTTCTAACCCTTTCCTTTACTATTGTCTTTCTTAGCTAACCCAACTAATCTTGTAAGCACCTCTGTTTTTCTCATTTAGGTGACAAAAGAGGTGCAACAATTGCTATGAGCAATTAAAGAATAAGACAAAACCTCATGAGGATTGGAAGAAGAAAAGTAATTCAAGATTCAAGAAGAAGGGGTTTAAACCCTCAATATTTAAGAACTAATAGGAAGGGTTGTAATATGAACCTTCCTACTAAAATTGTATATAAACAAAATTTCCCCTCTTAGAGTGGAAATAAACCCTTTGGAGTAGCCTTAGGTAAGACTCATAAAGAAAAGAGAGAACCCTTGAAATGTTGGGTTTGTGGAGAAGAATATCTGATAAGAGACTCCCCATATAGAGAACAAAACAATAGGAGGGTCTACAATGTCCAAGAGGATACCACAGTTAATGATGTGCCTAGGAGCATGCCACAAATTTATGCAGCCTTGGATAATAGAAAATATGAGCACCAAGATTCAGTGGTGGAAATCAAAGGTATGATTTCCAACCATCTAGTTTCCATTTTATTTGACCTTGGTTCTAATTTGGTTTATGTTTCCCCTAAAACTGTTGAGAAATCTAAATTGAAACAAGGTAAACATGTTAAATCATGGCTTGTGAAACTAGCCACTAGAACCAAAAGAAAATTAATAGAGGTCATACCAGCATGCCAATTTGTTGGCATTGGGGCACAACCAGGGTTCAACACTTAACAACGCACCAACAAAATCCCAACTACCAGCCCTTTCAGCAATACCTATGAATCATGCAAAGTCTCACCCGAGGTAGAAGCAGGGGGGTTACATGACGCAGGTGTCTGTAACCAGGATGGGACATGAATCTCTGATAAGAGCACTTCACATAATATTATGTTAATGCTTAGGAAGTGAACATGCATTATTTTATTAACCTCATTAACATTGCAGAGAATAATCAAAGATTGATAAGCATAGTAACAACAAGTGATTATACACACTGAACACTTATCACTTAGCACTGTGAGTTAAATCTAGCATTCATTTACCCTTAATCATAAGTAAAATACTTAAGAAACAAAATATACATTCATTACACATCATAATCAAAGCACTAATAAAATGCATAACAAAAATAACATTGCACAAAGAAAGCCATGAAACACCAGATATATGTGGTTCACCCCAGGGTGGGGCTATGTCCAGAAACTTCCTTGCCTCTTTACTATTTGCCAAAATATTACATCAGGTCACTCCTGTGCACTAAGCCACAGAGTCAAACTTTGCACAATACAGGAGATCTACACACTAAGCACTAGATCCTCCTTCTTTTCCTTCCAAAAATAGGTCAAATGCACATAGCCAAAATCTCTTATCGCACCTGCTACAAAATCAAAGTCAAGCACAAAGCCTCGACCACATACATTCCTTTGCACATAACACTTATCACACATAAATACCTTTCAGAACTACTCTTTCTACAATACATTCCCCTTTAATTACAAAATGTTACAATAAAGCCTAAACATGGGGAAAACCCATGGGCCGACATCCCATAAACATGTTACAAAACCCTATAGGTCCCCTTACTGGGTCAACATAACCCTCAAAATATGTGAGATCTATGATCTCAGCTCTGTCGAGGCACTCCTACTTCGACCAATGTGTGGAAGTCCAAAAGTGGGCCAAAACTGACCAAAGTTTCCCCAAAAATTGGTGGAGGGACAACATGCCCCCAACAGTCACATGTGACTCATCCTAATTCACTCAGGTCCAAACAATGTTGCATCAAAATCCTTGATCTTAACTCGAGCTGCCTCGACTTGCTGCCTCGCCTGAGCTTCCTTCTCATCGAGCTCCTCGACTATCTGCTTTGTAACAGGCCCTTCCAGGCATTGTTCTACTGCTGCAACTACTTTATCTAACTGTGAACCTTGGCTATCGATCTCAATGAACAGCTTGCAATCTTCTTCATGCATACGTTGTATCTTTTGTGTTACTTCCACCACCTTACCCTGGAGGGAAGTGATTTGTTTTTGTACTATGCATTGCTCCTGGGATCTATTCATCCTTTCCACTACTATGAGTAGCTTCATCTGCACCTGCAATGAAAATTCTTGTTGTTGCACCTCTTGTAACTAAACCTCTATATTATTTAACTCTGGATCCTTGGTGAGGCGTTCATACGTCTGAGCACTTCTTTCACTCAATTGTTTACATGCCGAGGCGAGGGATTTTATACTTTCTATAGTGTTCTTGGTTGACTCCTCCTCTGGTCACGCACAACCTGCGAGCTGCTCAGCACTATTTGTGCCTCCAGTTCAGTTATCCTAGCATGAAAATGTTGGAGGGTCTCTGTGAGCTTCTCTACTTGAGTTTCGATAGGCTCCTGCTCCTCTTGTACCAAGCCTGGCACAGAACGACGTGTTTTTCTTACTGCTTCTTTGACCATGGCCTTCTCTGTGAGTAGCTTCTCTTTTTCTTTCTGTAGTTGGGCTTCTCCAGATTTATTTTCCTCCTTAAGCTTCACCTCAACCTCTTATTTCTCACTTTCATAGGCAGCTACACTGTCGTGCATTGCTCGTAATTGTACCAATACTTTGTCTTTCTCTTTTTGCAAGGCTTCTGTAGCTTTCTCCTTCTCTTCCTGAGCTCTCTGGAACCGAGCTTCTCTTGCATCAGCAAGCCTTCTTACCTGGGCTAGTTCTTCCCCAAATTCTATGGTCTATTATGAAAAATTCATAGACGACGTAGTAGGCACTATGTGGACCAAGCGAATAGCCTATTTTACTTCCTTCAACTCCCTCTCAATATTTTCATATAACTCTGCCTATTTCTCTTCATATCTCTACAACATGTCTTCAGAGGCATCCTCCATATCCCTATGGACCAAAATAATGTCGTCATCAGTGAGAGTGGCTTACAACTGTGGCTTATTGGTGCGTATTTTCATCCTTGCTGAAGGTTTATTCGGATTAAATTTCCTCTTCTGTGGGGTTACTGTCCCAATAGGGGGATATTCAAGTGGTGGGGTTCTAATTCCTATGACTGGTGATGAAGGGAGGTAAACTATATATTTTCCTCCTCCTTTCTCTTATTCTCCTTCATTTCCTCCTCCCTATCCTTCTGCTTCATCTTCTCCTCTTCCTGGCGAGCTAGACCCATTATCTTCAAAGTTTTCCTCTTCTTCCTCTTTGCCACTCTCTATGTCCTATACTTCAACCTACTTTTTGCATTCCTTCTTCTTATTCATCCCACTAGATTGTACAACATGTTCATCTCACGTAACCATCGAGCTTCCTATAGTATCAATTTCAGATAACTCTACATTGGACACAAGTACAAGAAATTATTTTGGCCATTCCTTTATAATTTGTTCCATATCTTCATCTGCGAGATTATAGTATGACTGTAATTATTCCAGGTGCTCATATCTTCACGTGGCTATGTAAATGAAGTGGGGATCAAAGAAAAAATTCTCTATGGGTCAGTACTAATGTAGGGTACACGGTGTCATACGAGGGGATGCTTCAATGGCAACTTTCAAATATTGATAATATCTGTGAAACACAACATTAGAATGCCACTGCTTCATCATTTCATTGGTATACCACAGGGTGGAAAACTGAGCGGCCAGGGGCTCCGTAGGATCAATCTATGGGAAAGTAGATCCTTCGAGCATCTTCCAAAACACAAATGCAACCAGGATGATCAACCAACTATAGTGAAACTCATATCCTAAGTCCCGAGCTTCGCAGCAATCTTTATCTAATTCGTTGACAACATAGTTATCCCAATTCATCTACAGGCCCTCGACACACATTCTTGTGAGGTCCACCACAAACCCTGTGACCTGTGTGGGGCATTTCTTCCTCACTAGCTTGATAGATAAGAGTTGACAAGCAAGGCACAATGCACCATCCTGTATGGAAGATACCTTGTAACCTCGCTTCCCCTTTTATAACTCTCCATAGGCTTCTTTGATGCGTTGCTCTAACAAACAGTCTGAGGTCTTCGCTGAGTAGAACTTTTGTGGCTCAGGACCCTTCAAAATTAAACCTGTGATATGGTGGATAAACGTCCGATCCATAGTATTCTTCTGTCAATCCATAGATATCCGAAATGATAGCACGACAGAATGATTTTAATGCAAGCGTTAACCTCCTGGTGGTGGAAAAATGCATAATCTTCATTACGTTTAATATGGTTGACTGTGCCAACCCCTTGATCCATGGATATGAGATGAGGCGAGGTTTGTTTTTTATTGTCTTCGTTAAGTAACAGTGAGGAGCTAACGTGGAGTTGTTCTTCAGGTCTCCTAAGTTGAAGTCATTGTGCTTCAACAACGGGATCTATCCTAATTGACTCCCTACTATGTGAATTCCTTTCGGAATGTATGCAATGAACACAGAGTACTTGAAATCACAGGGTATACTGTCGCGATTAACAACGTCAACCAAAGGTGGAATATACTCAGGAAGGATCGACGGGATCTGCGTCGCGTTAGCCAGATCACTCTGGTGCTTGCTTCTTTGTTTAGCTACAGGGTTGATGTAGGTGGAATGACGTTTGGTCGAAGGGGAATCTTGTAGTCCCCCAGTCGAAGATTCCTAAATACCTTCAGATACAGGTTTTTTTTCCATGAGTTTCCTAAGAAATTCCTCGACAGACTTCTCCAAGTCGTTGGGTTCGCCCAACAATCTATCTTTTAACAGATAGCAGATAGACAAACAGACGGGCAGGGTATACTTTCATATAACGACAAGAATAACATATTGACACTTGGACAATTCTTGATTTAGATTATTCAGTCACAGGTAGAAAAACGTGGTCCCGGCACCATGATCGATGAGTTAAATAAGAGGGGCAGTGTAGCGGATCTTCCAACGGACAAGAAATTCTTCCATTAATGTAAATCTAGTCGTTATGGCATGGTCTCAACATCCAAAAGTAGTATACAAACCCATAAATGTGTTTCCTAACCATTCTAGAGCATCCTTCTAACGGTCGGGTGCTAGGTTATGAAAAAAGTATAAATATCTTCCTTTTTCCCACATTTCATGATATCATCTTGATTGACTTTTCGATTATTTAGGAGCAAATAGAATAGAAAATGAATAATATACTCTTTAGCGTTATTATTGTAGTTAGATTACATAGATTCTAAAATATGATTGGAATTGTCTGGTTTTATTACAGGATTGGTTAAATATTGTCAAACCCATGATAGGAAAGGAAATCTTGAAGATACGCAAGCTATTGGAGGTTGAAGACTTTATGGCGCAAGGAAGTTTTGAAGATGATCGAGTTTCTTATATTGTAACTTTATAATAGTAAAGCAATCCTGAGGATCTCTCGATCCTCAGGATAGCTTAATTTACCCAAATTATTGTAATATATAAGGGGTAAATAGATATTGAAAAGATATAGAAGAATTGCATCCAAGAACTCAGGACTTAGAATTGCTATGCATTAGCCATTTTTGTAAAATGTTGTACCAGCTATGAAATTAATAAAAGTGTTGAGCGGTTTTACCATTTCTATATATTGAATTTCAAATAGCAGTGCTTCTAAGGACCAAGGGCCCAGTCTGAAGGAGCTACTATTCAACCTGTAATTGTATCATTTCAATTTTTGTTTTGTGATTCGATTCTCTTTTACAGAAGTTAAATGAATGCATAAGTGTGTTGATGATTTTATGTCAATTGCAAGAGATAATTATTTCCTTAAGCATTAGATGATTTCTGCTCCAATTCCCATTATTGAGATTTGATGCGTGATAGTTCCTCATAAGTTCACACTTGTTGTTCCTTTTACTTAGTTTACATTTGTCGTTCCTTTTACTTAGCTTACATCTGTTGTTCCTTTTACTTAGTTTACATTTTCTCTTCCTTTCCATTAGAATATAGTTGTTGTTCCTTTCAATAGAAGTATGATTGTTGTCTCTTTTTTATTAGATTACAATCTCTGTTTCTTTCCATAGATAAAGTAATTTGCCTTTTTCTTTCCAACAATTTATAGTCATTTTTGCAAGTCTTTATTTAGATTCAATTACGGCTCTTAAAATGAATTCAATAGATTAATTAGTTCATTTCCATTGCACATCTTTAGATTTCAATTCCTAGAATCTTTAATGAATGTTTGAGGAACTTGATTGTTGATAAACTCATATTTTCTTTCACTACACGATTTTAGCCTCTACAAGCTATCTTCATAGACTTTGTCGATATTCTTTGAGATAAAAGACGAACCCTCGGGTTGATAAATTAATGTTAAACTAAGGTTGTTTTTAGACATCTTTAGATCCCAACATTTTCACATCATTGTCAGGGAAGAATGTCAAAGGTAGCATAGATTGTGCCTCTGGAGGACAAGGTATTGAAGACATAAGGTAAGAACTTATGCAGGCAATAAGTAATATGTGTATGCTAGTGCCTACCTCTAGTTGACACAGTAAGAGGTTGCATAGGTGTTTTTCTTTCTTGGTTTTCTTTTTTGTGTGAAGTGTGTATGACTAAGAAAAAAGATCATGAAAAACCAAAACCCCCACCAAAAATTACCAAAGCCCAGGGCTTGGTGCTCCCTACAAGAAGCACTTTCATAGATGACATCATTTGAAAGGAAAAATCTCAAGCTTCAGTTGGACCTAGAAAAGGATCTACCCAAATCCCTCAGGTGTAAGTTTCGCCAACTGCATCCCACGCTGAGATTCATAGAAAAATTGAAGGGACTGAGAAAAGATTTTAGAGCACAGATCTCCCACCCCTCAACCGTTTAGAAGAGGGAAACTCTTGTAACCTAGAGGAAGGACAAGGAGAAACCATTGGGATAGCTAAGAAAGACCCACCACCTGATCCTAAATCTCCTATGAAAGAAGAAGGCATACCTGAAATCCCAGATAGAGGGAGTGCAATCAAATCCCCTGAAGGATCGGATAACCAACCAATTCAAATAAAATATCCGGATCAAGAAATACCTGAATATTTCTGGCATATTTTCGATCAAATGGCACAACCAAATCCACAGTGTCCCCAGACTTCCAATTTGGAATATCCGATAGTTGATCCAATCGCCAATGCCCCCATGAAGGCAATTCCCCTACAAAACCTGCCAACCTTTCATGGATTAATATCAGAAGACCTGAACACATTCTTATTTGAATTTGATGTCCTATGTAGAGGGTATGATTACACCTCTGAACCCCAAAAATAAAAATTGTTCCCCTCCACTTTGAAAGGAGCAACTCTATGCTGGTTCATGGGATTAGGGGGAGGAACTATAAACTCATGGGATGGGATGAAACAGGCCTTCTTGACAAAATATCAGGATTATTGTAGAACTAGAGACTTAAAAGATGAAATATTTCAAATGATTGCAAAAGAAAATGAATCATTAGAATAATATGTCAAGAGATTTCAATATAATTTACAAAGATCACCCTATGGCACATTACCAGGTGAAGTACTTAAGGCAACCCTGATTAAGGGTATGAAAGATGAATGGGTAGAAATGTTGAATTTAATGGGGAAGGGTGACATTTATAAAGAAACTTATGATGACATCATCCTATTGTGCATCAGGTGTTCAAGAGGAATCTCACGGACCAAATCAGGGATGTTTATCCCCCTCACTAAAAATAACAATATTACCAGTGGAGGTGTTACGCGAGTTGAAGTTGGTACTCTCTTAGAAAACTTCAAAACAGATATTTTGAGCACTCTGACTACACAATTGGATGTATTGCAGACCAAACAGAAAAAATAGAAGCAGAACAAACGTTGGCCATATTTTTCCACAGGTGCAGAAGAAAACATGGTCCAAGGGATTTCCCTTTGGACATGGTCCGGGTTTGCGCTATCTGCACCAAGGATCATGACACGGAACAATTCCCATTGCTTCCTGGACTGAAAGTTGTCTTTAGAGAGGAAGAAGAAGAAACATATCCATTATATATGATGGCTTAGCGTCGTCAGTGGCAGAATCGACCTCCAAATACACTGCAGGACCCTTCCTCTTTATTCTCTGGACAGTATAATCAACAACAAGCTCCTGGTAGAACATGGTAGGTCCAACCATTTACTAATCAGAACTGGCAGCCCCAGCAATACCCACCTGCAAATCCCACTTGGAAAAACCAGCTCCCTGCAAATCCTTCTTGGCAGAATCAGCCAACTGCAGTTTCCACTTGGCCTAACTCATAATATCCCACCTCATCCTGGAAAAACTCAAACAACAACATCTACCCTTCACAGTGGCCCAACATGACTACCCAAAACCCAAATTGGAATTAGAATTGGTAGCGCCCGATGGGGATAAACAACCAACCCATGGGGATGGCCCCTCAAACTCAGCCTATACTACAATCACCACTCAATTGCCCAAAAATCCGCAATCACAATTGCGCCCTCAAATACCAGCCTAGCCTCACCCAAATCCAAATAATAGACCGGCTTAGCTTGTCCAGATTATGGAGAATGGGGAAGGAGAGACTAGCTCGGTAGGGTGCAGTGAACTACGGTTGAGATCAAGATGAATAATCTCTCCTGAAGAAAATAACGTTTTTCAAGAGCAGGAGAGTGAAAAACAACCAGCAATAACAACTTCGACTGTGGTAATAACAGAAGAAATCAAGCAGGGGGGAAACATAGTCGAATTGCAAGATCCTAATAAGGATGAAATGCCCTCCCCTCCGTTCCCTGAAAGATTGATGATAGAAAAACTGGTTGTATATCCCAACTTCGACATTGTAGGGGAACTCAAGAATTTATATATCAATATTCCACTCCTGCAAGCTCTTCAAGACATCCCAATCTATGCAAAAATGATCAAGGAGCTATGTGGGAGAAATCTAGTCAGAAAAATTAAAAGTCCATCATCAACAGTCTGCGTGGTAGGTGCCTTGTCTGATCTAATTTTAGGTAGACAAGAACCGGTCAAATATGCAGATCCGGGGAATCCCATAGTGACAGTTCAGGTCCAAGGTTGTTCTTTTCCCAATACACTAGTTTATTTGGGAGCATCCATCAACATACTGACTATGGAAACCTATAATACCCTAGGTTTTAACTCCTTCGAACCCACCGCAATAAAGTTGCAGTTGGAAAATTGATCGGTAGTTCGACCAACTGGCACATTACATGATATAGCCATCTTCGTCGACTCTTGGGAATATCCTGCGGACTTCCTCATCATCAACCCAAGAAGTGGACTTGAAGGGCATCCATTGATACTGGGCAGGCCATGGCTTGCAACAGCAGATGCATACATAGGATGTCAAATGGGTAATATGACAATCACTAGAGGGGGTATCACAAAGAACCTCATTTTATATCCTCTTGCTAAACCAGGTCCAACTTTTGTATACCCACAATTTCAACCACTGTGATACCCAAAGAGGGATTTACAAGCCCCTCTTACACAGGAAGAAGCCCTTAGACTTAAAAAACATCTAGACAATGACGTAATAAGTGGATTTATCAATAGTCCAACCACCATGAGCAACCCGACCTGCCAGATCCTCCAATTTGTTCTAGACTGTGAAGCACAAGGAGACCTACTGGAAGATTTAATGGAACAACAAATTCCAACTACAGCCATTCATAATAGAAAACCCATTGATATTGCACCAGGGAGGTCTCTAAACATCAATGCCAATTTAGATGGACAACAACAACAAAATCTAACTCAAGTCCTCTCCAAATACCAGCAAGATTTTGCATGGGAATATTCTGATATGAAAGGTATTGATCCGCAACTCTGCACACACCACATTTATGTTGAAAAATATGCCCAGCCTATCTGAAAACCACAGAGAATATTGAATCCTCACCTCAGGGATATCGTTAAATAAGAATTACAAAATCTGTTGGACGTAGATTTTATATATCCCATCTCAGATAGTCGATGGGTTTCCCCATTAGTGATCGTCCCAAAGAAAAATGGGAAATGGAGAATCTATGTTGACTTCATGGAACTTAACAAAGCCACTCAAAAAGACCACTTCCCTTTTCCTTTCATTGATCAGGTCCTAGATACTTTGGCAGGAAAGAAATTATTTTCTTTCCTAGATGGTTTTAGTGGGTACAATCGGATTCAAATTTCCCCAGAAGATCAAGATAAAACTACATTCACATGCCCTTGGGGCACTTTTGCATACAGAGTATTACCCTTTGGACTTTGTAACGCTCCAGCCACTTTTCAAAGGGCCATTCTAAGCATATTCAGTGATCTGATCAGTGAAGGACTTGAAGTCTATATGGATTATTTCATTCATTATGGTGGTGAATTCGATCAAGCACTAAATAACCTGGATAAAATACTAGAGAGATGCATTGCGACCAGGTTATGTTTAAGCCACGAAAAGTGTCACATGATGATGGAATAAGGTGTGGTACTAGGGAATTATATCTCTACAGATGGAATTAGGGTAGATCCAACAAAAATAGAGGTAATCCTTAATCTACCTACACCACACACACAAACTGAGGTATGTATTTTTCTTGGTGCTTTAGGATACTATCGTAGATTTATGGAAAATTTTGCAAGAACCGCTACACCTTTACATGCTTTGATTGCTAATGTAGAATTTTAGTGGTCTGACAAGTGTGTTGTGGCATTTGTAGGACTCAAGAAGTTGATCTCGACAACACCGGTGTTAAGGGGGGCAAATTGGAAAATACCATTTCACATCTCCACCGATGCATCAGATATTGCCATAGGTGTTGTCCTCAGACAGGAGGAGGACAAGAAACCCTACGCCATTTATTTTATTAGAAAGAATCTTAATCCAACTGAACTTAATTATACAGTAATAGAGGAAGAGTTTTTAGTTGTTATACATGCCATCAACAAATTTCGTCATTATATAACAGGTTATCCGGTCGCTCTATATACTGATCATTCTACTATCAGATATCTAGCTAATAAACCAATTACTAATGGATGGGTCACTCGATGGTTTTTTCTATTGCAAGAATTTGATATAACCATCAAAGATCGACCCAGGAGAGAAAATCTTGTCACAGACTTCCTATCCCGCATACCCAAAACAGACGACTCCTTAAAATTTGAAGATCGATTTCCAGATGAGCATCTGTTTGTTGTTAATACAAAGCCACCTTGGTATGCTGATATGGAAAATTACCTGGAAGTGGGAAGATTACCGGCACATATTTCATCTAGGGAAAGAAAACTGATCGTCCAGCGTAGTGCACGATTTTCCTGGATCAACGGATATCTCTTCCATATAGGATCTGATCTCCAGATCCGCAGATGCATACGATATGATGAAATCTACGACATACTAAAGGTCAGACATGATGAGCCCTGTGGTGGGCATTTTTTAGATCGCAGGACTGGACACAAAATTTTGTAGATGGGCTATTACTAGCCCTCAATATTCAGAGATGCAAAGAAATATGTCTAGACCTGTGATAGTTGTCAACGGATGGGAAAACCAAGTCAGGATGATGAAATGCCTTTGAAAACACAAGTAGTTGTGGAACCATTTGAGAGATGGGCACTAGAATTCGTTGGCCCCTTCAATCCAAAGTCAAATCAGAAGGCCTATATTCTAGTCGCAACAGACTACATGACTAAATGGGTAGAGGAAGAAGCCTTACCAAATGTAACAGAAGAAGTAGTCATCAAATTTCTTTTTAAATTATTCGTACACTATGGACTACCAAGAGAGGTAATTACTGATGGGGGGTCACAATTTATAGCTCATAGAATCACCACCACCCTGGATAATTATCATATCAAACACAGAATCACTTCTCCATACCATCCACAAGAAACTGGGTAAGTGGAAAGAACCAATAAAGTCTTGGAGGAAATCCTAACAAAGATTGTCTCAACAAACAGACATAATTGGGCTTCTGAGCTCCCAAATGCCTTATGGGCTTACCACACAACATGGCGTAATACCACTAGCTACTCTCCTTATCATTTAGTCTATGGAAAAGAACCCATCTTCCCAATCGAGTTTGAAATCAAGACTCTAAAGATGGCCCAGGAAATTGGACTGGATATTACAAAAGCACATAAACAACGCCTTCAACAACTCAATGAATTGGATGAAGCATGCCTGTCTTTTGTAGAGTGCACAATTGTTATTCAGCAATAGAGGACGACCTAGCACGACAAGCATATCAAGAAAAAATCATTTAAAAAACGTGATTGGGCGCTCCTCTATGATTCCAGATTTCATGATTTTTCGGGAAAATTATGGACACAGTGGCTAGGACCATACGAAATCAATGAAGTCCATGATAATGGAATAGTCATATTAAGTACCATCGAAGGGTTTGGATCTCCATTTCGGGTCAATGGACACTGTTTACGACTCTATCATCAGCCACCCTCAAAAGAATCTTTCTACCAGGAAGTAAGGATGCTACCATTCGAATTTTGGTTGGTTGGGAAGGTAATCCAGCCACCCCAACTCCATAAATGTTGAATTCTATTGACATTGTACATACTATATATAATTTAGTTTTATGTATATTTTATTTAGTTTTTTTATTATTTTTGACATTCATTCGAGAAAATCAGAACTAGGGAGGATAACTGTAATAAACTCAATTAGCACTCTTTTCTGTTCCGAACTCCTACTTCACCTCATCACCCAAACCCTGTCTTTCGCAGAAAAATGAATGTCTCAAGATTCAACAGCAACAATTGGCCAACTATAATGAAATTCATAACATTAACAAATCATCCACTACTTAATTTTGAAATGAACCATCTTATAAATGAATTTAGTTGATGACTAATCAACCTTGGATTCAAGTAAAACACATTTCTAGGTTTCCACAAATTACCTATTCAGATGGTTAAAAACGGAACAATTGTTGTTCCTTTTGCGTCCATGTTGTTCCTTTGAATGGAACAATTGTTGTTCCTTTTGTGCGCTTGTTGTTCCTCTGAACGGAACAATTGTTGTTCCTTTTGCGCGCATGTTGTTCCTTTGAACGAAACAATTGTTGTTCCTTTTGCACAATTGTTGTTCCTCTGAATGGAATAATTGTTGTTCCTTTTGCGCGCATGTTGTTCCTTTGAACAGAACAATTGTTGTTCCTTTTGCGCGCCTGTTGTTTCTTTGAACGGAACAATTGTTTCTCCTTTTGCACACTTGTTGTTCCTTTGAATGGAACAATTGTCATTCATTTTTCGTGCCTGTTGTTCCTTTGCACACATGTTGTTCATTTTGTCGTTCCTTCCCTACATTGTTGATAAAACACTAAACCTTTCCTTTGGGGTACAACTTTCACCAAATAATTTTCACCAGCATTATTTCTAACGATCTATCATTATTTTGTGGACTATCTCCCATACCTTATCAAATTGTTTTTTGGATCACTTTCTTCGAAATATCTTAAACCTTGTTCATAACCTGTAACCACCATAATTCGTTTATTTTCCCTTATACATATAAATACACTTAAATGATTTCTCACCTTTATAATTAATAAGGAGTCTGCGACACACTTTTACTTGGCATCCTTACACTTATTTATGCCATCCCTTACTCTTAAGGAGTATATGAGCCTCCCTCCATACACTTAAAAAAAATAAAAATTAAAAATAAAAATAAAAATAAAAAATTAAAAAAAAAATCTTTCTTTTCCCACAAAGAATAGGCGGTCTCATCACGAGCCAACCTAACACGATCATTGGATACTAACCTAAGTGACATTCCCACTATGGCTACCACACTAGGGCAATGGCCTTTGACATTTTCTTTTGTCAAAGGACAAGAGGTCTCATCACGAGCTGACTTGTTCACTTAAGTTACATTCTAGTGAGTGGCATAATCATTATCTTTCTACCAAACCAGGATAATGGTATTTTCTCGGGAAAAACTTAAAAAAAATAAAAATAAGATAAAACAAAAAGTTTCAAAAACAATAGGGGGTCTCATCATGAGCCAACCTACCATGATCATAGGATAATAACCTAAGTGAAATTCCCACTATGGCTACTACACTAGGGCAATGGCCTTTGCCATTTTCTAATCAAAGGACAAGGGGTCTCATCACGAGCCGACTTTTTCACCTAAGTTACAATCTAGTGAATGGCATTATCACTATCTAGCTGCCAAACCAGGATAATGGTCTTTTTGGAAAAGACGATTCAAATCATTATCAAGGATACAGGCTCATCTAAGGGTTAAAAGACAACCCTGTCGGGGATATGGATTCCTGATTGCAACAGTGGCTCTGCCTATGGTATGGAAATTTACCTTAAACACCAAGTTTCTGCATGTCTCTATATTTCCTTCAGTCAATAACGCGACTATCATTTCGGTTGTATTCAATAAAACAAAAAATTAACAACATTATGATATGTGGGATATTATTTAAATGAACAGATTGAATTTATTTTCCGTATGTATCCTTAAAGCATTATTTTGAGTATAGGTATATTTCAATTCCACAAAAGAGGACTAACGTTTAATGATTACCATTAAAATATGTTGTTTGAAACTAAATCATTGACCCCCATTGGCAGCGGCAGTACAATCATTACTTCTCACCATCAATACCTACACTCATTACTTTCCCCTACATTGATGGTCGAGGTAGACCTTCATATTAATGAGGGTAGTGGACGCTTGGCATGCTTCTCGATAAAGATAGTAATGATTGTAATAAATACCCACATTTGTAAACAATGGTTGTCTCTGATATTTGCTATTTTCGGTAATTTTTCCTCCAGGCTGGTCTAACCAAGTCTGCTACCAGGAACGATAGTCATCCACATTTTCTCACAAAATGGGTGGCAGAGGTGTGCACAGGGAGGCAACTTTACTACAGGTTATAGAGAAGGAAAGAGACATCCTGCACAAGATGGGGTGGACGAAGTACTTCAACCGTCTTCAAGGATATGACACGAATGTCATACTTGAATTCTTTCAGAATCTACAGGGAGAAATCTCTATGGTGCGAGGCATACAAATCTCAGTCACCACGGAAATCTTAGCAGAGGTCACAGGCCTCCCTACCATGGGCATTTAGTAGACAGGAAGATACACAACACTGAAGGAAGATGTGGAAACTTTCACAGACCCTGGGGAAGAATTGGATAAGAAGGGAAAGGGACTTAATCCCAGTACCCTCAGAGAAGCATGGAAGGAACTGCAGGGATAATTCAGTGGTACATCACCTATGATGGACGATATGACATAATTCGACCTCACCACCTCAAACTGCTAGAATCTTTAAAACAGCGGTTAGTACTTAATATACCTTTATTTTTGAATGCCATATTACATGAGGTTGCCTTAAGAACACAAAAATCCAAGGACCCTGTTACTGTTATCAGTCACCAAATATTAGTTAAACTGATAACAAATAAAGCACTAAGTCAAACTCAATTGACCTAGGATAACCTGATTGAGGCCAATAAACCTCCACAATTGGAGAAGCCTGAATTATGCCATGAAGAACCACCACAAGAAATTGAAGATAGAAAAGAAGAGGAGAATATTGCCCAAAGAGAAATCCCATCTCCTCAAACTGAAGCCGAGGAAAACCCTGCGCAAATCACAGAGGCCCTGACCTCACAAACACAGGCATTAACAAAAAACAGGAAGAGAGCGAAAACTATCCCTAAAACCATCATTCATACAAAGAGAAGAAGCAAACAAATTCAAGAAACAACTGAAGCAATTCAGGGTACAACAAAACAGCCTGAAGAACTTCAGAATTCTACAGAACATTCTCCACGGGAGAATGTTCAAGAAATTGGGAAAGCAGAACAGACCTCACCAAGGAATGATCAAGAAGACACCTAGCTGGAATTAGAGCATCTAACAGAACAATTTTTGAAGAGATATGAGGTAGAAATAGCCCAGGTTCTGGGAAGCTTGGGAACTTCAATTGACAGAGGCACAAATAATCCATTAAAATGCCCAGAACAAGCCTCCTCTTCAAAACTAGCTGAAGATCTTCCTGATATTGAAATGCCTTATCCAGAGGACACAGCACAAGAAGAACCTCATCTTGAAATAAGAATCCCTCTTGGACAGACATAACATTTGGAAGGAATAGAGGAACAACCATCTGGTGGCCATAATGAAGAAGACCTTGATACCTCTCATAAACAAAAATTATCCAAGAGCCATAAGAAAATTAGAAAGTTAAAAAAGGAAAACAAATTGTTGAAGAAAAAGGCTAAGAAGGCTGAAGTATTGAAGAAGAAGGTGGGTAAACTCAAGGAAATTATTAAGGAATTGAGAAAATAGTTAGAACAAGTAGATAAGGCCCATAGAAGAAATAAGAACAAAAGGGTCAGAGTGCAAGGAAGAAACCCTCTTCCTAAAGAAGTAGTAAGTACAAATTATGTAGGGATACAAACAGACCTTGAAGAAATAATAGTAGAAGAAACAGTAGCTCAGAACGAGAAAGTAATTCCTGTAGAAACACAAGAAAATATGACAGCTACAGAAACAATTGATACTAAGGTGCAGATAGACACCCCATTATTAGAGGAAATATCTCAACTCCTTGAGCAGAATGCTACCATCAGGAGATTGGAGTAAGAATTGATGTAGTCTCAACAAACCTTGGCTCAAAACAAAAATGAATTACTAACTATAGCAGAGCACCAGGCACTCTAGTCCCAGAAATAGAGTGCTATTGTGGACAGACTAGAAGCAAAACTTACACAGGACCAGCAAGCATTAACTCAATCCAAGGAAGAGATGGGCGATATGGAAGAATACCAAGCATCGCAATCTCAAGCACAGGGTGTCACCATTGATAAACTAAAGGCAGAGCTGGGCCAAACCCAGCAAGCATTGGCTCAACACCAAGATGAGATGGTCACTAAGGTTGAACATCAAAATATTGTTAAACAACTGAAGTACATGACAACAATAGAGAGTGAGACCTATGCTGCGCTCACCAGAGCCCAAGGGAAGATAAAAAAGGTGCAAACTCAATTAGAAAAATATTTGGAGCAAATCAAAGAAATTTGTGATGTCTACTCTAATGTTATTAATTGCAGATCCCCTTCCACCAATTACACTTTATTCTTGTTGGAACGATATCTGTTATTAAGAGTGAAGGCCATCAGAGAAGGTAAAACTATTTCATTTTCCACTGTACCTGAGTTTATTTCATGTTTCGGAGAGCAGGACGAAAAGGTACAATACCTTTTGTGTGAATTGTACTTTCATAATTTCATTCTGGAAGAAAAAAGGGAAGATAACCCTGGCCCATTCATAGGTGACATACAGTTTTAGGCATTTCTGTCATTTACTTAGAACCAAGTCAGATGGGGTAAAGCTCATAAACCCTTCCTAAAGAGGGAAGCTAGGCTAGATCTCTGGGTTAGGGGAGAACCTCCAAAGTCCTTTCTAGCCATTATGTGACATAAAACATTTATGAAAAAAGGGGGGGTCATAGAATCCTTAGCCCCTATCCATCTATAGGTTATACGTTTAGGTATCACTCATTTTAGGGAGCTTAAGGAGGAAGCTTTTGCTGCTTCTAAACTGAGATGGGATGCATCCTCTAGTGAAGTAAAGAGTAGGGAACCCTTTTGGTACAGGAATTTATTTGCAGCTACCTACAGAATAGAGAGGTATTCTAGATTACTCCAAGAGGAAGGGCCTACTTGGATTGGGTGCAGATATAATCCCCCTATCATCTGGCTCCCTCCAGAAAGTTACCAAAAATATTATCAAATTAACAAGAAAAGGGAGGATGCTTCTTTTGGAGAACTCAAAAGAAGTAATGGGTTCATAAGGCCTGGTGAACCAACCTTTCCACCTTACAACATTATTGTTTTACATGTAAGATATTAGCTTGCATGAGGACATGCAAGAAGGTAAGCTGGGGGGTATGTTAGGTTATGAAAAAGGTATAAATATCTTYCTTTTTCCCACATTTCATGATATCATCTTGATTGACTTTTAGATTATTTAGGAGCAAATAGAATAGAAAATGAATAATATACTCTTTAGCATTATTATTGTAGTTAGATTACATAGATCCTAAAATATGATTGGAATTGTATGGTTTTATTACAGGATTGGTTAAATATTGTGAAACCCAAGATAGCAAAGGAAATCTTGAAGATACACAAGTTATTTGAGGTTGAAGACTTTATGGAGCAAGGAAGTTTTGAAGATGATCAAGTTTCTTATATTGTAACTTTATAATAGTAAAGAAATCCTGAGGATCTCTCGACCCTTAGGATAGCTTAATTTACCCAGATCATTGTAATATATAAGGGGTAAATAGATCTTGAAAAGATATAGAAGAATTGCATCCAAGAACTCAGGACTTAGAATTGCTATGCGTTAGAAGTTTTTGTAAAATGTTGTACTAGCTATGAAATTAATAAAAGTGTTGAGTGGTTTTACCATTTCTTATTACTAAATTTCAAATAGCAGTGATTCTAAGGACCAAGGACCCATTCTGAAGGAGCTACTGTTCGACCTGTAATTGTATCAATTAAATTTTTGTTTTGTGATTCGATTCTCTTTTACAGAAGTTAAATGAATGCATAAGTGTGTTGATGATTTTATGTAAATTGCAAGAGATAGATATTTCCTTAAGCATTAGATGATTGTTTCTCCAATTCCCATTACTGATATTTGATGCGTGATAGTTCCTCATAAGTTCAAACTTGTTTTTCCTTTTACTTAGTTAACATCTGTTGTTCCTTTTACTTAGTTTACATATGTTGTTCCTTTCCATTAGAATATAGTTGTTGCTCCTTTCAATAGAAGTATGAGTGTTGTCTCTTTTCGATTAGATTACAGTCTATGTTTCTTTCCATAGAGTAATTCACATTTTTCTTTCCAGCAATTTGATTCATAATAATAGTCATTTCTGCAAGTCTTTATTTAGATCCAATTACTACTCTTAAAATGAATTCAATAGATTAATTAGTTCATTTCCATTGCACAGCTTTAGATTTCAATTCCTAGAATCTTTAATGAATGTTTGAGGAACTTGATTGTTGATAAACTCAAATTTTCTTTCACTACACGATTTTAGCCTCTACAAGCTATCTGCATAGACTTTGTCGATATTCTTTGAGATAAAAGACGAATCCTCGGGTTGATAAATTAACGTTAAACTAAGGTTTTTTTTAGACATCTTTAGAGCCCAACATCGGGCACCTCCAACGATCATATAACTTTGCTAGGGTGAAGTCCAAATCTGCGCGGACCTGTTGTTCTAGCGAGTTCAAACCCTGCGAAGCTGCCTCCTGCGAGGTTCCAGTCTGTGAAGTCTTCCATCTAGTTTCCTTAACTTCTTCTAGCTTTTCCAACTTATCCTTCTTATTATTGATCTTCCTTTCCTTCTTTCCTGTTATCTAATTCTCTTTAACTATTTCTAGAATCCTCTTTCCATTTCTATTATTATCTTCTGCTAGCGTAGTGGCTTCCCACTGTTGAGGTACCCTCAAAGGTTCTGAAGTTAATATCCCTTTTCTTAACACTTATTGAGTGGGCACACTTATCTCTTGGATATATAGGACCTTCAAGCTTTCGTTCATTCTTTCAACCTTGATAGCTAATTCTTTTTCTTTATGTCTCTCCTGCATTGTTACTTTTCTCTGTTGCTTCGACTTATCCTCTCGTTCTTCTCTTAGTTGGTCTATTTTCCTAGCTATGAAAACCCTTAATTATTTCTTTTTCTTTTTTGTATATTCTTCCTCTACTTTCCTTATGATTTTATCCTTATCAATCCAAGTCTTACCTAACAAAAGTGGGAAAGGGGCGCTTTCGTCAACAAACCTAATGACTTCAAACTCTTCTTCAGTCGAAGTTCCATGAACAATAATAGGTACAGTAGTTACTCTTCCACATAAAGTTATCATCTTTCCCTTAAACAATCTTATCCTTCCTAAAGAAGGTACCACAGTAGGATTTCCCAAAACTTCCCAAGTTTCTTCTGTCATTATATTCACTTTTGTTTCTTCATCTAAGACTATACAATCTATGTTGAAGTCTTTTACTCTTGCACTTATGCATTGTTTTTTCTTTCAGGATTTCTGGTAAACTGACATCTTTATGAACATCCATCATTTCTTCTAATTGTAATAACATATTCTGAACTTCCTATGACTTTTTCTCTTTATGAATTTCTAACATACCCTTATCCTCTTGACTCTTTCCATAATTTTATTGTCTTGTGCCCCTCCCTTCAACTTTAGCAATAATCCTTGTACAATCCTCAACCTCATGAACAACAACCTTACAACAAAGAAAAATAAGGACTACCCTAGGGAATTCCTTAGCAAGATGTCCTAGCCTTCTGCAATTATAACACAAAGTCAATCCTCTTTTTCTCTTAAATGTTCCCCAATCTTTTCTGTACTGCGCACTTCCCCTAGGATCATAGTGTTGGACCTGCAATCTACAAAAACAAAATCTAGGTTCTTGCATCCACTTATTAGTCCAAAAACTCTTTCTATGCATAGGAATAACATACATTTCCTTATTTCCATTAAATTTAATCAAATCAAGTCTTTATTCCACTTGAGCCCTAGCCCTCAGACTAGGACAGAGTCTATTAAACATACTTAAATTCATGCTTTTGAAACAAACATTTCCACTTATCTTTCTCTTACAAAAGCACAAATCTTACCTATTTTATAATCTTACCTCTTTTCTTCAGAACAACTTACTTCCTTGGAACAAATATTTGGAAGTTAAATATAGTACTGTGCACTTCAACGACAGACCTATGCACATATCTTTTCTTTTTTTTTACTTCAGTTCCCAGCAATCACAATTTCAGGTCTCGGCAATGAAACCATTTGTTGGAACAAGGGAAGACCCAGGTTTCAACGCTTAACATCGCACCAACAAAACCTCGAATACCATCCCTTTTGGCAACACCTGCAAAGAAGGCGAAGTATCACCTGAGGTAGATGTAGGGGGGGTTATAGGATGCAAGTGTTTGTAACCAGTCTGGGACACGAATTTGTGATAAGAGCACTTCGCAGAATATTTTTTTAATGCTTAGGAAGTGAACATGCATTAGTTTATTAACCTCATTAACATCAGAGAGTATAATCAAAGACAGATAAGCACAGTAACAACAAGTGATTATACACCCTGAACACTTAGTACTTAGCACCATGAGTTAAATCTAGAATTCATTTACCCTTAATCATAATTAAAATCCTTAAGCAACAAAATATACATTCATTACACATCATAATCAAATAACTAAGAAAATGCATAACAAAAATAACACTGCACAAAGAAAACCATGAAACACCAGATATACATGGTTCACCCCAGCATGGGGCTACGTCCACAAATAGCTTCGCCTCTTTATTATTCGCCAAAATATTACATCCAGCCACTCCTGTACACTAAGCCATAGAGTCGAACTTCACACAAGACAAGAGATCTGTGCACTAAGCACTAGATCCTCCTTCTTTACCTTCCAAAAATAGGTCAAATGCACAGAGCCAAAATATCTTATCAGGACACTTAGCACCTAGTACAAAATCACAGTCGAGCATAAAGCCTCAACCATATACATTCCTTTGCACATAACACTTCTCACACGGAACTACTCTTTCTACAATACATTCTCGTTTATTTATACTTTACAAAATATTACAATAAGGCCTAAACATGGGGAAAACCCATGGGCCGACATCCCATAAACCCATTACAAAACCCTAGAGGGCCCCTTAATGGGTCCACATAACCCTCAAAATAGGTGATATCTTTGATCTCAACTCCGTCGGGGCGCTCCTACTTCAACCAACATGTCGAAGTCCAAAAGTAGGCCAAAACTGACCAAAGTTTCCCCAAAACTTGGTCGAGGGATAACACAATTCATTATGAATGGATTGACCACCCAAGGAAACCTATTCATGCTCCCTTTAGGATCTTATGATCATCTTATTGGCATGGACTGGTTGGCTTCCCATAAAATCAAGTTGGACTGTTACAATAAAACTTTGGAGTGTGAAGATGAAGAAGGGAGAAAGGTAACCCTACAAGGGATTCAAAAGCCTTTCTTAGTGAGACAAATATCATCCCTCCAAGTGAAGAAGTATTGCAGAAAAGGATGCCCTTTATATGAAATATAGGTGTTGGACTCTGTCGAGAACAATGAACCCAGCCTAGACGACCATCCCATATTAGAAGAGTATAAAGATGTGTTTCCATTAGGGGTACTAGGTCTACCTCCAAGAAGAGATATTGACTTTGTTATTGCAAAATTTTTACTTTCCAAAATCCTAAGGCAAGTAGATACAAAATTGGTGTAACTAGGAGTGACCTATCACTGTCACCTTAATAGGAAACCCCTTTCTATTTAGTATTATATCATTGTATTCCAGGGGAGACGTCCCCAATGACCTGAGGGTTTGAGAAGGCTAAGGCCAAAGTATAACAAATCCCCCCCACCCCCCCCCTCTCAAAGGTCACTCAATTTCAAGGGTTCTTGATGTCTTATAGAGATGAAGAAAAAGATAAATAAAGTGTACATTCCCGAAACAAGACAGCAAAAATAGAAAAAGGGCACTTTCCAAGTACCAAAATGATATTAGTGCTTCATAAGACAATGAACTCTTAAGAAATGTACTAGCTGATATAAAATTTATATCAATGTAATAGTTTACAACAACAATAAGAAATTTTTAACAGCCACAATGATTATGCTCCAAAATGCTCAAGAAAAGACTAAAAATAGTAGTTTTAACTAGGAAAATTGATGTTAGATAGTCACAAGCAAATTTAGCAATGTTTAGCTAGAAATATATACCACTTTTGAGGTTATTTTGTTGTTGTTCGATGGCTGTAGAAATATTTTGCAACAACACCAAGTTGGTTAGTGATTTAGGCTAATATAAGGTTAGTAGGAGTTAGTGAATGTTCCAAAGAAGATAGTTTGAAAGTAGTTTGATCAATCAATCACTTGTAGTGAGTAGACTAGTGCCTTCTAGGGTAATGGAGTCCATGATAGAAGCAACAACTATTAGAGGAAAATAGAAATGATAATAATTAGTCAAAAGGGATGGAGAATATTAGAGAGGTGTTGGTAGCCCAAGGCCTCAAACATCCAAGTCGTAGAGATAATTGCTAGAAAGTAATGAAAATTAGGCCCTAGCGATTTCTCGTTTCCTTAGAAAAATTGAAATAAAATATGCAATAGGAAATGAAGTAGGGTTACTAAAGTTCTAAAATGGTAGGTCTCTAATATCTACTTCAATATAAGGTGTTCTTTGATAAATTTAAGCAAGTGGAAAATTATAGAGAAAAATATAATTACTTTTGTCTTTCTCCTAGGGTTTCAAGCAAGCAATTTCATAATCTTTAATATGAAACAAGTAAATTTGCCATAATCATTCATTCACAACAAATAAATGCATATTTTCTACTTACTTCACCAAGAATAATCAAGCCAAACCCTAGTTGAAGATCCTTCACAATGAAAAATTTCCAAGATACACCAAGATTTGCCTCTCCAAAAGTTGTGCACCACTTAGTTTCAGCCAATAACCCTTAAACAGGGCCGAATTCTAGACCACACACTCGTGTGATGAAAGATGATGAATAAAATGAGATTTTTCTCTCTTATTTATACAATACCAATGATCTTTAATTAGAATTAGGTCATCAAAAGGCCTACATGGCCAAAATACATCAAAAATCTAGTTTTTACACAAATTCAAATAATTAAGCCCTAAAATCATCTTTAGAAGTGATGCCATGCCCTTCTAGGGTGACGTTGAGCCCTCAAGGGCTCAATGTTGGGCTCCAGAAGAAATATGTTTGGCCTCCAAAGGCCCTGGATGATGCCAATCATGCCAACAAGCACACAACTACCGTCATAACTACAAACCCTAGCTTTGGATGATGTCAAGGTCAACATGATGATGTCATGTGCCCTCAAGGGTAAACATCCAAGTGGAAAGGAAAAACCCCCCTGGGTTTAGTTCTGCTAGAGTGTCCCTGGTGCAACGTCCTTCTTTCTTCCTGGTGCAAGCCTTTGGTTTCTCTTTCCCCCTAGTGGGGTTACAAGATCCATCTGTTGTGATTTCAACCCCATGGAGGTCCAACCTAATCATTCCCCCATATGTACTTGTCCATCGGGTAAAGTCTTGCAAAAACAACAAGTAACCCCTCCAAGGGTTCATAAGTCATAGGGATCATAGCAATGTCAATCACATCTAATAATCAAATTACCGAAACATGTGCATCAAACCCCCCTTTACCCCCAAAAATTCTCAAAGACGTTATGTAGTTTAACAAGTCAGCTTTGGAGAAGGTCTCACGATGTCCTATTGGGATAATTCTCCTTAAGTTTGGGGTATTTTCTAGATGTGAACCAATCTAGGTCATGTAAGCATGTGTGAAGTGGCATAAGGGAAATGTTCGGTCATAGGCTACAATGATAACATGGAAATGTAGATCTTTCATGTGGGTGCCTCTGTAGAGGGTGAGCTACACCATATCATGGATCACATTGTTTCCTAGCCCATTCAATTTATTTTATTCTTAGTCTTATTTCTTTTGATTTTATTTTCAAGGGAAAATATGGGGGACATTGTCCTGGCATGGTGACCAGAGGTGATAGCATTACCCACAAGAATTTCATGGAAATGAGAAGTATGGCTCGTGATGAGACCCCCTTTCTCTTGGCTATGCCACCAAGATCCACTACCATTTTTTGGTGACAAAATAGATGGTAGTCTCATATCACTACATTCCCATGGACCTAATAGTTCGGCTCATGATGAGACCTCCCATCCACCAAATAGTACTTTGAGTTTGATTTATCTTATGGGTCCTCTTTTCTTATTGAGAAGCCCTTTATTACTTTCTCAGGAATCCTTGGGAGATGCATCTCAAAGGTTTCATATTTTGGATTTTAACTCTTTCCAGATACTTTTACCCTCTTGGCCTTTAGCCCTTCTTCCCACAAGGCAAGGTACAACCCTTCCTAGCATGGCAAACCCAATGCCCGAACCAAGGTGGGGGGAGATGAGAGGAGTAATGAAGGAAAGTGTTATGTATGGAGGGAATGGACGATGAAATTTCATAGAGCCACCCAGTGGAAACTCATCCTAAAGGGGAATCAACTTACTAGGGCATTATGCCACCTTCCCAAGTGTGAACAAGTTAAAGAGCATAATTTCCAAGCAAACATTATGAAATGAAAGATAATTCAATGCAAAATATTCAAGTGCTTCAAAAATTAGAGTGACACATACCATGATACCTAGACTCATTACCTCATGGAGCAAGACTTACTACTACTCTAGGACTAGGTTGGTGGGATGGACACTGCTGATGTTGATAGATGAGTTGCACTGAAGAAAATATGTTCCCTCCAGGGCCATGCTCAAGTCATCCAACTCTCAGCACTCCATGTCTAGGACCTATGGTATTTGAGACATGATATCCTTAGTTATCCCTAGGATATGGGATAACATTTGGCCCCAACTCGGGGAGATGTGCTCATTGTAGAGCACATGAGAACCTCATCATCTTTGGGATGACCTGTATCTGCTAGAACTCAACAAATGTATTAGTAATCATCAGGGTGGTGATATCACCCCTCGCTCATATATGATATAAAATAAAGATAAGAAAGAATATATACATAAATGGAGAGATACAATATGAAACTATGCTACGCTAGCATGATATGTAGATGGTATATATAATGGATGCAAATTCCTAACTTATCTCTACTTACCTGTTGGTTGAATGCCAGGTGTATTTAAATAACTAGTGAAGCGATCCTAGCAATATCTTACAATACCTTCCTCTGTGATTCATCATAAACAAAAACAATGATATGTCAAGAACAAAAATAACATGAGTTAGAAAATGTATTGCATCACTGAAAACCATAAATTCTAGCTCATGGAGGCGAGAGGGAGGGACAAAGTTATGTCCAGTCACACTCTTAGGAAAGTGTTCAATCCATCTCAGAAAGGGGTCATGAAAAATCAAAGGTACAAAATAATGACTCAAAGAGTCTGAAGGTTGTCTACCCTAGACATCATCACATCCTAAGGTCTGGGAAGGGACTAGCAGGAACCTACAAGATGATTAGCAATCTTCTAAGGGAAAGTTGAAAGACTGAAATAATACACTTCTTCTTAAGGTATTCAACCTACCCTTGAATTCTAAATGCAAGATTTGTCCCGTAGAAAACTAAAGACAAGGGACATGTTTCCCAACTACACCCTTGGTGACATAGTGAGGTAAAGTAATCGAAGAAGGTTGGAAAACCTTGTCACAAGTACCCTACTTCAGGTAAGAAATGTCCTTACCCTTATCAATATCTGAGCACAACGGTGATTGATAATATTCCTCGTGGAATAAATCCAAGTGCTCAAAGGAATACTCATCAAAGTATTCAAGGTATGACCAAAAATCATTATGAGCACATAGAACTAGGTCACCCTTGGGTGCTTGGAAAATATCTCTAACTACATCATCTCCTTATTGCTAAATGTCAAAATTAGTAGGAACCTCATATGATTGTTGTAAAGGCAATATTTGAAGATATCCTTCCATATCATAGATGGGATCCTCATCAGAACCAATGATATCCCACTTACGTCTTCCTACATGTATGAAATCATCAATATTATCAACCATGTCACTATATTCATTATAACAAGAAGGATTTAATGCATCCAAGGGCTCCTCTAAGACTTTTTCACTTTCCAAATCATAAAATAAAGCATCATCAAAATCTTGGAAAGGGAAATAGTTTACCGTGTTCACTTCTTGTTGTGCAAGTGTTTCAATGGATTGGATGACTTTATCAAATGGAAGAGGGTCCAGTACATCATCCCCAAGAATCATCTCTTTATTCATCTCTTCGGCTTCATTAGAAAATGAAGGACCTAGCTCTTCCAAGGGTTCCTTTACTTCTTCACCTTCTGAATCATAGAACAAAGCATCATCAAAAAACTAGAAAGGAAAATGACTCACCTCATTCTATTCATCTTGTACAGGGGATATAGGATGATCCATATGGATATCAGTGGCCACCCACCTTTTCCAACTGGCTCAAAACAGCTTTCTGGCATTTTTGGCAATTTACTATTTTTAGCAATTTTTACTTTTGAGGCCATTTTGAGGGCCTAAATGAATTTTTTTCGGTATCGAGCTCCTCAATGACATAAAAAGGCATAATTGATCCCCCAAAATGAATCTCCTCGATGATACCTTTCCAACGGGCTATCACACGCCTAAAACGGAGATCATATGCAAAAGTTACAACCCCGGGAAGTTGATGTACTAGCTTACCCAAACGAGGCCCACATGACTTTTGGTGCTTCATCTCCTAGGGTTAGGTTTTTGGATGTCTAGGGTTTTTTGCATTCTTTATTATTGTAAAAAATGCCTTCAGAGCCTCATTGTAACCTTCTTCTTGCGAATGCGCACTGTTGTCACATCTCTTCTCAGAGATAAGCCGCCACCATTCCAGCAAGCTTGTTTCCGCTGCATTTTACAGTTTCAGCTTATTTCATTATTGAATAGAAAACCAATTTTATTGTATCTCTGTTATTTTTTGTTAAGCACCTGTTAATAATCTATATTCATTTCTTTCTACTCATAAAATCCGGATAAGTGGTATCAGAGCGGTCTGCTCCTTGTCGTCTTAATGCATGTCCCCAACGAGGTCGGAGTACAAAGAGTTGGGTCTCAAGCTTGTTTCTCTTGAGAACAGAAGCTCTCGCATGCCCAAGTGACCTCCCATGGTAGGAGAAAATAAAGATGATGGGACAGGAGATCCTTTCAAACTGTTGATTGAGGAAGCCCTCATGCAACAGAGGAACGAGATGATGGATAGTTTCGTGCAAATCCTTCGGCGACTACCAACAGGTGACGCATCTTCTTCGAACGGAGGCGTCGCCCCCTTCAAGGTACAAATAAACTTTGATATTCCTATATTTGAAGTTCAGATAGATGCAGATGCTATAGACAAGTGGTTGAATCTACTAGAAGGGTATTTTTCTGTTCATAAATTTTTGAATAGGGAAAAGATTACTTTTGTGCTCCTCAAAGCCGTTCCCCATGTCAAAGATTGGTGGGAAACTTTCTGTGAGCAAAAGGAAATAAAGGAAACCTCATTATTTTCAGTCACGGCCACCTGGGAATTCTTCAGGGATGCTATTAAGGAACAATACTACCCTGTCGTAATTTATGACGAACTGTATACCAAATGGACCACACTATGGCAAGAAAGAGACCAAGCAGTGACAGATTTCACAAATATCTTCCATACCTTGCGCACCAAGTTGGGTATCAAAGATTCAGAGAGACATCGGGTGCTCAAGTATCATGGTGCTCTACATAGATACATCCAAATCAAAATGGAATTTCTGAACATCTCATCCTTGGGCGTGGCCTAACAATATGCCGTCAAAATCGAGTAAAAGCTCAAACAAAAGACGCGGCAATTTGGGCCTGGGAACCCCTCACAAAAAAATCCAGGAAAGAGCAGCCCCAACCCACAGAACAAAGGAAAAAGCAAATATGGACAGTATCAAGACAACCAGTACAAGCTGCAAGAAAAGAAGGACACCGGAAAGACAAAGAAAGATACCGGGAAGTGGTGCGACTTTCATAAGAGCCCTTGTCATAACACTATTGACTGCCACTCAAAGCAGTCGTTGGTGGCCGAAGTGAAAGCCTCTGAATCAGATGCATATTTTGACTCTACGACAGAACTAGAAAGGGGAAGACAGATCATTGATGCAGAACCTAGTGCCACCGTTGCTACCACCAAGCTCCAGCCTGGTGAACCAGACGAGACAGAAGAAGGAGAGCGCCTCTTTCATTCACAGATGTGGGTAAAAGGAACCTCGCTGCACTTCATCATTGATAGTGGTAGCCAAAAGAACCTCATCTCAGTAGAGGTCATCAAGCGGTTGGCCCTGCCAACAACACCGAACCCACAACCATACACCATTGGATGGCTCTACCAAGGAAGCGATCTTCATGTCAGCCAATAGTGTCGACTGTCATACAGCATCAAGCCCTTCAAAGACGAGGTATTGTGTGATGTTGCTCCTCTTGAAGTTTTTGATGTTCTTTTGGGCCAACCTTATTTATGGAAATGGCATGTTGTATATGAGTCTAGGCCTCGTAGTGTTATTATTACTTTGAACAAGAAATTGTACAGGATACCCGAGGCAGTCCCACCTAGTGCTATTTCCTTGATCTCTGCTAAGCAATGCAGGAAGTTCATCTCGCAGATGGGGAAGTTTGTCTTCTTCGTGATTCACTCTTAGAATAAGAGAAATATTGTAGCCACATCCAGGGTCTCTGCGGCTGACCTCTCCACACAGCATAATTAAGTAGATAAGGTTGTGGAAGAATACTCGGATATTTTCTCCTCACCTACAGGGGTACCTCTGCACTACCAGGTCAAGCACCCCATCGATCTGACCCCCGGTGCACTGCTGCCCAATGGGATAGTCTATCGTCACTCTTTTTTAGAGAATGAGGAGATCAAGTGACAGATCCAAGAACTGCACATCCACCCCATCTCATCACCTTGAGGGAGCCCAATCATGTTGGTACAGAAGAAAGATGGAACCTGGCGACTCTGTATTGATTACCGGGCTCTGAATAAAATCACTGTCAGAAACTGGTACCTGATTCCCTGAATCGATGACCTCCTTGATCAACTCACGGGGGCCAAATACTTCAGTAAAATTGATCTGAAGTCTAGCTACCACCAGGTCCCTATAGAATAGACAGATGTATGGAAGACCGCCTTCAAGTCAAAGGAAGGACTTTTTGAATGGTTGGTCATGCCTTTTGGTTTGACAAATGCTCCAACCACTTTCATGAGGATGATGGACGATATCCTGTGACCATTCACCAATACTTTTGGAGTGGTGTATCTGGATGACATTCTAATTTACAGCAAGACTTGGGCTGAACACTTGCAGCATATTCAGCAAGTTTTGCACACCCTGCAGTAGCATAAGCTATACACCAACTTGGAAAAATTCTCCTTCGGCATGGACAGGGTCCATTACCTGGGCTACATCATTGATCAGCATGACGTACATGTGGATCCATCCAAGATCCAAGTCATCCATGACTGGCCAACCCCAACAACACTCACTGAGCTTCAGAGCTTCTTGGGACTTTCTAATTTCTACCGCAGGTTTGTGTTGGGTTTCTCCCATATTGCATGGGCCCTCTGCCAAATAAACAAGGGTGGTGGTAAGGCGAAATTTACATGGGGCTGGTCCCAACAACAAGAATTCGATGATTTGAAGCAGTGCTTGTGCTCAGCCCCAGTACTTTCACTACCGAACCTACAGCATCCCTTTGAGATCGAGACAAATGCTTCAGACAATGTTGTGGGCGTCATTCTCACTCAGCACGGCCACCCCGTGGCCTATCATAGTGAGACATTGTCCAATACTATCCGTTAGTACCCTACTTACGAAAAAGAAATGTACTCCATTGTGAAAGCATGCCGCCAGTGGAGACATTATATTCTTGGGAAGGAGATAGTCATCCACACCGATCATAATCCACTGTAGTTCATGCAGACACAGGGAAAACTACAGAATGACCGCCATCAAAAGTGGTCCACATACTTGCAACAATTCCACCTCAACATCAAGTATAAAACAGGAATCACCAATCACGTCGTTGATTGCCTCAGCAGACCGCCAGTCGCAGCACTCACCATGGTGCTATACTCTTGCGGCCATGAGACATCTGGATGGCCCCAAATCTATGAGACAGACCCTGACTTTACCACCACCTACCAAATGTTGGGTGCAAATGCAGTTGTCAATAATTTCCATCTTCAGGATGGGTTGTTGTGTCGTCTAGGCCATATCTATGTTCCATCAAGTGAGTGAGCGAAGTTGATCTGGGAATCCCACTACGGTCGGGTGGCAGGACACTTCAGCGTTGAAAATATAACGGCGATGCTATAGAAACATTTCTACTGGCTGAAACTTCGAGAGGAGGTCGGAAAGTATATCAGGTCATGCACTGCCTGTGTTATTTCCAAACCGACCACTAAGAAACAGGGCATGTACACCCCTCTTCCTACTCCTGACAGGCCATGGGAATCCATATCAATGGACAACATGTCGGGCCTCCCATCCACCAAGTGGGGAAATGACTGTGTTTTGTGGTTGTTGATCACTTTTCTAAGATGGCGATTCTGGTTGCCTGCAAGAAGAGCATCACAGTAGAGGCCACTGCCAAGCTCTTCTTTGAAATAGTTTGGGTACATTTTGGAATCCCACAAACCATTGTATCAGATTGGGATAGTCGATTTCTCATCACATTCTAGTCGAGCCTTTGGTCACTACTGGACACCAATCTCACCAAATCCACGGCCTTCCACCCCCAGACAGATGGCCAAACCAAGGTTGTAAATTGAATTATTGTGCATATCCTTCGCATGTATAATTCAAATAACCCTCGCACATGGGATGAGAGCCTTCCCTATGTCCATCATAGCTACAATCGAGCCTTTCATAGCTCAACTAGCCACAGCCCCTTTCAAGTGGGGTTGGGATTCCAACCATTGGGTCCCATAAATGTTTCACTTCCCCTTGTGGTCACCTCGGTTGACTCATCTCCTGCTCCAACTAAAGCTAAAAAAACCACTTGGTTCATTGAGTGGATCCAGCACATCCGCCAATAGGTTCAGGATATCCTACAGAAGTCCAATGACAAGTACAAACAGTTCCATGATCAACATCGGGTGCCGCATAAGTTTCAGGTGGGTGAAAAAGTTTTGTTGCACTTGCAGAAAGAACGCCTTACAGGACCCCATCGGAAGATTCTCCCACTCCATTATGGATCGTACACTATTACCAAGGCCATGGGGGATAATGATTTTGAGCTCAACATTCCTCCTTTCCTTGGCCTGCACCCAGTGTTCAACGTGGATCTCCTTTGCCCTTATTTCCCACCATTATTAGACACCTCAGAAGTAGCAGAACAACTGACACCAACAGAGCTCAACCCTGACTACATACAACAGGCATCCAATGATCAGATTGTGTACATATAGATCAAAGGCACTCGATAACAAAGGATCCATCTTTATCGAGTCGTCAAAGCAGGGTAGCTCCTGCACCAAGGCAAGTGGCTCACAAGGGGCCAAATTTAGCAGAAATTTCCTCATCTAATGGGGGACCTTAACGCAATGGAGACCATTGCTTCATAAGGAGGGAGGATTTATCCATATGGATATCGGTGGCCACCCACCTTTTCCAACTGGCTCAAAACATCTTTCTGACATTTTTGACAATTTACTATTTTTAGCAATTTTTACTTATGAGGCCATTTTGAGGGCCTAAATGAAGGTTTTTCATTATCGAGCTCCTCAATGATAGTCAAAGGAATGATTGAGACCCAAAAATGAATTTCCTTGATGATACCTTTCCAACGGGCTATCACACGCCTAAAACGGAGATCGTATGCAAAAGTTACAACCCCGGGAAATTGATGTACTAGCTTACCCAAAAGGGGCCCACATGACTTTTGGCGCTTCATCTCCTAGGGTTAGGTTTTTGGATGTCTAGGGTTTTGGGAATTCTTTATTATTGTAAAAAAGGCCTTTAGAGCCTCATTGTAACCTTCTTCTTGTGAATGCGCACTGTCGTCACATCTCTTCTTAGAGATAAGCCGCCACCATTCCAGCAAGCTTGTTTCTACTGCATTTTACAGTTTCAGCTTATTTCGTTATTGAATAGAAAACCAGTTTTACTGTATCTCTGTTATTTTTTGTTAAGCACCTATTAATAATCTGTATTCATTTCGTTCTGCTCATAAAATCCAGATCATAGGATCTTGGAGAGCTTCATCGAATGGAAGAGAGGATACTAGTGCTTCATCCTCACAATTCACTTCTTTAGTTAAATATTTATTGCATTCTATCGAATCACGGGAAAAATATTGCTCCTCTTCAAGGGGTTGACAACTTTCTTTATAATTCTCTCCTTCTATATCAGAGGGTTCTTGGTATTGAATATGGTACACATCCTTGAGATCTTCCACAATCTCAGTGGTGAATCCTTCATCCTATAAGGGATATTGTGATATTTTGAAGGGCATCTTCATATGTATGACATCGTGGTTTCAAAAAATCAATAAACCTACTTATGAGGTCCACAAAAGAGGATATACCATTATATTTGAAACAAATCTTAATCCAATCTTACAAAAATGATGACAGGGAAAGTATGAACAATTTTACCAGAACATCCTCCCCTTCCAATTCCATCTCACTTATATACTTCAAGAATTCTACAATGTGAGTAATTGGGAGGCCTTCGAATCTCAGAGAGTTGTTTGACCATTTTGTATAAAAATAATGTAGGTATCCTTGAAAATTTTTGAAATTAATAGTCAGACACATTTGTTCCCAGGGCGCCATGATCCCATATCTTGGAAATATCACAAAGTTAAGAGTAAGGTGGCACATTGGAAAAGGTCAGTGGAGTTGCCATATATCCTCTTAAGGATTATCAAATGGACGAGGGGATCACCCTCAGTGGAGTTGCCAAGTAAGATTTATAAGATAAATGATTTTGAGGGAAAGGCTTGCCGAAAAAGTGTCGTTAAGGAATATTGACTCAGTGTTCCCCGACAGTGGCGCCAAAATGTTATCACACAATTTTTACTTGCCTAAATCCCAAGGCAAGTAGATACAAAATTGGCATAACTAGGAGTGACCTATCATTGTCACCTTAATAGGAAACCAATTTTTATTTAGGAGTATATCAATGTACCCCAAGGGAGACATCCCCAATGACCTGAGGGTTTGAGAAGGCTAAGGGCAAAGTATAACCCCCCCCCGCCCCCCTCTCACATGTCACTCAATTTCAAGGGTTCTTAATGTCTTATAGGGATGAAGAAAAAGATAAATAAAGTATACCTACCCAGAAAAAAGACAACAAAAATATAAAAATGGCACTTTTCAAGTACCAAAATGATATTAGTGCTTCATAAGACAATGAACTCTTAAGAAATGTACTAGCTGATATAAAATTTGAAGCAATGTAACAGTTTACAATAGCAATAAGAAATTTGGAATAGCCACAATGATTATGCTCCAAAATGCTTGAGAAAACACAAAAAATAGTAGTTTTAACTAGGCAAATTGATGTTAGATAGTCACAACCAGATTTAGCAATGTTTAGCTAGCAATATATGTCCATTTTGAGGTTAGTTTGTTGTTGTTAGATGGATGTAGAAATCTTTTGCAACAACATCAAGTTGGTTAATGATTTAGGCAAATCTAAGGTTAGTAGGAGTTAGTGGATGTTCAAAAGATGATAGTTTGAAAGTAGTTTGATCAATCAATCACTTGAAGTGAGTAGACTAGTGCCTTCTAGGGTAATAGAGTCAATGATAGAAGCAACAACTCCTAGAGATAATTCCTAGAAAGTAATCAAAATTAAGCCCTGGCGATTTCTCTTTTCCTTAGACAATTTGAAATAAAATATGCAATAGGAAATGAAGTAGGGTTACTAAAGTTCTACAATGGTTGGGCTCTAGTATCTACTTCAAGATAAGGTGCTCTTTGAGAAATTTAAACAAGTAGAAAATTATAGAGAAAAAGATAATAACTTATGTCTCTCTCCTAGGGTTTCAAGCAAGCAATTTCATAATCTTTAATATGAAACAAGTAAATTTACCATAAGAATTTATTCACAATCAAGAAATGTAGATTTTCTACTTACTTCACCAAGAATAATCAAGCCAAACCCTAGTTGAAGATCCTCCACAATGAAAAATTGTCAAGATACACCAAGATTTGCCCCTCCAAAAGTTGTGCACCACTTAGTTTCAACCAGTAGCCCTTAAAGAGGGTCGAATTTCAAACCACACACTTGTGTGATGAAGGATGATGAATAAAATGAGAGTTTTCTCTCTTATTTATACAATACCAATGACATTTAATTATAACTAGGTCATCAAAAGGCCAACATGGCCAAAATACATCAAAAATACAATTTTTACACAAATTCAAATAATTAAACCCTAAAATCACTTTTAGAGGTGACGCCATTCCCTTCTAGGGTGACGTTGAGCCCTCAATGTAATATCCCTCAGCTGAACCCAATTGTAAATGTAATGTAAGTGTACTTAAGCTGGTGAGTTGTTTTGACATCATTTTGTAATGCACCTTTCATGGCATAGTGCACGCATGTACTGCGCAGTTAAATGATGTAGTGTGCACATTCCTGGATATTGCGCGCAGTAACTAAAGTGCATGCAATATTGAGGTCAGTGAGCCTTATGTATATGATAAGTGTTATAGGTTGGTGAGCCAGTTATTATAAGCTGGGATGCTTATGTTTTGGAATTAGGCCAGAGTGCCTATATGTTAAAGGCCAGTGCACCCATTTTGTATATGTCTCATGATTAATATAAAATACATCGTTGCGCATAGACCGGCCATGATAAAAGAGATGGGGGACTAAATTCCACCAGTTAGGGAAAGGGAGGGCCAAAATTAAGGAAAGGGCTAAGCTAGAGAGCTTAAGCCAAAAAGGAATATTATATTAATATTTCTTTAATAATAAAATATGGATAATTATTTTATCCTAAGTTCCAAAGTTGCGGACAAGTGGGCCAAAGAAGCTCCCAACATGACAAGTGTCAAGTTGGAAACATGCATACATATTGATGGGACTTAGCTCATTTTCATAGTTCCCCATCATTCGGACCATCATCTCTCCCTTGATTCCTTCGAGCATTCATCCATAACTCCAAGACCATTTTTCACTCACGCAGACAGTTATCCTTCAGACATTCATTTCAATGTACCAGAACTGTATCCATAGCCATATCTATTTGTGTAGCTGGTTATCTTGCGAGTTGGACTGAAGAAGCAGGTTGTCAGGCCCATGGGATATTGAAGAGGTGGGTTGTCAGACCCGTGAGCAATTCTATGGGTGAGAGAATTACTGGGAATTGACTTCTTGAAGGTGTTGAACTACAGCTACAGGGATTTGAGACTTCCTGTCTGGCCTATTGATGAAGCCCTGGAAGGGAAGTGGGGTAGCCGAGGGACTCTTAAGAAGAGAAGGGGCACACTTCCTTGGGTGGGATAGGCATGTGGGGAATGAGGGACTGTAGGTTGTTAATTGAGTGAGCACCTGGGGCGGAGTCTTTCCTATTGTCTATGACCCTATAGCCTAGTTAGGAATTCCTTTACCCAGGTGGAGTTTAGTCCCAGCTCGGGGGTGACTCACTATTGAGAGTTATGAACAGTGTAGTCTAAGGTTGGGAGGTTCATGGATGGTCTGCACGCAGTTGGTGACATTCTTACCAAGATAAGTACCAATTGTGTGATAAATTTACATGTTGCATTGTTATTTGCGTGCTTATTTTATGGGTTTATCATATGTGTGGTTATAACCATCTGGAAGTTTTAGGTATTTCCTGTATATGTTGCATGTCTATGTTTACTTTTATTACCATGTGAATTCATGCCAATATGTAACGCATTTGTCTGTTACATTTTATATTGAAGCTTCTGCAAGAGTCTTGTATGTGTATGTTTTAAATGCATATAGTTAGATAAAATTTATGTGGCATAGTTCAGTTGGGTGTTGGGCATGTCACAATATGTTCCATAGTGAGAGAACGAATGTGATCCCTTGTGTAGTGTGTCTTGTCCATGGGTGGTCGGGGACATTACACTCAAGGTGGAACGTTGGGCTCTAGAAGCAGGATGTTTGGCCTCCAAAGGCCCTAGATGATGCCACACGTGCCAACAAGAACATAACTTTCATCATAACTACAAACCCTAGCTCTGCATGACATCAAGGTCAACATGATGACATCATGTTCCCTCAACGGTCAACATCCAAGTGGAAAGGAAAAACCCCCCTGGGTCTAGGTATGTCGGAGTGTCCCTGGTGCAACGTCCTTCTTTCTTCTTGGTGCAAGCCTCTGGTTTCTCTTTTCCCCTAGTGGGGTTACAACATCCATTTGTTGGGATTTTATCCCCATGGTGATCCGACCTTATCATTCCCCCATATGTATCTTTCCATCAGGAAAAGTCCTGCAACAAAAACAAGTATCCCCTCCATGGGTTCATAAGTCAGAGGGACCATAGCAATGTCAATCACATCTAATAATCAAATTACCTAAACATGTGCATCAAACCCCCCTTTACCCAGAAAAATGCTCAAAGATGTTATGTAGTTTAACAAGTCAGGTTTGGAGAAGGTCTCACAATGTCCTATTGCGCTAATCCTCCTTAAGTTTTGGGTGTTTCCCAGGTGTGAACCAATATAGGTCATGTAAGCATGTGTGAAGTGGCATGAGGGAAATATTCGGCAAAGGGTGCAGTGATAACAGGGAAATGTAGGTCTTCCCTATGGGTGCCTCTGTAGAGGGTGAGCTGCACCTTATCATGGATTCCATTTTTTCCTATCCCATTCAATGCCTTTTATTCTTATTATTATTTATTTTTATTTTATTTTCAAGGGAAAAGTTGGGGGACATTGTTCTAGCATGGTGACTAGAGGTGACAACATTACCCACAAGCATTTCACGGAAATGAGAAGACTGGCTCATGATGAGACCCCCTTTCTCTTGGCTATGCCACCAAGAGCCACTACCCTGTTTTGGAGACCAGATAGATGGTAGTGTCATAATGGTACATTCCCATGGACCTAATAGGTTGGCTCATGATGAGACCTCCCATCCGCCAACTAGTACCTTGAGTTTGATTTATCTTATGGTTCCCCTTTTCTTACTGAGAATCCCTTTATTTGTTTCTCGAGAATCCCTGGGCGAAGCATATCAAAGGTTTTATCTTTTGGATTTCAACTCTTGCTAGCTACTTTTACCCTCTAGGCCTTTAGCCCCTTCTTCCCACAAGGTAAGTTACAACCCTTCCTAGTGTGGAAAACCTAATGCCCAAACCAAGGTGGGGGGAGATGAGAGGAGTAATGATGGAAAGTGGTAAGTATGGAGGGAATGTACGATGACCTTTCATAGACCCACCTAGTGGAAACTCCTCCTAAAGGGGAATCATCTTGCTATGGAATTATGTCACCTTCCCAAGTATGAACAAGTTGAAGAGCATAATTTCAAACCAAACGTTATGAAATGAAGGAGAATTCAGTGCAACATATTCAAGTGCTTCAAAACTCAGAGTGACACATACCATGATACCCAGACTCATTACCTCATGGAGAAATACTTAATGCTACTTCAGGACCATGTTGGTGGGATGGACATTGTTGTTGTTGATAGATGGGATGCACTAACAAAACGATGGGCCCTCCGGGGCCATGCTCAAGTCATCTGGCTCTCTGCACTCCATGTCTTGGACCTGTGGACCTTGAGAAATAATATTCTTAGTTATCCCTAGGATAGGGGATAACAAAATTTTCAATATAACTTGCATCAGGAGTGGTGCCAGTGTCTAGAAAACCCTATAGAATGATTACACTAGAGCTAGTTGAGCTCAAACTATAGCTAAAGGAAATGATGAACAAAGGCTGCATTCATCCTAGTGTGTCTTCATGGGGAGCACCAGCCTTGTTTGTGAAAAATAAGGATAGAACACTCAGGTTGTGCATAGACTATAGGCAACTCAATAAAATGATCATTAAGAATAAGTATCCCTTTCCAAGGTTTGATGACTTGTTTGACCAATTAAAGGGTGCTAAATTTTTCTCCAATATTTACTTGAGGTCTAGATACCATCAGGTCTGAATTAAGTATGAAGACATCCACAAAAAATCCTTTAGGGAAAGATATGGTCACTATGAATTTGTGGTGGTGCCATTTGGGCTAACCAATGCACCAACCACTTTTATGTTCTTAATGAATAATGTACTCAGTAAGTTCCTAGACAAATTTGTATTGGTTTTCATTGATGATATCCTAATCTATTCCAAGAATAGGTAAGATCATGAAGAACATCTCAAGTTAGTGCTTCAAGTACTAAGAGAACACTAACTATATGCTAAGTTTAGTAAGCATGATTTTTTCCATAAACAAGTCCATTACTTAGGCCATGTTATTTCTGAAGAAGGAGTGGCAGTTGATCCTGACAAGATCAAATCCATTATCGATTGGTCTACCCCAAAGAATGTATCTGATGTCATATCCTTTATGGGCCTAGATGGATACTATAGGAGGTTCATAAAAGGATTTTCCAAGATCAGTTTCCCAATCACCTCCCTTCAAAAAAATGGAGTTAAATTCGTTTGGACATCAAAATGTGGAGAGAGATTTCAAGAGATGAAATACCTTCTAACCAATGCACCTGTGTTGAATATTGCAAACCCAAACAAGGAATTCCTTTTGTGTATAGATGCATGCAAGGAAGGACTCAAAGGAGTCCTTATGCAAGAAGGACATGTAATTTCATATGAATCTAGAAAATTGAATGAGCATGAAATCAATTATGTGACCCATGATCTAGAATTGGCTTCCATAGTGCATGCTTTAAAAATGTGGAGGCATTACCTCTTGGGAAGAATATTTGTGCTTATGAAAGACCATTGTGGGTTGAGATATATGTTTGATCAACCAAAGCTCAATGCTATACAAGTTATATGGATGTCTCTCCTTAGTGAGTTTGATTTTGAAATCAAACATATCAAAGGAAAGGAAAATAGAGTGGTCGATTCCCTTAAAGAAGTATGAAAGTGATTCACTTGGAAACTATAAGAACCTGTGAAACGGACGTCAAGGAGAGATTCAAAAGTTCACAAGAAACAAATGTGTTTTTCAAGACTGTAAAATCATACTTGGAACAATATCCCACAGGGATGAAGTATGGGGGTTATCAATTGTTGAATGATGGCCTGCTAACTTACAAAGGTAATTTGTATATTCCACATTGGGACGACTTGAAGAGGTTCATAATGGATGAACTACACAAAAGGCCATATACTGGTCATCCCGGTTATCAGAAGATGATCACAACCACGAGGAAGTTATTTTATTGGCCTAAACTAAAAAAGGACATGGTTGATTACTTATCCAAATGTCTAGAATGTCATAAGGTTAAGGCAAAGCACCGACATCTAGCAGGATTGTCGCAACCCTTACTAATTCTAGAATGGAAATGGGAAACCATCTCCATGGATTTCATCACAAGGTTTCCAAAATCATTTAAACAGAATGACGCCATCATGGTAGTTGTGGAAAAACTGAGCAAGACTGCTCACTTCACTCCTGTCAAGTCAACTTGCAAGGAAATATATATTTCCATTATTTTCATGAAAGAAATATTTAGGCTACATGGCATGACTAAGAAAATCATATCCGACCAAGATACAAAATTTACTTCAAACTTTTGTAAATATATTTTTGTTGGTTTTGAAACTAAATTGTTATTTAGTACAACTTATCACCCTCAAACTGATGAACAGGCCAAGAGGGTAAACCAATTATTAGAAGACATGTTAAGGATGCATGTAACGCATTAGCCTAAGAAGTGGGAAGACTACCTACCAATGGTAGGACTTGACTACAATAATGGCTATCAAGATTCATTGAAGATGAGACCCTTTGAGCCCCTCTATGGTAGATAGTGAAAAATTCCAATCAGCTAGGATAAACTAGTAGATAGAATTACCACTAGGCCTGATATGCTAAAAGAAATGGAACAAAAAGTATCCAGATAAGGCATAATCTGAAAGTGGCTCAGGATTGACAGAAAATCTATGCATATAGAAAAAGGACTCCTAGAGAGTTCACAACAGGGGACCATGTGTATCTCCGAGTTAGACCTAGGAAAATCTCCTTGAGAATGGGAGCCTATGCCAAGATGGAACCTCAGTATTGTAGACCCTTTGAAATATTGGATAGAGTGTGGCATGTAGCATATAGATTATAACTTCCTCCGTTAAGGCGCATAATATTTTCCATGTTTTTTTATTGAAAAAATATGTATGTGATTCTAACCATACTGGTATGTGATTCAGGTGGAACGAGAGGGAGAATTCCTGCCATAACCACAATGCATAATATATAGGAAGAAAACCCCACTCAGGAATAGAACCATTACATAGGTCAAGGTCCAGTGGAAACACTTTGGTCCAGATGAAGCGACATGGGAGATGGAGGATGCCATGAAACATGCATACCCATTGTTGTTTAAGTCTGTATATACAGAGCACATCAGTAGGTATAACATATAGGGCGATGTTCCTTTAAGGGGGAGGGGATTTTAACACCCTTGTTTCCCCCAGCTTGTAAATATAACTGTAACTTGCCAAAAGAATGTGGCAGACTAAATATGTGTGAATGATGGATTTTATGAACCTTTTGTTATAAAATGTAATGTATGTATTTATTTTATTAATCAGATATGGATAGTGTTGCACAATTTTTGAAAGGCGGATTTTCCAAGATAGACCATGGTGCTATGAGAGAGATGATGAGGGGAAACTAGAAGTGGTTGAGATGACCCCCACAAAACTAGTACCTCACTAGATTTAATTGCTCAAATGCAGAACCATCCTTTGACCTAGAAATGAATTACCAGTTAGATCGATAGTTGGAAGATTACTCAAGAGTTAATGAGGATATGGGGAAGAGTACCCATCAGCAAGACTTTTAGACCTAACCATGAGTCGGGGATTCAGACCCATGCAACCTTGTTGAGGAAGGCAAGAAAAGAGGTAATTTGTGGGCAAAGGCATATTTGCAAGGAAGTAGAGTCAAAATACCAATATCAAGAAGAGAAAAAGAGTGCTTGTATCACTCTGGTTCAAGGAAGAACTGAGAAACAAACTCGTTCTGGGAACAAGGATCTGTTGGCATTGTTTTCAATCCAAGTTGATAAATGGGATTGATGAGTCACTGTGGATGTACTCGTACAGAGAAAATCGGTTTCCAAGATCTTGTCGGAGGAAGAGAGTAACCTCCATCCCTGACTATCATGGATCAAGAACAAAGAGTCTCTCAGAACATCATGGTATAGCTTGGGTGTGGCCAGTGGTAAATCCATTCAGGAGTGGTTATGCCTATGATTGGGTGGAAATAGGAACCCCTTTCGGAAGTTGTTTCATGATTCTGGTTTCATGATAAATATTATCATACTCTGTGTATTGAAATGGAAATGATGATTGAATATATTTATATGTCTATGATTGAGTTCTATATTGAATGATTAAGGTAGAAATATGTATTGTCTCTCTGTGAACCCATGCTTTTGAATAGTCTTTTGGTTTCCTCATCTTAGCAGTTAGAGAGATATGGGACATAAGTCTGCAAGAGAGTCAGGGTAGGATTTACTAGGATGCTTAATTCCTGTCGACCTCTAGAATCTACCTTCACAAGAATACCAATTTCAAACCCTATGGAAGGTGGGTGCCTCCTTCATACCTTTCACCCATGTGACCAAGGGCTCATGCCTGTGTCCTTAACCAATTCATGACTAAACGAATTAGCATGTATCCCACGAGATTTTTTGGAGGACCCATATCACAAAGGTTTGGTAACCTTGCACTAGGCTCAAAAGGAGCTAAGCTTTCCTAGTCTCGAAACTACGGGAATTCGGAGCTCCGGGGTATTATGACCTTACCATTTGTAAATCGGTTGAAGGAAACTGGTTATTATGGTTACCCAAGAGGTTGACCGGTGGTTGGTGTTTTCCCTAATCGTGGCAAATAGACCTGTCACACTATTAAACCCTGACCCATTTATCAATTGTGAAGTATCACAAGATGCAGATCTGAGGTTATTCGGGAGTCCCCTTAGCCATTGGATCTACACTGAGGTAAGTCTAGGGAATTCCTACTTCGAGAGAACAAATATGTTATATAATAAAAATCCATGAATGTTAGAGTTATAAAGTGATAAGAGTCATGGATCTGGGGAGTTCGAGGAGAACCCCTCTTACCCTTCCGATCAACCACTATAGAGGCTCGCGTACGGTACTTCAGAAAAATTCTAATTTGGGAGAGAGGAGCGGCCATAATACCAAAACCCATAGCGATCTTCTCTGCCTTTCCATGTGTCACCCTTGGTACTTGATTACTTGGTCCATTTGGAAGGCAGAGTGCTCGAGACCCATATGTACTTGCTTCTGCATCTAGTACGTCACCATGTGCGAGAGTGGACCCTTCAGGAGTATAGGATTTTGGGACTCCGGAGATTTTGGATGTAATGTCGAGGATAAGATGAAAGGCCCGAAGGTCGATGCCACATGGTGAGATTTTAGGCTCCTTCAGGAGCTTGGGAATTTGGGACTCTGGAGGACATGCATGCAAGAAGGGAAAAGGGGCGTTCAGCGTCAGAGCGTTGAACATCGAATTCCCCTCTAGCTTATGTGTTAAATGAGGATCAAGTCTTACCGACAGATTGGACGGTGGATGAACTTCCACTATGGATGTAGGTATTCAAATATGGTACGAGCTATATGATCCCACATGGGTGCCAGTTGGCCATCAACTAATAGCACCCAAAGAATTTCGAGAGGCCTTAACTTGCAATCTAGAGGTCGGTTTTGAGTATGGTAGCAAGAAGTAGAAAGTGATGGATGAGTAGAAGATGATGGATACCTTGGAGCGATTATTTGGGATGATTAAAGTAAGAGAAATTTTGATGCCCCATCCCTAGAAAAGGTACTTATGAGTTGGGTGTGTTACATTTCTAGTGAATTCCAAAGGCCTACCCTCCTGCATGAGGACTGCCCCAATTCCTTTTCCAAAAGAATCACATTCCAAGACAAAGGTCTTGGTGAAGTATGGAAGAGTTGGGACCAACATTTTGCACATATTTTCTTTCAAGGCATGGAAGGATTGATCAATTGTTGGAGTTCAGTTGAAGGCATTCCTTTTAAGGAGAGTCATGAGAGGTGCTGCAATTTTTTCAATAATTCTCAACAAACTTGTGATAATAAACTATTAAACCTAGAAACCCATGCAATATCTTAAGATCTTTAGGGAAAGGACAATCCTGCATAGCTTCAATTTTCTTAGGATCCACTCTTACACCATCCTTTCCAAGAATATTACCCAGGTACTCCACTTATGAGGCTCCAAAGGCACATTTAGATTATTTGAGGAACAATTTGTGGTGAGAGAGGAGATGCAAAACTTGATCCACATGGGAAATATAGGATGTCCAAGTTTTACTATAAATGATAATATCATCAAAGAAACATAAGACAAAGTGACAAAGAAAAGGACAAAATACATTATTCATGAGACATTGGAAGGTTCATGGGGGATTACAAAGGCCAAAGGGCATGACCAAAAACTCATAGTGACCCTTATGAGTTCTAAAGAAAATCTTGGGAATGTCTTCTTCTTTCATACAGATCAATTGGTATCCATATAGGAGATCAAGTTTAGTAAAGTATTGGGAACCGCTCAATTCATCCAAGAGGTCACCAATGAAAGGAATGGGAAATGTGTCTTTTATGGTGAGTTTATTGAGGGTGTGAAATTATAGACACATACGCCAAGAACCTTCGTTATTGAGTACCATGACCATGGGAGAATAATAGGGGCTAGTACTATGATGAATAAAACCCGCTTCAAGCAATTCTTGCACGATTTTCTCAATTTCATTGTTCTGGGAAAAGGAATGACGATAAGGGAGAAAATTGGGAGGGATATTTTTGGGGATAAGTGGAATGGAATGATCATGAACACCACAGGAAGGGAGAAGTCCCTCGAGAGTGGAAAAAATAGTTTGGTGTTTGGATATGAGAGATTGGAGGTCACAATGCACAAAGGGTGTCTCAATTGTTTGAATAGAATGGAGTTGGGTGATAATACCTGAATGACCTTTTTTGAGAATATTTTCCATGCGATGGGAATATATGATCTAAGGGGAACCTATTTTGATTCCTTAGAAGCGATAATTTTGTCCCTCCTATTGGTATTGCATGGTTAATTCCTTAAAATCCATGAGAATGGGGCCCAAAGTGCATAACCATTCAACACCTACCACAATGTCACAACTTTCCATATTGATGGAAAAATATGAGATTTTAGGTGGTACTACCCAATTTGAAGATGTACATTTTCACAATGCCCACCACATTTCATGGAACCACCATTAGCTATCATGATTTGAAAATTGTTGACGACACAAATATAACAATTGATTTCTTGTGCAATGCGGTGGTGAATAAAATTATGGGTGCTTCCACTATCAACAAGGATGATGACCTTCTGATCCTTAATATAGCTAATGAGATTGAGGATTTGAGGAGAAGATAATCCCATGAATCATGTAATGAAATTTCTGATTCGACTTTTGGTGGGTCAATAGGCATAGTAGTAGCATCAAGAAGGGGTAGCTCATCAATAGGGGGAACCTCAACTTCCTCTTCATCATCATCCTATGGAATGGACATAAAAATATTTTGTTCCTTACACTTATTCCCAAGAAAAAAAACATCATCACAATTATAGAAAAAAACCTTTGATTTGGTGTTCATCCATTTTTTCCCATGCTATATTTTGGACCAGGAGTGGCCTGAGGGGAGGTGGGTTGAGTTCAGGATGGGGAAAAAAAGTGGGTTTTCTACTGTGGTAAAAAATGACATGGTGTTCCTCATTGGCATGCTTAGTGGATTCCAACCAATTCATGGGGCGAGCCATGATGACATGGGCATGAATTTCATCCTTGAGGCCATTGATAAAGCATTCTCTGAAGAAGTGTCTGTCATGTCCTTCGATCGAAAATCCAAGTGTTCAAATGAAACAATAAAATACTATATCGTGCTAGATTGTTTCATCTTGTTCATATGTTGTAAATCGTGGGTGTCTGTGTCAAAGCATTCATACAAATCGGCAACAAACTGTGACCAAGAAACATACCCTTGGCATGCATTATGACGCCATTGTCACCATTTCCATATTTCTAGATCCAAATAGAGAATTCCATAATGAATCTTGGTTAACTCATCAGTGATACCATGTGGGGAGAAAAAATGTTCCATTTGAGTAACCTATGCTTGTGGATCCGAGCCATCAAATTTGTTGACCTCAACTCTAGGAAGACAAGGGTCATGAGGTAGGTAGTTGGAATGAGATGGGAGAGTTTGATTGGAGTCAACACCTTCAATATAGAGAGGGGGGTCAGAGGAGGCTGCAGCCTAGAATTTGTTCATGAATTGGTGGAGCATGGAATGGATTGCATTAATTTGGCCACTTAGTTGGTCTTTGACTTCACCAATGGTGCTATGGAGCTCGTCTTGGATGATGTCTATTTTTGCATGAAGGGTCGAAATGTCCTTGTTTACTCTATCATGAAGGGAAGTTGGATTAGTACTTAGTTTCTGATTGGTTTATTCTTGGTAGGTGGGAGCCATGATGGAAAGTGGGGTGGGTCCATGAGGTCAAAGAAAGGGTTGAAAATGATAGGTATAACAACGATCATGGTGAAAGGGGGAATCCAATGAACTAGGTCCCTAACAAGGGGGTCAAAAGGGAAGCGAGACCACAGGAAACAAAGTGTCTTAAAAATGATAGGTATCACTACGATCAGGACAAAAAGAGGAATTCAATGGGCTAGCTATAAAATAATAGTGTGGGTATGCCCCCATACTTAACAGGAAAAAATTTGTAGTAATTTTGCAACCATAATGTAGGAGGTAAAGTTGCACGAAAATAGATATTGTCTTTTTTGTTTATGTTTCTGTCCCAAGGGTTGGGTTATTTAGGGTTTCTACAGACAAGGGTTTTCCCTCTGCTATAGCTCTTTGATATATGTGTGGGGTCCAACAGTAGTACTCACCCCAATATATCAGGGCACAAACTAAGGAGGCTAGATTGTTCCCTTAACTGTAATACCCGACTACCCAGGTACTAGAGAGTATATTCCCGAGTGTTTTTCTTGGTGGCACTATAGAAGTCACGCGACCAATTGGTTTATCCACATAGGGCTTCAAGATATCTAGGTCGATTTGTATACAGGTGTGATCTGATGCACTACCACATGAAGGGGTACTAGTCGGGGTTACAAGGGTGGCCAACAATGTGTGCTTAAGTACCACTTTTAGTTCATGCATGTATGCTTCCCTGACCGTGGATCTATGCATTGAACATCAGATCTCTATAGATTTAAGACATCGGAATACATCTCTACCCTGAAAAAAAATAACCCACAATTTTCTTCCAAGGAAAGTTCTCTGATACAACTTGTAAGGTACCAGATCTATTATAATAGCAGAAAAACATAAATACTGCAGAGAATAATAATGGAACAACATAGTATATGAAACCACAACACTAGAATAATATCTTTATTGATAGGAAACAATTTTCACTTGCCTCTTCGAGGGGAAACCTCCAACATAGTAGCACTCTATTACAATGATTCTCAAGACAAGACTTCTCATGGCCTCGAATCCTATTTATACTAAATCTATCTACCAAAAGAACAATATAGAGGAAGATCTTCTAGAAGCGAAAGCTTCTATTAGGTCTTCTTACATTTGACTTATTCTTCCTTATTACCGAGACTTATTAATTTTGTCCTTTATTACATGGAAAATATATTATTCTACCTATGTGAGGGGTTAGGGAGGTTAGGTCCCTAACACGATGTCTTCATCCTTGATCCTGAGTTGATGATAAACCGACCTCAAATCAGTATTAGAGAAAATGTAGCTCCTCTGAGATGATAAAAATGATCATCTATCCTAGGCAATGGATACTTATTCTTGATGGTCATCTTTTTTAACTATTGGTAGTTGATGTTGGCATGGATTTGATCAGAAAAGGGTTCTTCTCAGGTTACCAACAAAAGGTACTGTGTAGTCTAGAGCGATGGAATTTTCATCTCCTCCGAAGAGAAGAAGTCTCACCCGAAGCGCTACTGAGACAGAAAGATAGGGAAGGGTAGGGAAAATACCAAAGAGAACCCATAGATCATACAGAACTCATCCATGTTCTTGCGCAAGAGAAACATCATATCTGAAACATATAACCATAATAATTGAACCTACTTATGTTATGAATAGCGCTTTAAGCATAGAACTAGTAAATAGAACTCATAAACCATAAGGGAACAATGTAATGCACAAGTAAACATACAAAGACACATCCCATTTTGAAAATTTGGTTCTCCTTTATTATATTATCTTCAGGATCTTTCTTTCATTACAGACTCAGAATTACATAGATATGCTCAGTACAGACTCTTGGCTCTAGGCCTCAGCCACAGATTTCTAACTCCCCAACTGATAGGTCTCGTTTAATTCAGACTCTGCTCTTCTTAAATTACAATAGGTAGAAACGACTAATACTAAGACCTTGGGCGACTTTGATAGACATGACTCAACCCAACTCTAATCAACCTAAAACTGAACGGATGAACAACATAACAATACCAACCTAACCAACCCTTTTTCAATTATATTTAGTCCTATATATAGTTGGGTTATGTTTTCATGTTCGTCTTGCTCGCCTTCTTGTTCTGTTGCATTGTTTGTTTCTTAGGTGGTGTTGCGATAGAATCCACAACTTATTTATGTTATTCTTCCTTCTGGCCTCTGATGAAGTTTGTGCGACTCATGCTTATTCAAAACTTGTGCAATTATTTCTCAAAAACGAAGGGCCCAACAAGGTCCGACCACAATCCTTGACTCATCCTTGAGTCAAGCACTTGGTTCTTTCACATTCTCTAGGATCAACTATTGTTTTCTCTTTTCTGGATTTTCTTCTTCTTTGAGATCTTTTGTTTGTGCCTTTTCTTCCTTTACCTCCTCAAACAAAGGCCCAATTCTAGTACCAACTCTAAGTCTCGGTGCTTTACATCTTGAAAGCTTTCAACTTTGTCCTGCCATTTCCAGGCGAGGAGTGATGCCTCTGCAAGAAACTGTTGTGTTGTCTCTTTGTTGTATTTCTTTAGTTTGGCTGCAACCAATGAGTTCCATTCAGAGTCAGTTGTTGCGTCGACCTGGTGCATTTTCATGTAGGTTGTCTAAACGACTATTTGAAATTTGCGCAGCTCTTTCTTAGTTACGGACTATGCTTCGTAGAGTGTATTTAGCTCATTGTCAGCCTGTTGAATTTGGTCGAACTTCTGTTTTTGTTATATAGGGTCCATTGTTGTTGCAACTTCTTCATTCAGCACCTGGATCTTTCCACGTTCTTCCTCCAAGACTTGATTCTGTCGAGCAATGATGCCCATCCAATCATTGACTTCCTTGAAGATTCTAGTATAGTCTATTGACTTCTTATGCAGTGCCACTCGGGCAATGTTACCTTGCAGTATTATATTCTACATCTGTTCTTGTAGCTCTCGAGGTTGTTGTTCTAATTCTTGTTGGACTTGTTCTAACTTCGCTTGTATTTTCTCAGTGTAGGTAGCAAGTTGTGTCCATGCTTCTTGTAATAGCTAGATCTGTTGTTTTGGCTCGCTTATCTCGCTGGCTTCGGGTAGATTGGGCGCAACCTTATGGATCTCCGGCCAAGCTTCTGCAATTTTTCCCTTCACTTTTTCCAGTTTTTGTTGGGCTAGGAGTCTATCATGTTTTTCCTCCATTCTACATGTTTGTGCATATAGATGTTCTTTCCTGGCAAGCTCGGCTGAGCTCTCAGAGTCCTAGAGCCTTTGCTCTAGATTGTCTGTGGAGGCTCTGATTAGTTCGAACAACTATGAAGTTCGCCACTATACCAGGTCTATAGATGATGGAGCTGCATCAATGGGTACTCTCCATTGTAGTGGGAGTCCACTTCCTGTTGAATGGTCTGAGTGAGTTTCTACCTCATCCTCTATTGGTGGTGTTGGTGCAATCCTCAATCTTAGGTCTACGGATAAGAGTGTCAGAACCTCGGTTCTGGTTATGCAGAGTTGCATCAATTCTGCACATTGTTGGGGGTTCTAGAGAACTCGCACCATCTGCGCTTGCATGGTGGTTGTACTTGGCTCCATTGTTAATTCTGGCTTGTTGTGCGCATCTGGTATCTCTGTATCTTCTGGTGCTTCTACATCATGCGCCATGATTTCTGGGACATCCTCACCCTTGGGTGGTGAGGTGATTTGCTGGTTACAGTTGGGTTTCGTCTCTTCTCTTCTTCTGGCAGCTTCTTCCTATGCTGAAGACACAGGTTTCTGTTCCTGGGTGCCTAGATTCGGAACATCTAGCATCATGTTTTTCTCTGAGGCTTTGAGGTTGGGAATTTTTTAACTGGGATTGGGGGATTCTCTAGTTGTCTGTGGGGTTTTTCGTTCCTCTGTCTTTGGGTGGTCAAGCTGCATCAGCTCTGATGATGTGTTCTGATGTGGAATGGAGGTGAGGAGGTTTGGTAATTGGAGTGGTGGGGGTTGCTCCATGATGAGTGTAGCCGGAATTGTTCCAGGGTTCAGGTCATCTTGAATGTCAATGATAATGGTGGCTTTGGTCATGGCATGGGTCTAGGGAGTGACAGATGCAAGGGGTTGTGGGTTTAGGGGTTTGTTCGAAAAGACCCCATTCTGGGCCTCTTCACCATTGGTTTGGTGCCAAGCATAGTGCCCAGGATCTATTTGACCTGTGCACCTGACAGCACGGCATTGGGTGGCAACTGTGGGGGGGAAGTCTTTTCTTCCACTCAAGCTGTAGTGTTTCTTTTTCCTCCTCTGAATCTTTTTTTGCTGGAGAGTCTAGCTTCTTCGGCTTAGGGCCTAAGCTCGGTCCCTCTCATGCTTCCTTGTCTGTTTTCTTGAGCATCTCAGCAGGAAAAATGTAGTGCATTCCTAAATTATGCTGGCCTCATTTGACTCATGGCCATGACATGACTTCTTTATCTAAGTCTACCTCATCCAAATAGAATGGTAGAATCCATGTGTGGAAATTTTCCCTATTGGCATGCCTCATCCAGACGAATGTGTTGTGTCGGTTCATGTTGAATGCAATATTCCTCATGTTATTATTGAGGATCTCTTGCGGGATGTGTGGCCTATGTTTTGCATCAATCATAGAATTATACCACTTGGAAAATGTTGCGTTGTTGAGTGTTGTGTTCTCTAAGTCTGGTCTGGACTGCCATGGCTCAAACATCTTCGCCAAGCTCCCTTTATCTAGTATTGTCGGTTGTGTGCCCACCAGTGACTTCCATTTGAACATTGTGAATTCCACAAGTAGGTATCCATAGGTAAAGGTGCCTCCTTTCTCCTATTCCTCTTCGCAAGCTACTAGTAGCTCCTCTAGCAGGAAACTACACCAATTGAACACTGCTCCCTGACTGCAGAATTCGACGACTGATAGTGCATCTAAAGTGCATTATCCCTTATAATATGACCTCATAACCTCACTGGATATGATATAGCAGCCAGTCCGGATTGTTTCAGGCAGTATTGGCTCAATGACTGTTGTGCGTCCACCTCGCTTGGTGTTAAACTTCTTGTATAGGCTAAGCTCACCTTTCTTCTTCCCATGCTTGTCGGGGCCCTGAAATCCCTTTGACACATCCTCTCCTTCGGAGGATAGTCTAGTGAGATGTTGGATATATTTTGCATGCATTGGATACCACTTATCCAACCATAGACGTTTGTTGTGCACTCTTCTTATCAGAAACTTCGTGCAGTGCACAATTTCGTCGGTGGTGCCAAAGACTGGTAAGTCTCTCAGGTTCATGATGGTGGAGTTAACTAGGTTGATGAACTCCTTTTTAGGTATAAAGTGCATATCTCTAGTCCCATCTAGAGCTAACTCCCAAAAGACGTCTGGGTGCATCTATGGAAACAAGGTTGAATTCGTGAGGTCAAGGTCGAGTAGTTGGACATGCTCTATCTTCCCTTTGAGATCACCTCTAATCTTGACCTAAGAGTCACAAAGCTCATATGGTACTGCTTCTTTAGTCATGGTGTTCCTTCTTGTTGTGGCTCTCAACATTAGAGCTTCTATGGCCGTTAAGAACTAGGGCTACAATTACAGCTTTGGCAATGGTCCTAACTAGTTTGCACGACTGAGTTCGGAAAGGCTATGCTTGTTTTAGAAATAATAATTTATCATCTGAGATTCTTATTTCTGGTTTAACGGGTAAGTTTTAGTAATAACGGCTCCTCATCATGACTGTATAGATGTAATAGGGTGTGAGTTGTCCAATGGGACGGTTTAATCAAGGTAAATCTGATCGGGTGATCTTGGAATTTACTCGTTTGGGTGCAATAGGGATGTGGCTGAATTGAGACTTTTCTGTTTGACATGTGGGTGTCCCGACGTGAAGTTCGATGGCATATTGGAATAATGCGGATTTATGGCTTAATGGGTGACGGTCAGGGTACCGAAAAGGAAATAAAGGTTGTGATTGGACTAGGTTTGCATGGCCTTTGACACAGATTGGATTGTGATTCATGGCCTCTCCGACCACAAAGGTTGTCCCCATCGTCTTTAATGACTGTCATTAATGGACTTGTCCATACTTCAGGTTTTGTACTGTTGGTTCAATAGATCTATATCAACCAACACTTAAACAAAACAAATGAACTATGTGTTATGGCGCAACACTGTGCACATGGACATTATTATCGGAATTTACAAAAAAAAATAGAAAGAAGACGAAACTTAAATCTAACTATTGTAAAAGCTCTGTCGGATTGGAGCAACTTCCCTTCTTCTTAGTTTTGAGATAGGTAGGGATTCAGGCGAGATCCATTCACCCATCTCGGTCATATCACACCATCGAGTTGCGCAAGTCGGACTAATTCTAATGGTCAGATCTCTGCAACTATGAAGGGTCCCAAACAGTGCATACACAGCTTGCCAGGGTGCATCTGGTATCGGCTGTCATAGAGTAACACCTTGTCCCCTTGTGTAAATACCATGGTTTTAATGTAGCGGTCATGCCAAGATTTTTTTCTTGCCTTTTCAACCGACAGATGGAAATCTTCCATAAATCTGATTTCTTCGAGTTCTTGTAGCTCTGCAAGTCTCTGTGCCACTGATTCTTTGGCTGTCATACGTGTGGCTTGTGAAATATACAGACTTGGGGTGATGAACTCTACGGGCACCACTGCCTCTTTCCCATAAACAATATGGAACAGTGTGTATCTGTGGAGTTTCTTCATGGTTGTCCTGTAGGCCCATAGTACCACTGGAACTCTATCGTCCCAGTGCTCTTGTTTTGCGCAATACCTTTGTTAGTCCCTTTTCCAAAATTTTGTTGAAGGCTTCGACTATTCCATTGGCCTGTGGGTGGTATGGAATGCTCTTATAATGTTGAATCAGAAATTTTGCAGTAAGTGTTGCTATAGTGTTTCTAATGAAGTGAGATCCATGATCGTTGGTTAGACTCCTGGGACATCCGAAGCGGGTAATGATATTCTCGAAAATGAACCCGAGAGCCGTATATGTTGAACAGTCCTGTATCGCTGCTGCTTCGGCCCAACGAGTAAGGTAGTTGGTTGCAGTAATGATGTACCTTGCCTTTGAGTTTTTGGCGGAGGGTTGATTGGCCCAATGAAGTCAACTGCCCATTTCTCAAATGCCTGTAGAGATCCGACAGGTTGTAATGGAAGTTCATCTCAGCGTGACGGTTTTCCCACTCTTTGAAAAACATAACATGATCTGGCGTATGCTTTTGCATCTTTGAAAAGTGTTTCCCACCAAAGTCCTACCTGTAGAAATTTTTGTGTCGTTTCCTTTCCTCCTACGTGGCCTCCTACAATTCCACTATGGCATTCCCAGAGTATATCCTGCCTTTCATGATCTAGGACACATCGTCTTAGGATGTTGTCTAGTCCTATTTTATATAATTTCCCAGCGATCAACAGATAATTTGTTTCTCTAACGACCATATGGCATTTATGGGTTGCGGAATATGTTTCAGGGCATGCCCCTGTGCTGAGAAAGATTGCTATGTCCTCCGGGTACTTTGGTATGGCCTCGATTCTCAATAAATATGCATCTGGGAGCTGGTCATCCACTTCTCTGCCACTTTCTCCTGACTCTAGTATGGATAGATGGTCGGGTCCGACGTTGCATCGTCCTGGTTTAATGATGACTTCAAAGGAAAATTCCTGAAATAACAGGAGCCATCTACAAATTCTTTCCTCCAACACAGGTTTGTTACCTAGGTATTTTAATGTTGAATGATCAGTAAAAAATTTGAAATGAGACCCTAACAAATAATGTCTAATTTTTTGTAAAGCGCAGATCATTGCTAATCCTTCCTGTTCTGTTGTTGTGTAGTTGCGCTCTTCTTGCGATAGCTTCCGACTCGCAAAGTAGATAGGGTGATCCATAGCTCCATATCTAGGTTGCATTAGGATAACTCCTAAGGAAATTCCTGAAGCATCCACATGGACGTGAATTTCCATCTCCCAGTCTAGGAATATCGGAATCGATGTTGTAATGAGTTTCTCCTTGAGTGTTTCAAATTCTTTGTCACATTTGGGAGTCCATTGGAACATTTCATCCTTTTTTAGGAGGTTTTCGAAAGGTGCAGTAATGTTGGCATATCTTCGAATGAACCTGCAATAGTAGCTTGTATGTCCGAGTGTGGAGCACAACTGTTTAATACTCATAGGTGGCGTCATATTCACAATTGCCACAACTTTAGCTGGGTCTACCAATACTCCTTCTCAGCAGACTATGTGGCCCAAAAAATTTCCATGTGGCACACAAAAGATACACTTCCTGATATTTAATGAGATTTGTAGCTCTCTGCATCTGTCAAACATTAGCCTTAGCAGTGCTACATGTTCCTTAAGAAGACTATATATTGTCCAATCATCCATATAAACTTCTATGAACTTGTGAATGAACTCTCTAAAGGTTGCTATCACAATCCTAGAGAAAATTGTAGGGGCATTCTTTAAACCAAATGGCATCACATGGTATGCAAAAGATCCCCATTCGATAATGAAGGTGGTTTTTCTCTTGTCCTCTTCAAAAAACCTAACTTGATGGTATCCTGAGAATCCGTCTGTAAATGAGTATGCTTCCTTCCCCGTAACCCATTATAGGACCTCATCAGTAAAGGGTGTTGGGAAAGGGTCATGCACATAGGCAGATTTGACGATTTTGTAGTCCACATAGACTCTAATATCATGAGTGTCTTTCTTGCTTTGAATGGCTATGGGGCTGACCCATTCTGCTTCTTCTACCGGAAAAATGAGACCTGCTCTAACATTTTATCAATCTCCTTCTTAACCTTCTCTTTTATTCTTGGGTTAAGACGGTATGGCCTATGTTTGACAGGCTTGGATTCTGGTTTTAACTCAATCTTCATGTCTCCCAAAAATCCTTTGATTCCCTTCAATTCTGAAAAAGTCTTTGGGAACAAATCTTTGTATTCCTACAGTAAACTCTGTATTGCCTGACTGGTTTTCTCATCTCAGTAATCACCCACCAAAGCTATTTTGGGTTTCTCTTCAGTCCCTATGTTGAGTCTCTGCAATTTTAATGGGTGATTGTAGGAACTATCGGTTTGGCTAGGTATGGTGTTTTGGATTTCTTTGTTCCCCTTGGTCTCTTTGATGGCTAGGTTTCTCAGTTCTTCTAATTCGTCTAGACTTTCTGAAGCTTTTCTAATCTGATAGCATTTGATAGGATTTTCAATCATGGGTAAGTGGGGTTTACTTCGAAGTTATTGGGTATGCTTGGGACATACTACAAGATCTTATTTGTTATTACTATTGGTTGTAAAAATAAGTTCTTTAATCTTTTGAAGGACTAGTTCAAGCTCAGGGTACTTACTTGTAAATGTGAAGTCTTTGCAAAATTGAGCTGCCAGTGCCTACCAACCGCAGTTCTGTCATCTGGTTTCCTCATGTATAAACAAAGCTTTCAGGATTGGACCTAGAGAATGGAGGAATACCTAAACCCATAAGTGAGAGGGTATATTTGCGACCTACCACTGTGCCATGCACTATTGAATGCATATCGTAGGGTCCGATTCTCCACTGAACAGTTGCACAATGTGGAGATCCGTCTGCATGTTTGATTCTAACTACTCCTTATTCCAAAACCTGTACATGAGGGATTTCTTTACCTCATCCCAAGTTTTGAGTGCAGCTTTATGAGTAGCCCACCATCTGGTAGGGGTGTTCTGAAAAGCTATATCTAGTACCGATATTCTTTGATCTTCTCCCATAGTTTCGTCCATATTCTACAAAAAGTTGCCTAGATCTGAGGTGCCATCATATATTGGGTGTTCTCTTACTTCGGTCCCAACCCATCTAGTCATTCTGATAGTTGTGCATCTTCTTGAGAATATTTCATGTAAACCTTGTTGATAACTATCAAAAGCTAGTTCTAAATCTTCATCTGCTGACTGGATACTTCGGCAGCTTACTGATCCATCCAAAGTGGGGTTTATATAATCGTTTATTGTCCCAATTGTTATAGTGTACAACTGGTCTAGGTCTTCTCCTTCCATATTATTGTATGTTGGTTCTGTGTACCTGGGTCCTACGTATGGATTTAAAGGTTGAACTACCTTGATTCCCTCAGCTTCAAAAGTCATGATATCTTTCTTTAGGTCAATTACTGCATAATTGTCGTAGGCCCAGTCGATGCCAATTAGTGCAGGGTAGGGGTCCTTGTCTCCCATGATCCCAATGACTTCAAATTCAGCCACTATTTTTACTCCTGCTACATCGATTTCCACATTCTCCAATCTTCCTATGGGAAAGATACAGTATTGGTTTGCCATTCTTAGATGAATTGTAGAATAGCTCAGTATTGGTTTGCCTAATGCTCCTTGGGTCTTCTTGGACAGAATGTTCACATCTGACCCTAGATCCAACATGGTGTCTTTAATTTCAAAGTCATCTAACTGGGCTACCAATCAGAATTCTTTTGAAGTTCTTACTTTTATTTGTTTCACTCTATGAGTACTCTTCTCAAGAAGGTTAGCCTGAATCCTTGCTTCTGAGGTTTCTTCACTCCCTAGGACTAGGTACAGTGCATTGCGCAACTTCTCTGTCAGTTGAACATTCCCCAAAATGTCAGAGAATAATTGAAACTAGAGGTCAACTGCGTGTTGAGGTTTCTCAGGTTGTTTTGGTATGCCTACAGGGTTTATGAGTGCAGGGGGTGAAGCGGGGATTTGTGCCACTTTAGGGTATACAGTCGGTTGAGGGGGGTTCTATTTCATTTTATGATTAGGAATATTCTGGAATACTTCTATGGCATCTTTAAAGAACATTTTTTTCTTTATGGGGTCATACTTGTCTTCTTTAGGTGCTTATTTTTGAATCTGAGGTAGAGTATCAGCATCAGCTCCTGTCTTTACTCCTCCTCAAGTGACAATGTTAAGGTTTGGCAATTCTCCCTTAGAAATCCTCTTGATCTCTGAACTAATGAGGTTAGTTCCTCTTTGTCGTTATCTATCCTCCCACTTTGCTATTATCTCTGGGCATTATTCAGTTGCATGTCCATTGGATCTACAATGAGAGCACCATGGTCGTCTTGGATGAGGGAAATCTCTAGCCAAGTGACCCTGTTCATAAAAGTTGTAACATCTGATCGGTCCTCTTCCCCCTGTTCTCCCTCCTCTGAAGTCTCCTCCAGGTCCACCTCCTCGACCTCTTCCTGGTCCCTACGGGTTTTCATTCACCCTGAATGTTGTTTGGTCTAGCCTGTCTTCAAGAGAGTCAAACGCTCTACATTGATTGGTAGTATGTGTGGTGGATGCGCAGAACTCATAGTGTACTGTGTTTGGTACTATCAAATATTTATGCATGATGGGGCACTGTCTTGGTCCATGCCCAAGGGTTCGATAGATCTCACAATATTCTGATTTTGGTGTTGCTTGGCCTCCTAGGAAAGTGTGATATGGTGTGGGATGATGGAATGGTGAGTTCATTGATACTTGCACAACTCCTCCCATGGGTCCTGGTGGGGTTACAGTCAGATTCTAAGGATGTCCCATCCCCCTTATTCATGGACATTCGTTCACCAAATGACCTTCTGTATAGCATCTCGTGCACCAAACCTGTGGTCAGCTTGGTCTGGGTATCGTTAGCTCTTGAATATTTTCTATAAGTGTTTATATTTTCCCTTGTAGTTGCGCTAAATTTGCGTCTACTGGAGGTCGGGTTACTCTCAGGTTCCCAGGGTATCCCTCCATGGCTTCGATCTTCATTGATTGTTCCAAGGCATCTGTTAATGTGGCTATCAACTATTGCGTTAGCAGAATCTGAGTCAGAGGTAGAAGTCCCTGAATGTACCACTCCCTTTGATTTTCTTTGTGGATTGGATGTGCCAACCTCCCTATGGCATCTTTAAACTTTTGGTTGTACTCCCAGGATGATTCGCCTTCCCTTTACCGGATCTCACGCAACTCAGACAGAGCTTGTTGTTCTGACTGAGGTAGTTTGAACTCTGCTATGAACCTTGTTCATACTTGGTTGAGTGTGAACGTCTGACCTTGCATCCATGGCACTCTTGGTTCGATGATCTTCATGTGCCACTTAAGAGCGCGACCTCTCAAGGTAGTTAGGAACTCGTCTAGCTTATTTGCATCTGGAGTCCCTCTGGATCTCCAAATTGCTTCGCACAAGAACCAGTGCTGCTCAACGTCTTCATCTCCCTTACCCCAAAATTTTGGGTATCTCATGATCGAGCCTCCCGTATGGCTGGCCATTTTTTATCCTGTTGTTTGTATCAATATGAACCCTAACGGTCCTACTTGCAATCAACCAGGGGATCCTAATATCCTCCCTGTACTCGCACTTCCTGGTTGTGAATGGTTAACTAATTGTACTGGAACAGAACTTGTATGAAAGTGATAAGGGAGAAGAGATGAATTTAATGGAATAGGTCTCAAATAATGGGGAAAAAATGGGTGAACTGAAAAGGGGGTGGGCGGGGTCAGAAATTTTTGCAGAAAAATGATATGGATGAAAATGATAAGGGAGATGAGATGAATCTAATGGAATAGGTCTCAAATAATGGTGAAAAAATTTCCAGACCATTATTATTATTATTATTATTATTATTTTATTTTTACAGCTGCGGGGTTATGCTTTGGTCTGAAGAATGTTGCAGTGCTGAAATCCCCAAATTCTGAACCAGAGAGTATTTACTTAGCAACTCGAACACAAATGCGAGTCAATAGATCTCGCCGGTTTAATTTGTTTATGTTGTTGTTTATGTTCCCCAAGGGTTAGGTATTCAAGGGTTCTACAGACAAGGGTTTGCCCTGTGCTATAGCTCTCTGATATACGTGTGGGGTCCAACAGTAGTA
>ML779498.1:55331-84776 GCA_009831015.1 Picea engelmannii | reverse complement strand
AAAGGTAGTAGAGGTCATACCAGCCTGCCATTTAATGTTGGGTGAATTCCCCACCCAAGCAACCCTTAATGTATTACCCCTGGGATCATACGACCTGTTGATTGGTATGGAATGGATGGCCGCCCATAAAGCCAAACTGGACTATTACCACAAAACCTTAGAATGTGTGAGCAAAGAAGGAAAGAGGATAACCCTCCAAGGGATCCGAAAATCGGTCTCGATGAGACAAATATGAGCCCTGCAAATGAGAAAGTATTGTCGAAAGGGATGTCCCCTATATGAAATACAGGTATTGAAAACCATCGAAGGCACTAAACCAAGCCCAAATGATCACCCTATCCTGAGAGAATACAGAGATGTGTTTCCAGAAGAAGTATCGGGCCTACCTCCGAGAAGAGACATTGACTTCTCAATAGAGCTTGCACCAGGAGCGGTGCCAGTGTCTAGGACACCCTACCGGATGAGCACACCTGAGTTAGTTGAACTCAAATTACAATTGAAAGAAATGATGGATAAGGGTTATATTCGACCCAGCGTGTCCCCATGGGGAGCACCAGTCCTGTTTGTGAAGAAGAAGGATGGCACCCTTAGACTGTGTATAGATTATAGACAACTCAATAAAGTAACCATAAAGAACAAGTACCCCTTGCCCAGGATCGATGATCTATTCAATCAGTTGTGAGGAGCGTCTATTTTCTCAAACATTGACATGAGGTCAGGATACCATCAAGTCTGAATTAAGGGTGAAGACATCCATAAAACCTCTTTCCGTACACGGTATGGTCACTATGAGTTTGTGGTAGTGCCATTTGGGTTAACCAATGCCCCCGCCACTTTCATGTGCTTAATGAACAATGTACTCAGTAAATTTTTAGATAAATTTGTACTAGTTTTCATTGATGACATATTAATCTACTCCAAGGATAGAGAAGAGCATGAAGAGCATCTTAGACTTGTGCTGCAAGTGCTAAGAGAGCATCAGCTCTATGCTAAATTCAGAAAATGTGACTTCTTTCAGAAGAAAATACATTACTTGGGACATGTTCTGTCTGAGGAAGGGGTAGCAGTAGATCCTGACAAGATCAGGTCTATCATGGAATGGCCTACCCCAAAGGATGTCTCATACATCAGATCCTTTATGGGATTGGCGGGATACTATAGGAGATTTATAAAAGGATTCTCCAAGATTGGTTGTCCAATCACTGCCCTCCAGAAGAAGGGGACAAAATTTATGTGGACACGGAAATGTGAAGAAAGATTTCAAACCTTGAAACATCTACTAACCCATGCACCCGTGTTGAAAATTGTTGACCCAGAAGCTGACTTCCTTGTGTGCACAGATGTCTGTAAGGAAGGGCTCGGAGGAGTCCTTATGTAGGAAGGAAAGGTGATCTACTATGAATCTCGAAAATTGAATGAACATGAGGTCAACTATGTGACTCATGATCTAGAACTAGCTTCCATAGTGCACGCCTTAAAAATGTGGAGGCATTACCTCTTGGGAAGAAAATTTGTGCTTATGACAGATCATTGTGGATTACGGTATTTGTTTGATCAACCCAAGCTCAATGCTAGACAAGAAAGATGGATGGCCCTCCTTAGCGAAATTGATTTTGAAATCAAACACATTAAAGGGAAAGAGAATAGGGTGGTCGATTCCCTTAACAGAAGCATGAGAATAATTCACCTGGCAACGGTGAGTACCTGCGAGACAGATGTCAAGAACAGAGTCAGAAATGCACAAGAAACAGATCCCTTCGTTCAAACTGTGACCCTGTACCTACAACAAGAACCCTCTGAAGTAAAGTATGAAGGCTACCAGATCACCGAAGGAGGTCTTCTGACCTATAGAGATAGAATGTACATTCCAAATCATGACGACTTGAAGAGGTTCATCATGGATGAACTACATAAAAGACCCTACACTGGTCACCCAGGCTACCAGAAAATGATCACTGCCACCCGGAAACAATTTTATTGGCCTGGATTGAAGAAAGACATAGCCAAATATTTGGCCCAATGCATAGAGTGCCAATAGGTTAAAGCAGAACATCAACACCCAGCAGAACTATTACACCCTTTACCCATCCCAGAATGGAAATGGGAAACCATCTCCATGGATTTTATCACTGGATTACCAACTTCAACGAAACAGAATGATGCCATTATGGTGGTGGTGGATAAACTGAGCAAGTCTGCTCATTTCATCCCTATCAAATCAACCTGCAAGGCAATAGATATCGCCCAGATATTCATGAAAGAGATATTCCGACTGCACGGTATGTCGAGAGAGATAATATCTGACAGAGACACAAAATTTACTTCCAATTTTTGGAAATCACTAATGGCGGGTTTAGAGACCAAATTGTTGTTTAGCACCACCTATCACCCTCAGACCGACGGACAGACAGAAAGAGTGAATCAAGTATTAGAGGATATGTTAAGGATGCATGTAATGCATCAACCCAGGAAATGGGAAGACTACATGCCATTGGTAGAATTCGCCTACAACAACGGCTACCAGACCTCCTTAAAGATGAGTCCCTTCAAGGTCCTCTATGGTAGACCATGTAATACTCCAATCAGCTGGAATAACCCTGTAAATAGGATTTCTTTTGGACCCAACATGTTGAGAGAAATGGAACAGCAAGTGACTCAGATACAACAAAACCTGAAGGTCGCTCAGAACCGACAGAAAAGTTATGCCGATCAAAAAAGAACTCCAATAGAGTTCAAATTGGGAGACCATGTATATCTCATAATTAAGCCCAGAAGGAGTTCCCTGAAAATGGGAGCTTGTGCTAAGTTGGCACCCTGGTATTGTGGACCCTTTGAGGTTCTATATAAAGTGGGACCTGTAGCCTATCAGCTAGCACTTCCTTCCACAGTAAAAGCACATAATGTTTTTCATGTTTCATTACTGAAGAAATATGTACATGATGCTAATCATATAATTGACTGGTCTATGATCCAGGTGGAACCGAAGGGAGAATTTCTACTAGAACCCCAATGCATACTGGACAGAAAGGAAACCCCACTCCAGAACTGAACCATTGCATAGGTCAAGGTGCAGTGGAAACATTTTGGCCCAAATGAGGCTACATGGGAAATGGAGGATGCCATGAGATAGGCATATCCGATTTTGTTTACTTCTGTACATGAAATTCATGTTAGTAGATAGGAACATCAAGGAAGATGTTCCCTTTTAAGGGGGAGGGAATTGTAACACCCTGCTTCCCCCAGTTTGTAAAAATAACTGGACTGGCCAAGAACTATGGAAAACTCATAAATGTGGATATGTGACGTAATTGGACCTTGAGGAAAAGGTCAACGAATGTGAATAACATTATGAATTTTATTACAGGACTGCTGAGAGGGGATGTGCAGAAAAAGAGACCCCAATGGCGGTGGAAGGCACCTGGAAAGGTGGCGTTAACTTCCACCAAGAATTAATACCGTATTTGGACTCCACTGGCCTGGAGAACCAAAAGCGGCTCGCTGGCCCCGAATTTAATGTCTTGCAGGCTGGTAGGTGGATGGCTTAATGAGGGATGGGATGGTGAACAACCCATCTATAGAGCCGTCAGGCCTGACCAGATGCGAGGGTAATCGTGCCACACGCAACCTCGCAAGAGGGTAAGGCGTGGGGTAGAGGCGATTAGGGGCAGACGCGAGGGGAGAACTCTAGCAACACGCAGAGTGAGTGATAGCAGAGAGGAAGGATTGCAACCTTCACTCCTGGTCACTGGAAAACGGAAATGCAGTCTCACAACATCGTGGTCTCATCTCGGGGTGGCTAGTGGTAAATCCGCTGGGAGTCGCTAAGCCTACGGTTGGGTGGAAATGGGCACCCCTCTCAGCAGTTCCCTAACCCTGGTGTTATTTATGATAAGTGTCTTGCCTCTGGCATTTGGAAATATATGTATTCTAATAATTATGCTCATAAGTTGTGAAACTGTGAATGTTTTCATTATAAGAAGGTCTATGTGGTATTTTGATCAGTACTAGTAGTTGTATATGCTTATAACAGAAAAACCATGCATGGCTTATGTTGATAAATGAATCTAATTATGCATAATTTGAACCAAGTCAGACTTCCAGTCCGTTCTTGGGAATTTGTTTCCCCTTATCTGTCTCCAGGAATGCCCCAGAATAGACCTCTTCGCAGAGATTCCCTCCTTGGAAAGGTTTACCAAGAACCTAGAAAAGGGACTTGAATGTGCAAGTCTTAACAACCCTGTACGAAAAGGAATGACCCTCTTAAAATATGGAAGTAGCAGCGTAGGGATAAGTATTGATCAACGGATGAGATCCCGTCGGAATATCCATGGTCATTCACAACCGTTAGATTGACGAAAGAAAACCAGGGCGTTACATACCTTGCCCCTTTTTCCTCTATCTTCGTGAATAGCGAGGAAATCGAGACCGTCAATCCATAAGGTCCATAAGAATATCTGGACCGTTGGTTTTTTTCCACATCCAAGGAGCAGTGGAAAAGTGCGTGGCATTGTGACAGATATGAACTGTCATATCTTAGCTAGAAAACCCGACAGTCGTTAGATATATAGGGAGATAGATGAGGGTTAAACCCTCGTGAATAGGGGCAAAAGAGGATCTGAGCCATCCATCCAAGGAGGATAGGTGGAGGAGATCCAAGGATCTCGTGAACTCGGAGGTTCGCAAGGTAAGAGCCCAAAGGTTGGATGCTCCAAGTCATGAGTGGCGAATCCACGAGAGGATCTGAGTCATCCATCCAATGAGGATAGGTGGCGGAGATCCAGGGATATCGCAAACTCGGAGGTTCGCAAGGTAAGAGCCCAAAGGTTGGAGGCTCCAAGTCGCGAGTGGCGAAGCCACGAGAGGATCAGGACCATCCATCCGAGGAGGATAGGTGGCAGAGATCCAAGGATCTCATGAACTTAGAGGGTCGTAAGGTAAGAGCCCAAAGGTTGGGTGCTCCAAGCCACGAGTAGCGAGGTGTTGAGAGCTGAGAACGAGAGAACACATGGAAAAACTTCAAGGTGGGGCCCGCATGATTGACGGGTGGACACGCATCGCCTAGAGAAGGGAGTCAATTCTTCGTTGACTTCTCGTGTCTCAGGGATTTGTGGGAGAAGGGCATGAGATCTCAACCCTTGGACTTACGAAGTCGCGAGTAGTGAGAACACAAGAGGGAAGATTAAATATCGCTTCTCGAGGGTTCGTGAAGGGAAGGTGCCAAGATTTGATGCTACAACTCATGAAGGGGCGAGTTGCGAGCAATGCGAAGGGAAGGTCAACCTTCGCTGACTTTCAAGTCTCAGAGGATCACATAAGGGAGGAATGAGAGTTCAACAATTGAACTCATGAAGCGGTGAATAGCGAGAGGAGCTAGAGTTTAGCCTAGTCGACGGTCATGCGCAGAGGACGTTGACAGAAGGACGCTATACCCATTTCGTGATCTCGGGTATCGATGATTTGTGAAGAAAATTTGAGGGTCTTCGACTCACGACTTGCGAGGTCACAAGTTGTGAAAGGCGCCTGCATTTAGGCACATATGTGGTCCTATCAAACTAGGGACTAAATAAAGGGAGCTAGTGCTTTGTCGTTAAGTGGCGGGTAGATCTGGACAGCCAAAATCTGGGCGCCCAGATCTACGGCCAGGATTTCATTCCGAAGCCCCACTTTCCTTTCCACCTTCAATATTGGACTCAATTGTATCATTGAGTCGCGAAACACAAAAAGGTACCTGGTTTGTTTGGCCTGTGATCCTAACCCACGATCACAGGGAGGTGAACAGGGAAGAACTAGCCTGCACTAGACCCCCGTAGGACTTCGGGGATTCTGTCCCTTGAGGAAAAACGAAAACTTTATTATGTTGTAGTGGGTATGTGATAGATATTCAAGGTTGATTGGGTATGCAGTCAACTCATTTCAAATCGAAAATCCTTTATCACTTATGACACTTTTCTCTTAGTCCTTGTTGTTGTTGTGGAGCATGATTATATTCATGATTCAAAGGTATTGTTTCAACTACAGTTGGTCCCCATTACCTGATGGGGGGGTGTCGGGGGGGATTTCCTCCCAACATCTCTTGCCATGGGAGTCCAGGGGGGGTGGCGAGAAATTTTGGAGCACCCCTCAATGCAGGTTCAGGGGTAGCGCCCCCAAAGAGAAGTTTTTGGGAAAATTGACTTGTAAAATATTGTAATTTCATAGTCAATCTAGACCATTCATTCTAAGGTCGCAAATCTGATGGTATAATTTATGTTAGGTTTTTTATTTCCCTAGAAGGAAACCCTCTTTTATGAGGGAATTATATTGTGGTTGTGTATGTGAGTGAATATTGTATTATGAGAGAGGATACTATGAGAGAAAGAAGAGAAAGTTACAATGGGTATGTTGTAGTTTGTATCCATTCATTTGTTGGATAATAACAAAGGAAGGACCTGGAAATTTGTCTGGTGGACGTATCCCACACTGTGTGAACCATGTATATATGTGTCTCTATTGTATTGTGTATCTTTTGTGTCTTATTTCTGAATCTTTTTTATTTTTATTTCTCTATTATCATGTTTTTATAACAACTGGTATCAGAGCAAAAGGTAACTCGCAGGAAAAGAGGGCTCATGGTTTGAGTGGGAGAAATGGTGAAAGATGGAAATTTTAAGGTCAAGAAATTTAATGGCCAAAACTATTGGTTATAGAAGATGCAAATGGAAGACTATCTATATCATAAGGATATTTTCCTACCGTTGTGTGGAAAATAAAAGCATTCGACGAGTATGAAGGGTGAAGAATGGGAGATTTTTTACAAAAGGGAAACAAGAATTATATGGATGTTCCTGGAAGTGTCGGTGGATTTCAATATTTCAAAAGAAACAACAACAGAGGATCTAGTGAAGGCATTGGCTAAAATATATGCAAATCCTCGACCAACAATATGGTATTTCTAATGAAACGAATATTAATATGAAGAGGTCAGAAGGTGGGTTTGTTGTCGGCCATTTAAATGAATTTAATACGGTTACTAATCAGCTAAGTTCTACAAAAGTGTACTTTGATTATGAGGTTAGGGATCTTCTAATATTTTTCGCATTTCCAAAAAGTTGGAACGGCGTGGTCATGGCTATAAGTAACTATGTCTCTAGTTCAAACACTCTGAAATCTGATGATGTTGTTGGTGTTATCCTTAGCAAGGAAATGCGACAAAAAAGCACAGGCGAGACATCAGGTAATGTGTTGACTGTGGAGAACAAGGAAATAAAAAAGTATAGAGGAAAGATCTCAGGGAACCATGGGAATTCTAGGAAGGGAATATACAAATCTAGAAATTTTGGAGCACCCCTCAATGCAGGTTCAGGGGTAGCGCCCCCAAAGAGAAGCTTTTGGGAAAATTGACTTGTAAAATATTGTAATTTCATAATCAATCTAGACCATTCATTCTAAGGTCGCAAATCTGATGGTATAATTTATGTTAGGTTTTTTATTTCCCTAGAAGGAAACCCTCTTTTATGAGGGAATTATATTGTGGCTGTGTATGTGAGTGAATATTTTATTATGAGAGAGGATACTATGAGAGAAAGAAGAGAAAGTTACAATGGGTATGTTGTAGTTTGTATCCATTCATTTGTTGGATAATAACAAAGGAAGGACCTAGAAATTTGTCTGGTGGATGTATCCCACACTGTGTGAACCATGTATATATGTGTCTCTATTGTATTGTGTATCTTTTGTGTCTTATTTCTGAATCTTTTTTATTTTTATTTCTCTATTATCATGTTTTTATAACAACTGGTATCAGAGCAAAAGGTAACTTGCAGGAAAAGAGGGCTCATGGTTTGAGTGGAAGAAATGGTGAAAGATGGAAATTTTAAGGTCAATAAATTTAATGGCCAAAACTGTTGGTTATAGAAGATGCAAATGGAAGACTATTTATATCAGAAGGATATTTTCCTACCGTTGTGTGGAAAATAAAAGCAGTCGACGAGTATGAAGGGTGAAGAATGGGAGATTTTTTACAAAAGGGAAACAAGAATTATATGGATGTTCCTGGAAGTGTCAGTGGATTTCAATATTTCAAAAGAAACAACAACAGAGGATCTAGTGAAGGCATTGGCTAAAATATATGACAAATCCTCGACCAACAATATGGTATTTCTAATGAAACGAATATTAATATGAAGAGGTCAGAAGGTGGGTTTGTTGTCAGCCATTTAAATGAATTTAATACGGTTACTAATCAGCTAAGTTCTACAAAAGTGTACTTTGATTATGATGTTAGGGATCTTCTAATATTTTTCGCATTTCCATAAAGTTGGAACGGTGTGGTCATGGCTATAAGTAACTATGTCTCTAGTTCAAACACTCTGAAATTTGATGATGTTGTTGGTGTTATCCTTAGCGAGGAAATGCGACAAAAAAGAACAGGTGAGACATCAGGTAATGTGTTGACCGTGGAGAACAAGGAAATAAAAAAGTATAGAGGAAAGATCTCAGGGAACCATGGGAATTCTAGGAAGGGAATATACAAGTCTAGACTAAGAAATATAGAGTGTTGGAATTTTGGGAAGAAAGGACATCTGAAGAAATACTGTAGATCTCCAAAAAACAAAGAGATGGACAATACGAAAAAATCAAGAAGCAAATGTAAGAAGTGATGTGTTACAATATGCTGTGATTCTTTCTTTAGATAATATTATTGGATCTTGGGTAGTAGATTCAAGGGATTCATTTCATGCCACACCCCATAGGAAATATTTCCACATTTATGTTCAAGGTGATTTTGGAAAGGTTTATTTGGGTGATGATGAACCATGTCAAATTGTTGGAATGGGTAAGGTAAAAACAAAGAAAAATAATGGAAACCAATGGTTATTGAAAGAGGTGAAACATATACCATATCTGAGCAGAAATCTGATTTCAATAGGATAGTTGGAAAGTGAAGGTTTTATATCTACATTTATAGATAAGGCATGGAAGGTCACTAAAGGATCACTGGTAATGGAAAAAGGAGAGAAGGTAGGTACATTATATTTATGTATTGGTAATGTTGACTCTTCAATATCTTTATCTTCTACAAGTGTGGATACATCATTGTGGCATTATAGGATTGGAAACATGAGTGAGAAGGGGATGAATGTAGTTTAAAAAATAAATTTGTTTCCAGATCTTAAACAAGTTTATTTCTATTTATGTGAAGACTGTGTTTATGAAAAACATAAGATAGACATATTTCTCACACTTGGAAAGGAAAAAAAGAGTGAAAAGTTAGAGATTGTGCATATAGATGTATGGGGACCATATCAGGTATCATATCTTGGTGTCTCTCATTATTATGTTACTTTTATTGATGATGCAACTAGAAAAACTTGGTATTTCATTCGACAAAAAATTGATGTTTTTGACACTTTTAAGAAATCGAAAGCTTTCGTTGAGAATGAGACAAGAAAAAGGTTGAAGTGTCTAAGATCAAAAAATGGAGGTGAATAGTGAAATAATGGGATTCATAGAGAGAATATGGTTCCAGGAACACCAAAATAAAATGGTGTGTCAGAAAGGATGAGTGGGAAAATCATGGAATGTGCAAGGAGTATGAGATTCATGTTGGGTTTCTCTTACAGTTCTGGGCAGATATTGTAGATATTGTTGTTTAATTAATCAAGAGAGAGCCTTTGAGCTCCTTAGATGATGTTATTATGAAGGAGGCATGGACAGGTAAAAAGGTAAACTACTTAGTTCTTAATACTTTCGGTTGTGAAGCATTTGTCCATGTTGATAAAGAAAATAGAACAAAGCTCGAGGAACAATCCAAAAAGTGTACCTTTATTGCATATGGTGTTAATGATTTTGGTTATCTCTTATGGGATTATGAAAATCATAAAATCATTAGGAGTAGAGATGTGGTATTCAATAAAAAGGTCATGTACAGAGATTAGTTGCAGGGAAAGAAACAGGAAACGGAAAACAGAGAATACACAGTGCTTGATGAAATCAAAGAAAATGAAATTCCAAAGGTACCAGAAAATAAAAATGTACAACAATGGGAGTAGCAGGCACCTCAAACTCCTGCAAGTGTTGTTAGAATATCTACTAGGTTAATTAGACCCCCTGAATGACACTCTCCTTCATTGTATTATTTATTTTTGACTGACTCTGGTGAACCAAAAATTTATGAAGAGGCAATGCAGGTAGACACTAAAAAGAAGTGGGAGAAAGGCATGAAAGAGGAAATGGATTCCTTGGTAAATAACTAGACTTGGGACTTGGTTTAGTTTCCTGCAGGAAAAAGAGCATTGCAGAATAAATGGGTTTACAGGTTGAAGAAAGAATATGAAGGAAAAAATTGGTACAAGGCTAGACTTTTTGTAAAGGGGTTTGCACAAAATAAAGGTATAGATTTTGATGGAATTTTTTCTCCTGTTGTTAAAATGACTTCAATTAGGACTATTTTAAGTCTTGCGGTAGTAGGATATTTGCATCTTGAACAGTTAGATGTAAAAATAGATTTTCTCCATGGGGATTTGGAGGAAGAGAGTTATATGCAGCAGCCACGGGGGTATGAGGTAAAAGGGAAGGAAAATTTTGTATGCAAGTTGAAGAAGATATTGTATGGCCTAAAACAAGCTCCAAGGCAGTGGTATTTGAAGTTTGACAAGTTTATGACAAAACAAGGTTATAGTAGATGTCATTCTGATCACTGTGTTTATTTTAATAGGCTAGAAAATTGTAACATTTCTCCTTACCACCCATAGGCCAGGGAAATTTCACTCCAGAGCAATCTCTCATGCTTTGATACCATACTGTAACATACCTAGTATTCAACTGAACTATGCCACATAAATTTTCACTTCAACCGCATGCAATTATAACATATACATACAACACTCTTGCAGAAGCTCTACATATAACGTAAACAACAATCACATCCTGTAAATATATAATTTCATACTGAAATAACAGTAAACAGAGACATGTAGCATATACAAGGAAATATCCATAAACATACAGACATTTATAATCAAACATGATAAACTGTAACATAAGCACGTAAATAATAATGCAGCATGTAAATTTATCACATGATTGGTACTTATCTTGGAAATATTGTCACCAACTATGTGCGGACCGTCCATGAACCTCCCAGCCTTAGACCACACTGTTCATCACTCTCAATAGTGAGTCACCCCCGAGATGGGACTAAACTCCACCCGGGTAAAGGGATTCCAAACTAGGCTAAAGGATCATAGACAACAGGAAAGACTTTGTCTCAGGTGCTCACTCAACTAACAGCCTATAGTCTCTCATTCCCCACATGCCTGTCCCACCCAAGGAAGTGTGCCCCTTCTCTTCTCAATAGTCCCTCAGTTTCCCCACTTCCCTTCCAGGGTTTCAGCAACAAGCTAGACCGGAACTCTCTGAGCACTATAGCTGCAGTTTAGCACCTTCAGGAATCAGTTCCCCAACAATTCTCTCACTCAGAAAATTGATCATGGGCCTGAAAACCCACTTCTTCAATTTCCCAAGGGCCTAACAACCCGCTTCTTCAATCCAACTCCCAAGCTAACCAGGTACACCAACAACAAATGGGTATGGAAACAGGCTCAGATAGAGTGAAATGAATGTCTGAAGGATAATCGACTGCGGAAGTGAAAAATGGTCATGAAATAATTGACTGGATGACTAAACGATGGAAGGAATCATGGCGAGATCATCATAAGAATGATCATAAGAATGATCATGAGAATGAAGGTAAGGATGTTCGTCTGAATGATGGTGAAAAGATGTCCAAAGAGCTAAGTCCCCACAATATGTATGCATGTCCCCAACTTGACACTTGTCATGTTGGAAGCTACTTTGGTCCACTTGTCCCCAACTTTAGAACTTTGGATAAAATAATTATCCATACTTTATGTTTTAAGGAAATATTAATATAATATTACTTTTTGGATTTCCCTTTCCCTAACCGGTGAAGTTTAGTCCCCCATCTCTTTTATCATGGTCATTCTGTGCGTAGCGATGTATTTTATATTAATCATGAGACATATACAAAAAAGGCGCACTGGCCTAATTCCAAAACATAAGCATCCTAGCTTATCATAATTGGCTCACCAGCCTATAATACATATCATATACACGAGGTTCGCTAACCCCCATACTGCATTCACTTTAGTTACTACGCGTGGTGTATGGTTATGTGCACACTTCATCGTTTTACTGTGCAGTACATGTGCGTACTATGCCATGAAAGGTGCATTACAAAATGATGTCAAAATAGCTCACCAACTTAAGTACACTTGTATTACATTTACAATTGAGTTCAGCTGAGGAATATTACAATCCCCTCCCCTAATTTATGCACTATCCTCAGTGCATCATATGCCCATATACAACAAAATTTTCAAAATTACTCAAAAATATGCGGGTATTCTATCCGCATTGCATCCTCATGTTCCCAAGTAGCATCCTCAGGACTGTACTAGGTCCATTGGACCTTTACAAGCCCTATGGATCGATTCCAAAGATGCTTGATTTTTCCGGTCCAAAACGCACACCAGATGCACTTGAAAAGTGCCTTCTTGTTCCACCTGATTCACATTCCAATCAATAACATGATTAGCATCAGGTATATATTTCTTTAGCAATGATACAAGGAAGACATTATGAACAGACATATATGCAGGCAATGCAATAATATAAGCAACTGGACCAATCCTCTCTAGGATTTCAAATGGCCCACAAAATCGGGCTGCCAACTTGGTGCAGCTTCCTAGCTTCAAGGAACTCATGTTAGCTTTCACCTTCAGGAAAACATGATCACCCACTTTTAACTCTCTATGGGTTATGTTCTTATTGGCATAAATTTTCTTTCTGTCTTGGGCAACTTTTAAATTCTACTTAATTTTTATCATTTGGTCTTCCATCTCCTTGAGCAACTCTAGCCCCACTACTGTCCTATCAACTGGGTTATCCCAGCTTACTGGAGTATTGCATTTTCTGTTGTAAAGTGATTCTAATGGGCTCATCTTCAACGATGTCAGATACCCATTATTTTAAGCGAATTCTACCAAGTGTAGGTAGTCTTCCCATTTCAATGGTTTGTCTATCACATACATTCTCAGTATGTATTCTATCACCCTATTCACCCTCTCCATCTGTCCATGATACTTAGGATGATAAGCTGTACTAAAGTTCAGATTCATTCTGAATCCTTTGAACAATCCTTTCCATAAATTCGAGGTGAATTTCGGGTCTCTGTTGGACACAATTGTTTTAGGAATTTCGTGCAATCGTGCCACTTCCTTCATGAAAATATCAGCAACATTTGTTGCCTTGTGAGTAGTTTTTAGTGGAATAAAATGGGCATCTTTCGTAAGCTTGTCCACCACTACCATGATCGAATCATGCAGTTTGCCTGTTCTGGGAAATCCCGTAATAAAATCCATTGTCACCACTTCCCACTTCCATTCAGAAATGGGAAAAGGTTGCAGCAACCCTGCTAGGTGCCTATGCTCAGCTTTAACTTTCTGGCATTCCATACATCTAGCGATGTATTCAGGGATCTCTCTCTTCATACCTGACCAAAAGTAATGGCTCTTGATCGTTGCCACAATTTTCTAATATCCTGGGTGCCTTGCATAAGGAACATTATGCATTTCATGCAAAATAGTACGTTTCAAGTCTTGAACATTTGGAACAAAAATTATGTTCTTGTGCAACAGTATTCCATCTATTCCCAAATTGTAATTATCCACCTTTTGTGGTATCTCACCCTGTTGTAGCTTTGCTACCAATTCTTTGTATTGCATATCTGCATTTGTAGCCTCCATAATTTTTCTTCTAATATCAGTCTGATACATGCTAATGGTTGTAGCATGTAATTCATGCACCCTCTTGTTGAGTGCATCAGCCACTTTATACTTTTTCCCCTTGATATGCTTTATATCAAAGTCATATTCGCTTAGAAATTCTAACCATCTGTTTTTCCTATCATTTAGATTTGGCTGATCAAATAAATAATTCAGAACATTGTGGTTTGTTCTTATCTCAAACCTCTTTCGCATGAGGTAGTCTCTCCATTTCCTCAAGGCATGCACTATGGCTACCAATTCCAAATCATGAGTGGCATAGTTTCTTTCATGCTCCTTCAGCTTCCTTGATTCATAACATATGACAAACCCATTTTAACTGAGGACTCCACCAAGTCCTTCATTACATGCATCTGTGCATACAATGAAGTCTTCATTTGGGTCTCCAATCCTTAATATTGGAGCACTTGCCAATAATTGTTTCAAGTGTTGGAAACTCTTTTCGCAATCCCGTGTCCACTAAAACTTCACCCCCTTTCTTTGCAAGAAAGTGATTGGGTGTGTGATCTTTGAAAACACTTTAATAAATCTTTTGTAGTAGCCTGCAAAACCCATGAATGATTTCACCTCTGTGACATTCTTCGGATCTGACCATTCTCTAATGGCCTCTATCTTCTCAGGATCCACTGCTATCCCATCCTGTGAAATGATATGCCCCAAATAATGAATCTGTTTCTGATAAAATGAGCACTTGCTCAAATTAGCATACAACTGATGTTCCCTTAATACTTGCAACACCATCCTCAAATTATGTTCATGTTCTTCCTCTGACTTAGAATATATAAGAATGTCATCCAAAAAGACAATGACAAACTTGTCCAAATATTCTCAAAAAACACCATTCATTAAGCACATGAAAACAGCTGGTGCATTTGACAACCCAAATGGCACCATTGTGAACTCATAATGACCATACCTTGTACTGAAGATGGTCTTGCTGATATATTCTTCTTTAATCCTTACCTAATGGTATCCTGATCTGAGATCTATCTTTGAAAATATCTTTGCATCCTTCAATTGATCAAAGAGGTCATCAATCCTTGGCAGAGGATACTTGTTCTTAACAGCCACTTTTTTCAATTGTCTGAAGTCAATGCACAATCTTAATGTTCCATCTTTATTTTTCACAAATAAGACTGGGGCACCCCAAGGTGACACACTTGGGCATATATACCCCTTCTTCATAAGTTCTTCAAGCTACATTTGCAACTCCTTCAACTCCGGTGTACTCATTCTATAAGGAGTCTTTGACACTGGCGCTACTCCAAGCATTAGATTTATAGATAAATCAATGTCTCTCCTCAGGGGTAGCCCTGGTACTTCCTTGAACACATATTCAAATTCTTCCAGGACTACATAATCTTCCAAATTTGGCACCTTGTCCTTAGGTATCTCCGCCAAATGAGCTGCAAATATTTGACATCCTTTTATGTAACATTTCTTCAGCTACAATGCTGAAATTTCTCAAATGGTTACTGTTCTAGGAATTCCCTGCACTTTCCTTAGTTTCCCTTCCTCATTCAAACAAGTTAATGCTTTGTTATGATAGTCCAGAAGAGCATGATGTTGGTCCAACCAATCCATCCCAATTAGACAGTCATAGGAACCTAAGGGAAAGATGTTCAAATATGCCTTGGTGTTCAGTCCATTCATGTCCATGAGGCATGACTTAACCATATCATTAACTTTTCTTCTAGCTCTTGTAGCCAGCTGCACCAACCAGGATTTTTCATGCTTGCTTCTTGGCAAAAGCGAACTTTCCACCATCTTTGCGTCTATATAACTATGACTAGCTCCCGAATCAATTAAAATAGAAATGGTTTGGTTGTTGATCATACCTTCCACTTCAATCATGTGGGACTGATACTTTGCTTTCTTGTTATCTAGGGCTGCATAGATCCTTGACACATATCCACCCATGTCCTCCACTGTTTTAGCTTGTTGTACATTATGAACAACCCTACCTTTTTCACCTCTGTGAGGACAATTTCTGAACCTATGATCTTCTTTACAACCCCAACATTGAATAGGTGGTTGTCTTGGCCCTCGACTCCCTATGTCAATCATTATGGGTTATTTAGGCATTTTTTGTCCTTGTGGGTTAGTTCTGAAGAATGGTGGATTATCTCCCTTCTTCCTCTGATCCATATTGAATTTATTTTTGTCTTCCCAAGCCTTTTGGAAAACTAGCCTTGCTTTCTGGTGATCATATAGACATTTAGCTCGCCTTATGGTCTCTTCCAATGTCTTGGGATCATCATATTGTACTTTGTCACTGATGAACGATGGAAACCCACTCAAATACCTTTGAATTTTGATTGTCTCATCATTTATGAAAGAGACATACTTCAGCAGTTCTTTAAACCTTCTCTCATATTCATCTATGGTCATACTTCCAAGATTGAGTTCAAAGAACTCTTTCATTTTCCTTTCATAGTATCTCTTAGTCAAGTATTTATTCTCGAAATATTTCTTGAATTCCCTCCAAGTAACACTTTTCTCTTTAATGTGTTGCACTTTCACAAGTTGATCCCACCACAGGGATGCCTTTCCTTTGAGTTGATAAATAACAATTCTACCCTCTGCATGAGAAGAATAATTATGCAATTGAAAATACTTTCTCATGCGCAACAACCATGTTTCTGCATCTTCATCTTTCTTGTGCTCACCATCAAATGTAGGAGGTTTTATTTTGTTCATTTCTCCTCGTAGCTCATCCACCCCAGACCTATTATGCCTTCTGATAGGGTATGGACTTGAGATGCTACATGTTCTCTTATTGGAATGCCTTTTGGAATGATGGTGATGTCTACTAACACTTCTTTTTTTTCTTTTCTCATCCTAAGGCATGTGAGTTTCAAATTTACTTGAGCCACTCTCCTTAACCAATTTATTTTCTATTATGTTCAAGCCCTCCAATAACTTCATGTTGAAGTCATCCTGCTAGTCCTTGGCTCTCATAAGCCTTTCATTATCAGCCTTATGGCTTTGGACATCCTTCTGCAAATTTTTAATCGTCTCTGCCATATTCATGTTTTCATTCCTTTCTTCTCCATGTCCATTGGAGTTTGTTCCTTCAATGCCCAAATGGACATCCATCCCTCTGCTCTCATATTGTTGATTGTAATTCTCCTGTGCCTCTTCCATTCCTATGGACTTTGCACTAATCTGATCTTCTCTAGTTTTTGTAAATTATGCAAAACGTGCAGCCATCGAAACTTATCAGGCTAACAATTCAACAATTCATGAAAAATATGAACCATTTTGGTTCCATAAATACATCATATATATCTCTCTTGATTTCCTGGTGTTATCACCATGGAAATTCTAGATAATACCTAAGTCTTCAGAGATACATCTGGGCAAGAAGGTGGTTTACCGAAACCACTTTCACCAAGACGCGGTATCGCATGCTTAAACATGTCAAATTCAACACACATGGAACGGTGATGGCTAGTCAGATCACCCTGTTTCCCTCATTCGGTACTTCACAACCATGTGACATTAGCTGAACTCCGCCATGTAATTAACTCAAAAGATAATCATTTGAAATGGATTAGCCGAGCATGGAAACCCAACGCTCTTGTACGTAGTCTTTCCACGCTTCATAATTGAGATTCTATAGCTACCAGTCCTCAAGTATGAAGGCATCTGATTATCCATAAACGAAGTAATCTCCAAATTGCTCAAATTTCTTCTCTCTGTAAAATCATTTCGGTATCCACAACCTAAGATACATGGAAAAGGCTAAATCCAATGAGACTGGTTATTCGGGCAACATACTAGACTTTCCTGTGAATAAGGAGGAAAGGGTAGTTGTGCATATACTAGCGACTAAGTTTCGCAAAGAACCTGCCACCAAATCTACATTGGAAGCCAATTTGAATCCCGTTATGAAGAATTTGTTCATCAACAGGCCAGCTGCTCAGAAGAAAAAGAGCAGGCGGCAGAAGAAGGAAACCACAGCTGAAACGGCTGAAAGTGTTGGAGAGAATCAACCGGCCTGGTTGGATTCTTTAAAGGAGGAGATCGCTAAGCTAAAATGAGTCCTCAACTAACATTAGGTGTATTTCAGTGAATTTTGGAATAGGGGGGTAGTAGAGGTAAGGGACTCCAGAGATGATAGGCCTATTCTTAAACGACCCTTTTACAACAGGATAACTATTATCATCCCCTTTTTGTAATTTTGTGATTAATACAATTATATAAATACAGAAGCTGATTTTGGGCTATTTATTACAAGATTTTAACTGGTTGTGTTATGAGTCTTGTTTTCTTTTATAGTATGCTTTTCTTGTAAGCTTATATTTCACTTCCATCTATCTAAATCAGAGGAATATAATACTCAGAATTATTTTTAATTAATTAATGCTTCGATGCAGTTGTGTGTTTCTTTTTCCTTTGATATTATGCAAATTAAACTCAGACTCATCGCCTCCTAGACAACTTCACACGCACTAAAATTCATCCTATACACCCATATTTATCATGCACAGCAACACCACAAGGTAAAACGCGTTTTTGCGCACCTATATCTACTATGCATTTCTTCTCTGTCGCGTCGAAAAATTGCGCGCACTACTTTTGCGTTGTGCACCAATATCCACTACGCACAGTTTTGGTATCGCACACTGATATTCCACACATATTTTGCGCTATGCATTGCACCATGCCGAAGTTCAATATGCCTCACTTGGTATAATAATCTGCACACACCATTGAATACACTATCGCGATAAAACTTATACTCATACTATGTTCGTACCACAAAACTCCTCTGTGTTATGCAATACTTGTGCACCCCATATGCGCATTAATATGTGTGTGCTCACCACGCAAGGCTAAATTCATCGCGCGCATCCACACACAATATTATTCCACGCGGCGCCACAATTTACCGCGCACACTTTCACGCCAACGTTCTCCGCGTGGTGCCAAAATTTATTGTGTGCGCCTACACGCCAACATTTTCCATGGATGCTCCGTGACTTGAAAATTTGGCCACTTCAAAATTTATCTTCTGTGAATATTCACCTCAACTGAACCTTTCCGGCCCATCCAGTCTTAGTGCTGGAACTTTTGCTCTGATACCAATTTGTAACGTTCCCTCGACCACCCACAGGCCGGGGAAATGCCACTCCAGAGCAATCTCTCATGCTCTGATACCATACTGTAACATACCCAGTATTCAACTAAGCTATGCCACATAAATTTTCACTTCAACTGCATGCAATTATAACATATACATACAACACTCTTGTGGAAGCTCTACATATAACGTAAACAACAATCACATCCTGTAAATATACAATTTCATACTGAAATAACAGTAAACATAGACATGAAGCATATACAGGGAAATACCCATAAAAATAAAGACATTTATAATCACACATATGATAAACTGTAACATAAGCACGTAAATAACAATGCAACATGTAAATTTATCACATGATTGGTACTTATCTTGGAAATATTGTCACCAACTATGTGCAGACTGTCCACAAACCTCCCAGCCTTAGACCACATTGTTCATCACTCTCAATAGTGAGTCACCCCCGAGCTGGGACTAAAATCCACCTGGGTAAAGGGATTCCAAACCATGCTAAAGGATCATAGACAACAAGAAAGACTTTGTCTCAGGTGCTCACTCAACTAACAGGCTACAGTCTCTCATTCCCCACATGTCTATCCCACCCAAGGATGTGTGCCCCTTCTCTGCTCAACAGTCCCTCGGCTGCCCCACTTCCCTTCCAGGGCTTCAGCAACAGGCTGGACCGAAAGTCTCCAAGAACTGTAGCTATAGTTTATCACCTTCAGGAATCAATTCCCCAGCAATTCTCTCACTCAGAGAATTGCTCACGGGCCTGACAACCCGCTTCTTCAATTTTCCACGGGCCTGACAACCCGCTTCTTCAATCCCACTCCCAAGCTAACCAGGTACACCAAAAAAAAATGGGTATGGAAACAGGCTTAGATAGAGTAAAATGAATGTCTGAAGGATAACCAACTACGAAAGTAAAAAATGGTTATGAAATCATTGACTGGATGACTGAATGATGGAAGGAATCATGGCGAGATCATCGTAAGAATGATCATGAGAATGATGGTAAGGATGTTCGTCTGAATGATGGTGAAAATATGTCCAAAGAGCTAAGTCCCCATGATATGTATGCATGTCCCCAACTTGACACTTGTCATGTTGGAAGCTACTTTGGTCCACTTGTCCCCAACTTTAGAAATTAGGATAAAATAATTATCCATACTTTATGTTTTAAGGAAATATTAATATAATATTCTTTTTTGGCTTTCCCTTTCCCTAACTGGTGAATTTTAGTCCCCCATCTCTTTTATCGTGGTTGTTCTACGTGCAGTGATGTATTTTATATTAATCATGAGACATATACAAAATAGGTGTGTTGGCCTTTAGCATCTAGGTGAACTGGCCTAATTCCAAAACATAAGCATCCTAGCTTATCATAACTGGCTCACCAGCCTGTAATACATATCATATACACGAGGTTTGCTGACCCCCATACTGCACGCACTTTAGTTACTGTGCGCGGTGCCCAGTTATGTGCACACTTCATCGTTTTACTACACAGTACTTGCGTGCACTATGCCATGAAAGGTGCATTACAAAATGATGTCAAAACAACTCACTAGCTTAAGTACACTTGTATTACATTTACAATTGGGTTCAGTCGAGGGATATTACAAAAATGGAAGCTACATTATCTTGTTATTGTATGTAGAAGACATGCTTAGTGAAGGTTCTAACATGCAGGATATAAATGTGCTCAAAAGGAAATTAGCTAATTCATTTGCAATGAAGGATTTGGGTGTTGCAAATAAAATCTTGGTATGAGAATAACAAGATAGAGGAAAAATCATAAATTGACATTAGCTCAGGGTGAGTACATAGAGAAGGTGTTGGAAAGGTTTAGAATGCATAATGAAAAATCAGTTAGTGCACCTTTGGCCAGCCATTTCAAATTAATCAAGGAAATGTGTCCCAAGACACAAGAGAAGATAGAATACATGTCTAGGTTCCCTTAATCCTTAGCAATCATAAGCTTGTTGTATGCTATGGTGTGTACAAGAACAAATATTTCACATGTAGTGGGAGTTGTGAGAAGGTAAATGAATAATCCAGGTAAAGAACATTGGGGGGGAGTAAAATGGATTCTCGGGTATTTGAGAGGTACTACTACTCATGTATTATGTTTTGGAGGTTCAAACATTGTTCTACATGGATATGTTGATTCAGATATGGCATGTGATAAATATAGCAGAAGAAGCACCACACAATATGTTTTTACTATAGGTGGAACAATAGTAAGTTGGATTTCAAAACTACAAAAGGTTGTTGCACTTTCAACAATGGAAGAAGAGTATGTTGATGCTACACAGGCTAGTAAAGAGATTATTTGGTTACAGAATTTTATGGAGGAATTGGGAAAGAAGTAGAAGAATAGCAAGTTGTGTTGTGATATCCATAGTTTCATTCATCTTGCAAAAAACTCAGCCTTCCATTCTAAGAATAAGCATATACATCTCTAGTACCATTTCATACGATCTTTTTTGGAAGATGGAAAATTGAATTTGGAAAAGATACACGCTAGACAAAATCTTGCAAACATGTTAACAAAGGTAGTAACCAAGAAGAAACTGAGTTCCTGGTCAGTTTTAGTTGGCCTTCAAGCATGAAGATGAATATGAGAAATTTTCCTGGTCCAAGGTGGATCATAGTTCAATAGGTACAACAATAGTGAAGTTGTTGTGATTGTCTCCAAGCAGGATATTGTTGGTTGTGGAGCCTGATTATCTTCCTGATTTGGAGGTCTTGTTTCAGCCATGTTTTGATCCCATTACTTGAAGGGGGGTGTGGGGGGGATTACCCCCCCCCCCACCACCACATCTCTTTCCAGAGGGCTCCAAGGTGGGGGATAACCCCCCCCCCCCGCTCTGGCAGGGGTTCATGGGAAGTTCCCCTGAAGAGAAAGTTTTGGGGAAATTACCTTGTAAAATATTGTAATTTCATAGTCAATCTGGACCATTCATTATAAGGTCGAAGATCTGATGGTAGAATTTATGTTAGGGTTTTTTTTCCTATAAGAAAACTCTCTTTTATGAGGGAATTTTATTGCAGTTGTGTATGTGAGTGAATATTGTATTCTTGAGAGAGGAGATTGTGAGAGAAAGAAGAGGAATTTACAGTAGGTAGGTTGTAGGTTGTATCCCTTCATTTGTTGGATAATAATTAAGTAAGGACCTGGCAATTTCTCTGGTGGACGTATCCCACATTGGGAGAACCATGTATGTCTATGTCTGTATTGTATTGTGTATATTCTTTGTTTTATTTCCGCATCTATTTTATTTTTATTTCTCTGTGATCTTATTTTTCTAACACTTGTGGCCAATTGAACCAACCATGACTTTGCATGTCTCTTTCTCTATAAGGAACATGCTTCAACAACTTCAGGTGAGACATAACTAAGGTTAGATATAGATTCAATTAAAATAGAGATGGGTTGATTGGAAATTATACCTTCCATGTCTACTACAAAAGCTTGGTCATTTTCTTGGTGATTTTCAACAGTTGCATATATCTTGGGCACACTTTTGGCCACATCATTGACTGCAGTATCCTCTTGGACCTGATAAACTCCTATGTCATCATTTTTTTGTTACAGAATATTTCTCCTGTGAACAAGTGAAATCTCCCTTGGATATCTAGACCCCTATTGTCCAAGACAAAAAAACAAACAAATGGGCACTATCATTCCTTTAGATCTATTATTTAAGACTATAGGCAGAGAAGATAGAAGAAATAAGTGTGACTTACTCCATTTCTACGGTTGTCCTTGTTGATCTTCAATCTTTAGTCTTGTTTTCCAAGCTTCTATAACAACGAAGAAATTCTGCAAGGAACAAAACAACACCTTCTACTCCTACAATATATCATTAGACAAGAGAATATCTATCTATATAGACATACATGTATAAACAATAGTAGGAAGTAAATAATCCAAGTTATATTAATTGAGAAACATGGTGAAGTACTTACAAACCAAGGTTGGCATTGTAGCAACTCCTCTAAGCTCTCCAATCCATCCCTTGCCTGAATGTCTCAAGATCATAATGATGATGTTGTGATGAATTGCTCTCACAAGATCAAAATTTTGACACTCTGAAATCCTTTCCCAGCCCCCCTCTCCCCCACCTTGGAATTCACTCATTATATAGGATTTGGAGGCTTAACCACCATGGAGAAGATCACTCACTAGATCCATTAAATTGAGGTCTTCAATATTTTTAGGGGGGGAATACCTCTCAAGGATTTTAGGGACAAAATATCTCTCAAGATCCATCAAATTAGGATATTGGTTTCAAAAAATATCCCAACCATCCATTATATTCTCAACTTCTCCTTGAGAGTAGGAAACTAGATTTGAGGTGGATTCTCACACTAAATTAATTTCTTTTTTTCAATAAAAATGAATAATACATGTGCACATAGTAATTTGACCTTCATATGATAATTTTTTCCTCAACATGTCTAGGGATCATGAAAAACACACCCTTACTTAAGTGTGACAAATTCACACTTAATAGTGTGGGAATTTGGTGTGTAATAGATGCCCCATAAAGTGTGATATCAGAGGAGAAACTGATGCCCGAAACACTTTACAAAATATTAATACAAGGGCGTTGGAGTAGGAGAGCCTGGAAAAATTTGCAAACAAACATAAACCAGTATATATGTATCATTCTAGAGGCAAGCATACCTATGCTCGGAGTAAACTGACTCAAAGCATGGTCATTGACCAATACAATGTGGATCCATGAAAGTATTGACTCAGGATATGGCCACCAAACATACAATGTGGATCCATGCCTCCTTGGCATGATTTGATCGTGGCCATGAAAGAATACATAGAGGAGATATGATATGAAAAACATAGCCACCAACCAATATGAAGTGGATCTATGTGACATCATATACATTAGCGAGATTTCCAAATTGTTGATTATACTGGAATATTTTACATATTCAAATGATCTCCATCACAACCTAGGTAAAGAACATAATAGAGTGAGCACCCAACCTAGGGTATTCATCCTAATCCCAAAATAGTACAATTCTAACCATGTGAATAGATGACTTAATGTTGAACATGGTATAAACCACTTGATTATTGATCATTAATGTATATTTTTAACAAGTGCGAGGGAAATAACCAATGATGACAATGACTCCCAAGGTACCCTAGTACATTCGAGCGAATGTAAATGAATGATTTGAAGTTGAAAATCTATGGAATCATTTGATCAGAGGCCAATGGTGTAAACCTATTTTCAAAGGTAAGGATACCTACCATTTAGGCATGTAGGTTCCAAGGTACTAACTAGCTTCTAAGTATAATTCCTGGATAATGTGTCGAAGTCGACAGAAACAGACTTTTCGAAGGAGGGCCATGATGTTTCCTTCATCATCGACATGAAAAATACACAGTAAAGTGATGTAAGATGATATATTAAATGACTTTAGAATGAAACGAGGATGAAATATGGTAATACTACAAAGTTGTTGGTTCGAATTGAAACTTCCCTTGAACATTGTGAGGCACGACAAGTGACTTAGCAACATTGACTCAACTAAGAGATCAACCAAAACATAGTGCGACAATCACCAGGGAAATATTCGTGTGAGCCGAAGGAGTATGAGGAATCATAGTATCATTATAACTCAGAGACAAGAACATTACCCAACTGTGAGACAAAACACAAATTGGTGCCATGTTCAAGGGAGACAAAAAAAACAATTGTTGTGATGTTTTCCAAAAACTTGACCCACTTCCTTCAATTTTTCCCCCCACCGTGATTGGTGAGTACCTCTTTGTTTTTTAAGGACCTTGAGGAGGATACTAGATCATCTTCAATGAGTCCCTCATCATATGTTTAACGAACCTGAAGAAGGAGGGTTTCGGCCCTGTATGGGTCCTTCAATGCATGTTTTATGAGTCCAAAGAAGGAAAACTCGACGGTCTTTTCATGTTTAGAGAGTCTGAAAATATCTTAAAGACGACTCCATGGATGTTATTTTTCATAAATGTAGTCCCCCAAGCCCGAAAAAGTGAAAAACAATACAGGGCAGAACTCTTCTATTCACGATTGACTAGAGTATACCTTTTTCATAGTTAGTCTTACGAGACCGAAAAAGGGGTAAAATACCACTCAAAAGATGACTCTTAATGGTTCAATGAGCTTGAAGGATGACGAAGTATGCTCATAGTCTACTTCATTTTTTAATGAGATTGAAACAGAGAATGAAACTATGCTTGAATTTGGTTTCATTTTTTATGAGCTTGAAAAAGATAATAAACTATGATCGGTTTAATACCGATGAACGAGCCTCTTCCCAGCATGATGTCCATAGGTTTGTACATTGATCAATACCTATTGGTGGGTTTTTTCCCAACATAGTTTTCAGAGGTTGGTACTTTCCTCCCAGCATCATCATAAAAAGTTGGTGGTTTAACTTCAGTATGATTTCCAAAGGCTCAAGACATGCCCCCCAAGATTTAGTTCATTTGTCGACTCTTCTTCTGCTTTTACTCTTGGTTACTAATAGGGATAGGTTCACTAGAGAGGGAGGAAGAAAGAGGATAAGCTGAGACAAATAGAGGAAGGGAAGGTTTAGGTACCAGATCTTTTGGAATATGGGACTATGCTAGAGTAAGAGACATGATGTCACTTGGTGTTTGAGTGGAAGATGGGCTAGGAATTACCTGAGGATCAAACGATTCAGAGGATTGTTTCACCGTATCTGTAACCATATTTAACTTGGAAACCTCATGTGGGTGATTAGGGGGAGGTAAGGGAGAAAATCCCATGAGTGAGGAATCCTTGAGGAGACCTACCCCCTCACTTTTGTACTTAATATCATATTGTCCTAGAAAAGGGATATTATTCGTTGTAGAATTATTGAGATTTGGTGTGCAATAATCAAGTTCGTCAACAGTCACAATTTTCCCTTGATGGGGAAATTTCAAAATACAAAAGACTGAATAAGTGAAGACAGTCATCACAAAGAACCAACTATGACCAAGAAACAAATTATAATTCAGGGGTGCATCAACCACTTCAATGTCGATAGAAACGGATTTTCCCTTTAATTTCACAGGGAAATATTGCAAGAGTCTATAAGGGTGGTAGGAGATTAGTGAATTTTAGGAGAATCAATGGCTCTCCAGCAGGACAAATAGATGACACATGTGGAAGCTCCTTCATCCAAAATTATGCAATGGATGTTCTTCCCATGAACCATAGATTGAATTTGTACTACCCGGTGATGGGAGATCCTCAATTTAAAATAGTCCAAATTAAAAATAATCATATTTGGCGCCTACGGATCCATAGCTCCAATGGATGATAACAAGGTTCTTTGTTAATTTGGATAGTTTTGTAGAAATTCAAGAATTGACATAACACAGGGTGTTTTCTCCAAATGTTCAACAATGTTGTATCTTTGAGCAGTGTGAGAACTTAGATTGAAAATAGAATTTCTAATTGTGCCCTTGGGCGGGCGCAACATTGAGTCATCAATAGGCCTCTCAATTTGAAGAGGGGTGGATGATGAAGGAGTGAAGTGGATGGATTATCAATAGCAACTCCATTGGCATGATTCTCTAGAGGAGTGTCATAAATATTATCTCTGGTCATTATACTAATCGTCTCCTTACACATAAAGACCTGATTGGTGCTTGAGGAAGCATCCTCATGGTGGGAATGACCTGTGTTGCCTCCTTTAGGAGGGGCAGGATTTTTTGCAACCATTTTTTATTTTTGAGTTGGGAAAGGGTCGGTTAACATTATGGGTTGGGAGGTACCCTTCATAAATTTAGTGACTTCCTTGTGATGAGAGAAGTATTTCGTGTAGTGGTCCTCCATAGAAATAATGTAGGGAAGCTTATATTTTCTTTTTGGTTGGGTATCAACAGTTTTTGTACTCTCCTGTTGGATAGAAGATTTGTTGGATTCACCCTTGTTTTTATTCTTTCCTCTATCTTTCTTAGATGAAGTTGAATGGACCACATTCACCTTATAGGTTTGGACAAGAGAGGAAGTAGTTTTGGTGTTGGTAATGGAACCCACCACGCCATCGGCATGGGCTTCCGAAGTAGGTATTGATGGATCATTCAACGGGTGAGGAGGATAGGAGAATTAAATTGTAAAGTGTTTCGGAGTGGTAATATACCAATTCCAAATATTGAGCATGAATAATCGCTTTCTTCTCAGTGACAACACCTCCCATGGAGACATCTCTAGCGATGGGTGGAAAAATTGACTTGGTAAACCAATTTTCCAAGAGTTGGTCTGGAACAGTGGCTTTAATCAACCGCCATTTTTGCCTCCATTCATGAATATGATCATATATGTGAGTGGAGGTGGATTGATTAAGTGAAGTTAAAATATTTGTATCAGTTTTGTACTAAATCGTTAGTTGAAAATGTGTCAAAACATCCATAGCTAAAAAGTTGAAGTCACTAAAGAAATATCGTGGCAATCCAATATATCACTTCATTTTCTCTCCTGTGAGGGTTCGCTGGAAAATTTGTAAATGAATGGAATCATCCATAAAACATTTTGAAGAACCACAAATATGGAAGGTCATTACGTGGTTATTAGGGTCTTCACCAAGTTTCACATCGAATTTTGGGATATTGAAAGGTGGTTTGGAATGGATTGGAGGCCAAAACGGGGCATGCAGTATGGGATCATTGGTCAAACGTGACAGATTGGGAGGATCTAATGTATCCAAGAATGGAATTTTTCGGTTAACCTATGGATATTGATAGTAACCATGTGACATAGGAACACTAGTAGGACCATATACAGGTTGCAAAAAGATGGAAAAAATAGATGGTGCTACCATGTATTGTGGTTGACTTGAGGGTCCCCCCATGTACTGTGGTTGACTCGATTGTCCCCCCATATACTGCAGTTTACTTGATTGTCCCCCCATGTATTTCAGTTGGCCCAATGGACCTCCCATATATTGTTCTTGAGGGGATTATTGTGTTGGAATCATGGGGTTCATGGATTGATTGGGAAAATTTCCTTGCTGAGGAATATCCGTCAAATTAGGTTGACCCCATAAAGGATCTGCAACTCCTAGATATGGTTTTCCAAGACACAGGCCATTAGTAGTGGGAAAGGAAGGACCTACATGAGCAGCTTTCCCCCAGGTTTGTTGTTGTTTCCCCCATATAGGAGTTTGCCTCATATTTGAGTGTTTCCCCCCAGCAAAAGGTTTCCCTCCAACTAAAGATTGACCTCTAGTGAAGGGTATAGAATAACTCCCCATTTGAAAAGTTGGAGATGTGGGTTGAGTAGCTTGTGTAAATGTGATTGTTTGAAAAAACTATTTTTTGGCCATATGACTGATGGGATGACCAAGTAAAGCACTTGGTTTATGCATATGTGGTACTAGTGAAGCCGGAATATCACCCAACCCATGTGTAGAGATAGATGTACATGAAAGTGGTTGTGTCGGAGTAACCTGGGTCATGGAAGTTCCCAATAAATAAGAAGCACCAACAGTAATGATATCTGTCAGTGCGGATATCTTTGGGTCCATTTGGGGAATCCATATTCCATCTGTGTAATCAGAAGATAACCTATTGGATGAATTGGTTGGTAAATGATAAGAAGAATAAGCATCAAGAGATATTGTGGACAATTGTTCAACAAGTAGTGGGACAAGTGGATCATTTAAAGGGGCATTTGCAAAGACATATATGTATAAACAACAGTATGAAGGAAATAGGTCAATTTATATTAATGGAGAAGCATGTTGAAGTAATTACAAACCAAGGTTGATGTTGCAGCAACTCCTCCAATCTCTCCATTCCATCCCTTTCCCGAATGTCTCAAGATCATAATGATGATGCTTTGATGAATTCTTCTCACAATATCAAAGGTTTGACACTCTAAAATCCTCCCCTCCCCCCAACCTTGGAATGCACTCATTATATATGAGTTGGAGACTTAACCACCATGGAGAATATCACTCACTAGACCCACTAAATTTGGATCTCCAATATTTTTAGGGAGAAAATATCTCTCAAGGATTTTAGGGAGGAAATATCTCTCAAGATCCATCAAATTAGGATATTGGTTTGAGAAAATATCTCAACCATCCATGATACTATCAACTTCTCCTTGAGAGTAGGAAACTAGATGTGAGGTGGATTCTCACACTAAATTAATTTCCTTTTTTCAATAAAAATAAACAATACATTTTCACATAGCAGTTTTACCTTCATATGATAAATTTCTCCCCCGACATGTCTAGGGATCATGGAAAACACTCCCTCACTTAAGTGTGACAAATCCACACTTAGTAGTGTGATAATTTGGTGTGTAATAGTTTCTTGTGAGGACAATATCTTAATAGATATGGCTCTCCACAACCCCAACATTGTAGAGATCCCTTCTTTGGTTCCTCTACTCTTTCTCTTTCTTGGTCTGCTAGCATGTTTTGTTAAGAACCAAATACTTGAATACAAAATATCACAATAGATCCAAA
>ML779498.1:24017-38395 GCA_009831015.1 Picea engelmannii | reverse complement strand
AAGATCCCAATTCAAACTATATTGCCAGAACTTGATGAGGAAGGAAAAATCATATTGGAGCCTGAAGCCATCACTGACACAAGAGTTCACCAACTGAGGAATAGATCCATTTCAGAGTATCTCATTAAATGGAGGAAACTACTGGCTAAAGATTCCACTTGGGAAGATGAGTCTTTTATACAGAAGCATCCATAGTTACTCAGGCATTGCGGACAACACTTGTCTCAAGGGGAGGGGCATTTTAAGCCCTAATATTGTCTCATTACCCCTTAATTGGGGTATATTACATTAGTAATGTTATTTTATTTATGTCGGCTTTATTCCATTAGTTGTAATTATACCTCCTAGTCTCCTATATATACCAAGGAGACATTTTCATTTGGAATCATCTTGGAATTGTACATTTGTGTGGGCATAAGGAGGTTGCCCCTCGAAGAAGCTTATTATTGTACATTGATCAATATCACAACATGCATTCTTAGCAAAATAAATATTTTCTCGAACATTCAAACGGTTTGGGTGACCCATTCAAGCATAGAGTTTGAACTTTGCTTTCATACCACTATGTAACACACTCAACCCCCTAATCCTTTTTAGTATTGTGGAATGTTCATTTCTCCTTCTTCTCTCATGTTGAGGGCTCAAATTATGAACCTCTCGTATTCTCCTTCTCTCTATTGTTGTATATAAAATCTCCCTTGAGGAAACACTTACTTAGGAAAATATTCTTGTCTGATCTCCAAATACTAGTGGAAATCTCCTTATGTCTCCAATACCACTACTCGAGACCTGAACGCCCCTAATAGGATGGTTCGAATCACTCTTTTCCACAAGATTGTGGATCAGCAGTGGCTTGCACCTATACCCATCAGAGAAATAAATTACAAGATTAAAATTCCATTATGGGGGTTTGTTGGCCCTCGAACAAGTTTTGAGGAAACCTTGGTCAGATTTGGACCACTTTGGACTTCAACACGTCGTTCAAAGAAGGAGCGCCCTGGAAGAGCTAAGATCGTGGATATCACTTATTTTGTAGGCTATGTGGACCTAGTAAGGAGTTATTTAGGGTTTTTGTAATGGGTTATGGGATGTCGGACCATGGGGTTTACCCATGATTAGGCCTTATTGTAAGGGTTTGTAAAAGTATAAATAAGTAAGAATGTAAAATTTTTAGAGAGGTTGTCTTGTGAGCTAAGTGTAAGTGGTCTAAGAGGCTTTGTGCAAGGGAATGTATGTGTGTTAAGTCTTTATGCTTGATAGAGAGTGGCTTTGTTCCTTGACCTAGTTTTGGAGGGAGGATCTGGTGCTCAATGCACAGATTTCCTATCTAGTGCGAAGCTTGACTCTGTGGCTTAGTGTACAGGAGTGAATGAATGTAAGATTCGAGCACATAATAAAGAAGGCGAAGTGGTTGGTGGACATAGCCCCACACTGGGGTGAACCACATATATCTTGTGTCTTGGGTTTTCTTTGTGTTGTGTTATTTATGTTATGAATCTACTCAGTGCTTTGATTATTATGTATGATAGATAGATCCATTATTTCTTAAGTGTTTTACTTTTGCTAAGGGTAAATGAATGTTAGATCTAACTCAGTGCCAAGTGCTCAGGATATATAATCATTTATTGTTACTGCGTCGATCTGTCTTAGGTTATGTTATGCGATGTTAATAAGGCTAATAAACTAGTGCATATCACCCTCTAATTGTTAATAGAATACTCTGTGAAGTGTTGTTATCACAGATCGGTGTCCCATCCTGGTTAGATAAACTTGTGTCCTGTAACCCCCCCTACCTCTACCTAGGGTGAGACCTCACCTACTTTGTAGGTGTTGTCGAAAGGGCCGGTAGTCGGGGTTTTGTTGGTGCAATGTAAGCGTTGAACCCTGGGTCTTCCCCTGTTCCAACAGGGTTTCACTCTAAAGGATCATTCTGACCAATCTGAAAACTCTTAGATTCAAGAACCAAAGGCTTTGATTACGTCAACTCCTCTAGTCGCTCGCCAGTTAACCCTCATCCCTCCCATTACACATTAAGTGAACCGATGGGACCCATGATAAATATACGATTGAGATTATGTGGCTTTCCCACTCATTTATATACGACTCACGTTCTCTCTTGGAGTCCTCCATCCTTGGATTTCATCCATTTTGGCTTTGTAACCACTCTGATTCCTCACTTCGATGGCACACACTCAAACAGATCTGATGATCCTCGTTCACTTCATCTGAAGGTCAAGTTCACTTGGGGGTATCACAATTACACAACGGTTAAGGGTATCTCGACCTTCCACCTCAAAGTAGATCAACCAATATCCAATGAAATACAATTTGTTGAAAAACCTTCCGACAGATCGACGGTCCTAGGACTCCCTTGTCATCAGACTCCCTTAGAAGCCATCACTCAAGTCTCTAACCACTGATAATCCGATAAGCTTAGAATCCCTACGCATGACATCGATAGTCCTAATTCCAAAAATACCACTCTCTAATAGATCATCGATCCTCTTTGAATCAGATTCTCCCCCATCGAAGTCCCTGTGCAACCTTGCACTTAGGAATTATGATGATCTAACCTTCCAAACAACAGTCAGTATTATCTCACCATGCAAAATCTAAGGTTTCCATTCGTCCCAACTCAATACATGGGTTTTCTTCAAGATAATAGTCTAATCAAGGACTTAATGATTCAGGGCTTATCGGACTTACTTGCTAAGGTTTTACCAGATTCCCACAAACTCTAGGCTTCTCTTTGAAACTAGTTAAGGTGTTCTCATCTCATAAATTGTTTGAAGAATTACATATTGCAATATTTCCATTTCAAGATAGGAGATTTTCACTGGACTTAAGGTCCCCTAGCTACACAGAATCCTTTACAAACACCAGGACATTCTACCATCACTCATCTAGTGAAGGTTTATACCCTATAAGATTTTCATTTCAAAGGCTTGCAGTTTTCGCATGGATACACTCATATTTAACACTGCTTATTGAGCTATTCATATTTACCAGTTTAATAGTGAAAACAATCATTCATAATCCTTTTACTCATGAATTCAACTATTCCTTCATATATTCACATTTCTCATAAAAACCACAAACAACATATTTGCATCACTAAACATAAATCAAACATGTTAATCTAAAACACTTATCTATTCAACAAAACATTAAACCAACCAGCTAACTAAGAGAGAAATTATTTCCTCCCAACCATAGGCTATGCTACAATATGCCTTTCTACAGCATGCAACCCTTGTTCCAATCCATGATACCACAAGGCGATTGATTCAAAAAACTTCCCAATTAGGAAAATGTTCTAGGAAGGTTACTCTACTTTACTTTACTGGAAACAACAGAAATTGACCTCTTCCCACTGAGCTCAAGACCTCCATGGGTTTATTAGGCACCTTCCCAATTGGATTTCCTCTGCACAAGGGAGTCTCTTCTCTAATACATAGTTCCTCAGAGACCTCCCCTTGTCAGTGTTGGTTTCTTTCCAATAAGCACCAAGTTGCGGTCCTCTATTTCTCCATCTTGGGTCCAGTTCTTCTTTATTTTAGGGTGGCCATTAATAGTATTTTGACCTTCATATGATAATTTTTTCCCAGCATGTCTAGGGATCATAAAAAACCCTCCCTTACTTAAGTGTGAGAAATCCACACTTAATATTGTCGGAATTTGGTGTGTAATATATGCCCCATAAAGTGTGATATCATCGGATAAACTAGTAGCCAAAACACTTCTATATTCCCCATAAAGTTTTTCCCCGACATGTCTAGGGATAATGAAAATCACTCCCTTACTTAAGTGTGACAAATCCACACTTAATATTGTGGGAATTTGGTGTGTAATAGATTCCCCATAAAGTGTGATATCAGAATAGAAATTGGTAGCCCCATAAAGTGTGATACATGTGCACATAGTATTTTGACCTTCATATGATAATTTTTTCCCCGACATGTCTAGGGATCATGAAAAACACTCCCTTTATTAAGTGTGAAAAATACACACTTAATAGTGTGGGAATTTGGTGTGTAATAGATGCCCCATAAAGTGTTATATCAGAGGAAAAACTTATGGCCGAAACAATTTACAAAATATTAATAGAAGGGCATTGGAGTAGGAGAGCCTGGCAGAAGCTACAAACAAACATAAAACAATATATATGTATCGTTCTCGAGGAAATCATACCTATTCTTGCCTCCACACTTAAAGTGTGATATCAGAGGAGAAACTGATAGCCGAAACATTTATAGATGCCCCATAATTGTTTCCCTAACATCTCTAGGGATCATGAAACACACTCCCTTACTTAAGTGTGACAAATCCACACTTAATATTGTGGGAATTTGGTGTGTAATAGATTCCCCATAAAGTGTGATATTAGAAGAGAAAGTAGTAGCTGAAACTGGTAGCCCCATAAAGTGTGATACATGTGGACATAGTATTTTGACCTTCATATGATAATTTTTTCCCCGACATGTCTAAGGATCATTAAAAACACTCCCTTACTTAAGTGTGACAAATCCACACTTAATAGTGTGGGAATTTGGTGTGTAATAGATGCCCCATAAAGTGTGATATCAGAGGATAAACTTATGGCCGAAACACTTTACAAAATATTAATACAAGGGCGCTAGAGTAGGAGAGCCTGGCAGAAACTGCAAAAAAACATAAAATAGTATATGTGTATCATTCTCGAGACAAGCATACCTATGCTTGGAGTAAATTGACTCAAAGCATGTTCGTTGACCAATACAATGCGGATCCATGAAATTATTGACTCGGGATATAGCCACCAAACATACAATGTGGATCCGTACCTCCTTTACATGATCTGATCGTAGCCATGAAAGAATACATAGTGGAGATGTGATATGAAAAAAACATAGCCGCCTAAAGTGTGGATTTGTCACATGTTAAGTGACAAATCCACACTTAAAGTGTGATATCATAGGAGAAACTGATAGCCGAAACACTTATATATGCCCCATAATTTTTTCCCCGACATGTCTAGGGATCATAAAAAACACTCCCTTACTTAAGTGTGACAAATCCACACTTAATATTGTGGGAATTTGGTGTTTAATAGATGCCCCATAAAGTGTGATATCAGAAGAGAAACTGGTAGCCAAATTTGGTAGCCCCATAAGGTGTGATACATGTGCACATAGTATTTTGACCTTCATGTGATCATTTTTTCCCCGACATCTCTACGAAACATGAAAAACACTCCCTTACATAAGTGTGACAAAACCACAATTAATAGTGTGGGAATTTGGTGTGTAATAGATGCCCCATAAAGTGTGATATCAGAGGAGAAACTAATGGTTGAACAACTTTACAAAATATTAATACAAGGGTGTTGGAGTAGGAGAGCCTCGCAGAAGCTGCAAACAAACATAAAACAGTATATATGTATAGTTCTCGAGGCAAGCATACCTATGCTCAGAGTAAACTAACTAAAACCATGGTTGTTGACCAATAAAATGCGGATCCATGAAAGTATTGACTCGGGATATGGCCACCAAACATACAATGTGGATCCATACCTCCTTGACATGATGTGATCGTAGCCACAAAAGAATACATAGTGGAGATATGATATGAGAAAATCATAGCCACCGACCATTATGAAGTGGATCTATGTGACATCATATACATCCCTGAGATTGCCAATATGGTGATTATACTGGAATGTTTTACATATTCAAATGATCTCCATCGCAACTTGGGTAAAGCACATAACAGAGTGAGTGCCCAACCTAGGGTCTTCATCCTGATCCCGAAATAGTACAATTCCAACCATGTGAATAAATGATTTGATTTTGAACATGGTAGCAACCACTTGATTACAGATCATTAATGTATATTGTTAACAAGTGCAAGGTAAATCACCAATGATGAGAATGACTCCCAAGGTACCCTAGTACATTCGAGTGAATGTGAATGAATGATTTGAAGTCAAACATATGTGGAATCATTCGATCAGAGGCTAATGGTGTAAACCTATTTTCCAAGGTGAGGAGACCTTCCATTGAGGCATGTAGGTTCCAAGGTACTAACTAGTTTCTAAGTATAATTCTGGGATAATGTGTCGAAGTTGACAGAAACAGAATTTTCGAAGGAGGGCCATGATGTTTCCTTCATCATCGACATGAAACAGACATGAGAAAGTGATGTAAGATGATAGATTAAATGACTTTAGAATGACACGAGGATGAAATATGGTAATACTACAAAGTGCTTGGTTCGAATTGAAACTTCCCTTGAACATTGTGAGGCACAACAAGTAACTTAGCAGCATTGAATCAACTAAGAGATAGACCAAAACATAGTGTGACAATCACCAAGGCACTCATTGCATGAGTCGAAGGAGTATGAGGACTCATAGTATTGGTATGACTCAAAGACAAGAACATTACCCAACAGTGAGATGAGACGCAAATTGGTGCCATGTTCAAGAGAGACAACAAACAATCACTATGATGTTTTCCAAAAACTTGACCCACTTCCTTCAATTTTTCCCCCACCGTGATTGGTGAGTACCTCTTTGTTTTTTAAGGAGCTTAAAGAGCATACAAGATGCTCGGTATAGCTCATATTCAATGAGTCCCTCATCATATGTTTAACAAACCTGACGAAGGATGGGTTAGGCACTGTCTGGGTCCTTCAATGCATGTTCTATGAGTCCAAAGAAGGAAAAATTTGTGGTCTTTTCATGTTTAGAGAGTCTGAAAATATCTTAAAGATGACTCCATGGATGTTATTTTTTATAAATTTAGTCCCCCAAGCCCGAAAAATTGAAAAACAATAGAGAGGAGAACTCTTCTATTCATGATTAACTAGATTATACATTTTTCATAGTTAGTCTTACGAGACCGAAAAAGGGGTAAACTACCACTCAAAACATGACTCTTAATGGTTAAATGATCTCAAAGGATGATGAAGTATGCTCGTAGTATGCTTCATTTTTTAATGAGATTGAAACAGAGAATGAAACTATGCTTAAAGTTGGTTTCATTTTTTACGAGCTTGAAAACGAGAATAAACTATGCTCGGTTTAATACCCATGAATGATCCTCTTCCCAACATGATGTCCATAGGTTGGTACATTGATCGATAACTCTTCGTGGTTTTTTTCTTAACATGGTGTTCATAGGTTAGTACTTTTCTCCCAACATCATCATAAGAAGTTGGTGGTTTAACTTCAGTATGATTTCCAGAGGCTCAAGACATGCCCCCCAAGCATTGGTTCATCTGTCAACTCTTCTTATGCTTTTACTATTGGTTACTAATAGGGATAGGTTTACCAGAGAAGGAGGAAGAAAGAGGATCAACTGAGACAGGTAGAGGAAGGTAAGGTTTAGGTACCAAATCTTGTGGAATATGGGACTATGCTAGATTAAGTGACATGATGTCACCTAGTGTTTTAGTGGCAAATGGGCTAGGAAGTACCTGAGGATCAAATGATTCATAGGATTGTTTCACCATATTTAACTTGGAAACCTCATGTGGGTGATTAGGGGGAGGTAAGGGAGAAACTCCCATGAGTGAGGAATCCTTGAGGAGAACTACCCCCTCACTTTTGTACTTAAGATTAGACTGTCCTAGGAAAGGGATATTATTCACTGCAGAATTATTTAGTTCTGGTGTGCAATAATCAAGTTGGTCAACAGTCACAATTTTCCCTTGATGGGCAAATTTCAAAATATGAAAGACTGAAAAAGTGATGATGGTCATCGCATAGAACCAACTATGACCAAGAAACAAATTATAATTCAGGGGTGCATCAACCACTTCAATGGAAATAGAAACAATTTTTCCCTTTAATTCCAGAGGGAAAGATTGCAAGAGTCTGTAAGGTTGGAAACCACGTCCATCTAATGCTTTAATGGTGGTAGGAGATTGGTGAAGTTGAGGAGAATCAATGGCTCTTCAGCAGGACAAAGACATGACACATGTGGAAGCTCCTTCATCCAAAACGATGTGATGGATGTTCTTCCCATGAACAATAGATTGAATTTGGACTACCCGGTGATGGGAGAGCCTTGGCATAAAATAGTCCAGATTAAAAATAATCATATTTGATGCCTATGGATCCATGGCTCTGGTGGATGATAACAAGGTTCTACGTTAATTTGGATAGTTTTGTAGAAATTCAAGCGTTGACATAACACATGGTGTTTTCTCCAAATGTTCAACAATGTTGTATCTTTGAGTAGTGCGGGCACTTGGATTGAAAATCAAATTTATAATTGTGCCCTTGGGTGGGCGCAACAATGAGTCATCAATAGGCCTCTCAATTTGAATAGGGGTGGAGGATGGAGGAGTAAAGTGGACGAATTATCGATAGCACCTCCATTGGCATGATTCTCTAGAGGAGTGTCATAAGTATTGGCTCTGGTCATTATACTAATCATCTCCTTACACATAAAGACCTGAGTGGTGCTTGAGGAAGCATCCCCATGGTGGGAATGACCTAGGTTTCCTCCTTGAGGAGGGGTAAGATTTTGTGCAACAATTTGTTACTGTTGAGTTGGGAAAGGGTCCGTTAACACTGTGTGTTGGGAGGTACCCTTCATAAATTTAGTGAATTCCTTGCGATGAGGGAAGTCATTCATGTAGTGGTCCTCCATACAAATCATGTAGGGAATCTTAGATTTCCTTTTTGGTTCGCTGGAAAAGTTGTAAACGAATGGAATCATCCATAAAAGATTTCGAAGAACACCAAATAAGGAAGGTCATTATGTGGTTATTATAATCTTCTCCAGGTTTCACGTCGAATTTTGGGATATCGGAAGGTAGTTTGGAATGGATTGGAGGACAAAAAAGGGCATGCAATATGGGATCATTGGTCAAACATGATGGATCGAGAAGATCTAATGTATCTAAGAATGTAATTTTCCAGTTAACCTATGGATAATGATAGTAACCATGTAACATAGGAACACTAGTAGGACCATATACAGGTTGCGACAAGATGGAAAAACTAGATGATCCTACCATGTATTGTGGCTAACCCGAGGGTCCCCCCATGTAGTGTGGTTGACCCAATGGTCCCCCAATGTACTGTAGTTGATCTGATGGTCCCCCCATGTATTTCGGTTGGCCCAATGGACCTCCCATATACTGTGCTTGAGGGGGTTATTGTGTTGGAATCATGGGGTTCATCGATTGATTGGGAAAATTTCTTTGCTGAGGAATGCATGTCAGATTAGGTTGACCCCATAAAGGATATGCAACTCATGGATATGGTTTTATAGGAAACAAGCCATTAGTAGTGGGAAAGGAAGGACCTGCATGAGCGGCTTTCCCCTAGGTTTGTTTATGTTTCCCCCAGATAGGATTTTTCCTCATAGTTGAGGGTTTCCCTCCAGCAAAAGGTTTCCCTCCAGCGAAAGATTGACCTCCAATGAAGGGTATAGAATAACTCCCCATTTGAAAAGTTGGAGATGTGGGTTGAGTAGATTTTGTAAATGTGGTTGTTTGAACAACCTAATTGTTGGCCATATGACCGATGGGATGACCAAGTAAAGCACTTGGTGTATGCATATGTGGTACTAGTGAAGTGTGAATATTACGCAACCTGTGTGTAGAGATATATGTACACGCAAGTGGTTGTGTCGGAGTAACCTGGGTCACGGATGTTCCCAGTAAAGAAGAAGCACCAACAGTAGTGATATGTGTCAGTGCAGATATCTTTGGGTCCATTCAGGGAATCCATATTCCATCTGTGTAATTAGAAGATAACCTATTGGATGAATTGGTTTGTAAACGATAAGAAGAATAAGCATCAAGAGATATCGTGGATGGTTTTTCAACAAGTAGTGGAACAAGTGGATCATTTAAAGGGGGATTTGAATAAGGTACAACACCTTATACGAATTTTGTGACTAGTTGTTCTTCGTGTTGGCCACTTCCAGGAGCTATACTCTCGGTTTCATAAGTGTGTTCTTAGACCATTCCATCGTTAGAAGATTTGTGTTGAGTTTCTGGAACTTTACAATCCAAACCTTTCATTCTGCAAGATCTTCAAAGCCCTTGATCTGACACGGTGAAAGTAAAATAACAATTCTTAAGGCCAACTACAAACTCTAAAAGCACACACCCCTAAAAAATATCTATAGGTAATCAACCAAAAAAACAATATGTAAAAGGATCTTCTAAGGATGAAATGCCAAACCGTCAGTGAAGATATGAGAAGCAGTCACCCCGACCTCCATGTAACATCCTTTCTCGGTGCAAGCAACCTTCACTTTGCAAGGTCACCCTCCAAGGGTACTGAAAGTGTGATGCGACATATTCCCCAAGTACCATGGAAATCCCTCCACAGTCACCTCTGTAGATACCTAGGAAAGGCCACTAAGGTTACCAACTCACAGTCGGCCTCTAGGGGGTACAGTCGAAAGTTGGTATTGAACGTATGGGAAGGATAACAAAGTCTGAAGCTATTCAAGAGAATTGAAGACAAGTGGAACGATAAGACTCCTGAGGACCCCAAGTATATTTGGCATTCACGAAGCACCAAGAGAAAATGAAACTAGTAGTTTCTCAAGAAAAAACCCCCAATATATGATTTTTACGCTACGATTGGTCAATATTTGGAGGGGTAATCTTCGCTTCTCTTTCCCGCATGTCCTCATGTTTATCCCCTGTGTTAGAAGGGGTTCCCGACTATGCCTATATGACAGTTGGATTTTTTCATTCTACAATCTTGTTTAGTAATCTTGGACAATTTACTCACGTTGCCTAGTCCAAATATTATAATGTTATGCTATTTTTGGTGTACTATAAACCAAAAAACATCTATTTTATTTTATTAGCACATTGGTTTATTTTAATGGATTTTGTTACTCGGAAAGGTCCACAAAGATGAAACTAATGATGTGTGAGACTCGACTCCAATAGAATGCAAAAAGAATGAAATGCAAAAATTTATTTTCAATGAATTATATTTATGAGAAGGAGAGAAGTTTTTTCTTTCTTCTTAAAAAGCACTCAATGTCATGTAAATTTTCATATTTCCTCTTAAATGAAGAGAAGAATGATGCCAAAATATCAAACAAATGTTTCTGAAATCCTAAAGAAAATGCAATACTAGCTCTTTCAAAACATGTACCAAAACAAAACTTCTAAGAATGCAAAATTTTCCCTTTGTTTGGTTGCATATGCAATGAAATCTTTTCAAATGAAAACAATTTATTGTTCCTTACTTTCAATTAGGACAAAATAAATCAATGTTTGACACAAAGTAACATGAATAAAAAAGAAACCAAACAAAGTGCACTGAAAATTTTGATGATAACTGAAAGAATCCAAGTGTGAGACAACTTGTTCAATAAAGGACTCAAAATTGTAAAAGAGAAAGGAAATCACTATTTGAAAACCTCGAAAAATGGGTACCAAGAATAAAAATGCCAACTTGAAATTCTAAATTATTAAAGATAACTTCAAAATAAGTTTTGAAATCAAGATAATAGAGGTTTGAAAACCTTCGGGATGAGTATCGAACCATTGGTCAGAAAAACTTTGAACAAAGGATCAGGTTAGCCTAAGAAAGTCATGTTCATTCCTTAATTTTGAAGGTGTTACACATTATTTTTTTCACCCCTATGACCATTAATGATGTAAACCTATTTGTTGTCTTCAGAGGGATCAGTGACCTGAATTCCTGAGGAAAGAAGGGAGAAGAAATTTTCCTGAGAGATGAAATCATATTTTCCTTTGTAAAAACCCTAATAAAGAGGATCGTCGCACCCTGTCCAGTTATAGGGGTGAGAAAATCCAGGATCGTCGCATGCTATACTAAACTTGGCCTATGATGACATCACACTCTGCTCAGATATAGGGGTGCGACCATTTTCATATGTGGGAAAAATGAGCATCTTCTCGATGCTTCTAGAAGGAGAAGCTTCTATGGTGTGGTGGCCTCCGATTGGTTTGGATCTTAATCTCTTTTTCTGATTTAGTGGGATCATCCTAACCTCCTCAACTTATCCTCTTCATCTTTTAAAAGGAGAGGAGCTCTCATGGAAAAAGTTAGCTTAATTGGGTTTGAGTAATTTTTGCATCTTGGAGTTTTTGGGACCATGTTGGCTTTGAGCTTTGCTTTGACAAGATATATTTTGAGTAGCTATCAGATATACAGTCTCAGAATCCATGGAGTAGAAGTGTGTGGGAAGAAAGGAACTATTGGAAGGAACCTGACAACATCAAGGCATCTGGTTGTATCTTTCTTCCACATTCTTTAATACAGATATACTTTTCTTTCCTATATGAATGTTATTTGTCCATATTGTATGATTCCTTGATCACATACATAGTTTCATATCAAGTAGGCTCTATTATTATTGTCTTCATTGGCTTGTTCTCTTTTGCAGATATTTCTCCATAAGCCTCATGACGGAGCTTGGATTGCATTGGCGAAGTTGGATCTTTGATATTTAAAAGGTATGTTCTAGATCGATTTCTCATTTGATAATTGAAATCTAAGGAAAGAGTAGTGTATTGTCTTGTTTTGTTCTAGTTTTGTAGTGAAACTAGGGAGATATGTTTGTGTCCTCACTTAATGATAAGTCCGATAATGGAAGGAATTGAAATTTGAAAGGAGGCAAGAAAAGTTGGTGATCACATTTCTTTTAATTAAAAATATTCATAACCAAGTTCAAAGGACTCTAAAGCAAATATCTAAGTGAAAAATATGAAGAGAAGAAAGAAAATTGAGCTGAAAACTAACCCAGAAAGGAGATCAACACTCATGTAATGAGGCAGATAGAGCATTGAACATGGGTCAATGCTCCTCAGGAAACTAACATGGAGCATTGATAAGGGTTTTCAATGCTCAGTGGGTCACTATGGAGGAGCGTTGATTCTTGGAAGTGGTTGAAACAACACAAAATTTTACCCAGATTCACCAGAAAGCAGGAAGAGTTCACATAACGAGAATCAACATCAAAAAGATCAAAGGAAAACCAAGATTCAAAGGGATAGAAACCTAGGAACAATTGATTCATCTCGAGTGGATTCGCCAATTTTCTGTTACGGAATATTTCCCCTGCGGATGGGTGAAATCTCCCTTGGATATCTAAACGCCTATTGTCCAAGATAGAAAAAACAAACAAATGGACACTAACATGCTTTTATATCTATTCTTTATGTCTATAGCCAGAGAAGATACCAAATAGGAGCTTGAGGAGCATACCAAATGCTTGGTATAGCTCATATTCAATGAGTCCCTCATCATATGTTTAACAAACCTGATGAAGGATGGGTTAGGCCTTGTCTGGGTCCTTCAATGCATGTTCTATGAGTCCAAAGAAGGAAAACTCTGCGGTCTTTTCATGTTTAAAGAGTCTAAAAATATCTTAAAGATGACTCCATGGATGTTATTTTTTATAAATTTAGTCCCCCAAGCCCGAAAAATTGAAAAACAATACAGAGGAGAACTCTTCTATTCATGATTGACTAGATTATACATTTTTCATAGTTAGTCTTACGAGACCGAAAAAGGGGTAAACTACCACTCAAAACATGAATCTTAATGGTTTAACGAGCTCAAAGGATGACAAAGTATGCTCGTAGTATGCTTCATTTTTTAATGAGCTTGAAACAGAGAATGAAACTATGCTTGAAGTTGGTTTCATTTTTGACGATCTTGAAAACGAGAATAAACTATGCTCGGTTTAATACCCATGAACGAGCCTCTTCCCAACATGATTTCCATAGGTTGGTACATTGATCGATAACTATTGGTGGTTTTTTTCTTAACGTGGTGTTCATAGGTTAGTACTTTTCTCCCAACATCATCATAAGAAGTTGGTGGTTTAACTTCAGTATGATTTCCAGAGGCTCAAGACATGCCCCCGAAGCATCGGTTCGTCTGTCAACTCTTGTTTTTCTTTTACTATTGATTACTAATAGGGATAGGTTTACCAGAGAGGGAGGAATAAAGAGGATCAACTGAGACAGGTAGAGTAAGGGAAGGTTTAGGTACCAGATCTTGTGGAATATGGGAATATGCTAGAGTAAGTGACATGATGTCACCTAGTGTTTTAGTGGCAGATGGGCTAGGAATCACCTGAGGATCAAATGATTCATAGGATTGTTTCACCGTATCTGTAACCATATTTAACTTGGAAACCTCATGTGGGTGATTAGGGGGAGGTAAGGGAGAAACTCCCATGAGTGAGGAATCCTTGAGGAGACCTACCCCCTCACTTTTGTACTTAAGATCAGACTGTCTTAGGAAAGGGATATTATTCGTTGTAGAATTATTTAGATCTGGTGTGCAATAATCAAGTTGGTCAACAGTCACAATTTTCCCTTGATGGGAAAATTTCAAAATACGAAAGACTGAAGAAGTGATGACGGTCATC
>ML779498.1:0-19509 GCA_009831015.1 Picea engelmannii | reverse complement strand
AAGAGGTTTTCTCCCTTTATGGGTTTCCTCGTGAAAAATCTGTCTCTGTGTATACTTTATGTGTGATTGTTGTTCTTTACCCTTACTGTCCATATGTTGTATATTGTTGATGACCACATGAGGAAATTTTAATAATGTTTTAACAGACTTAAAAGTGTTTAAGCTCACATACAACTGATTCACCCCCCCTCTCAATTGTATTAATAATTTCAACATGTTCCCAGTAAAGAAGAAGCACCAACAGTAGTGATATGTGTCAGTGCGGATATCTTCGGGTCCATTCAGGGAATCCATATTCCATCTATGTAATCAGAAGATAACCTATTGGATGAATTGGTCTGTAAACGATAAGAAGAATAAGCATCAAGAGATATCATGGATGGTTTTTCAACAAGTAGTGGAACAAGTGGATCAGTTAAAGGGGGACTTGCATAAGGTACAACACCTTATATGAAATTTTTTACTAGTTTTTCTCCGTGTTGGCCACTTCCAGGAGCTATACTCTTGGTTTCATAAGTGTGTTCTTAGACCATTCCATCGTTAGAAGATTTGTGTTGAGCTTCTGGAACTTTACGATCCAAACCTTTCATTCTGCAAGATCTTCAAAGGCCTTGATCCGACACGGTGAAAGTAAAATAAAAATTCTTAAGGCCAACTACAAACTCTAAAAGCACACACCCCTAAAAAATATATATATGTAATCAACCAAAAAAGAAGTATGTAAAAGGATCTTCTAAGGATGGAATGCCAAACCGTTAGTGAATATATGAGAAGCAGTCACCCCGACCTCCATGTAACATCCTTTCTCGGTGCAAGAAACCCTCGCTTTGCAGGGTCACCCTCCAAGGATACTGAAAGTGTGATGCGATGTATTCCCCGAGTACCGTGGGAATCCATCCACAGTCACCTCTGTAGATACCTAGGAAAGGCCACTAAGGTTACCAACTCACAGTCGGCCTCTAAGGAGGTACAGTCGACAATTGGGAATGAACGTATGGGAAGGATAACAAAGTATGAAGCTATTCAAGAGAAATGAAGACAAGTGGAATGGTAAGACTCCTGAGGACCCCGAGTATATTTGGAATTCACAAAGCACCAAGACCAAATGAAACTAGTAGTTTCTCAAGAAAAAACCCCCAATATATGATCTTTACGCTACGATTGGTCAATATTTGGAGGGGTAATCTTCGTTGCTCTTCCCCATACGACCTCATGTTTATCCCCTGTGTTAGAAGGGGTTCCCGGGTATGCCTATATGACAGTTGGATTGTGTCACTCTTTAGTGTTCTACAGTCTTGTTTAGTAATCTTGGACAATTTACTCACGTTTCCTAGTCCAAATATTATAATGTTATGCTATTTTTGGTGTACTATAAACCAAAAAACATCTATTTTATTTTATTAGCACGTTGGTTTATTTTAATGGATTTTGTTACTCAGAAAGGTCCACGGAGATGAACCTAATGATGTGTGAGACTCGACTCCAATAGAATGCAAAAAGAATGAAATGCAAAAATTTATTTTCGATGAATTATATCTATGAGAAGGAGAGAAGTTTTTTTTCTCTTCTTAAAAAGCACTCAATGTCATGTAAATTTTCATATTTCCTCTTAAATGAAGAGAAGAATGATGCCAAAATATCAAACAAATGTTTCTGAAATCCTAAAGCAAATGCAAGACTAGCTCTTTCAAAACATGTACCAAAACAAAACTTCTAAGAATGCAAAATTTTCCCTTTGTTTGGTTGCATATGCAATGAAATCTCTTCAAATGAAAACAATTTTGTGTTCCTTAATTTCAATTAGGACGAAATAAATCAATGTTTGACACAAAGGAACATGAAGAAAAAAGAAACCAAACAAAGTGCACTGAAAATTTTGATGATAACTGAAAGAATCCAAGTGTGAGACAACTTGTTCAATAAAGGACTCAAAATTGTAAAAGAGAAAGGAAATCACTATTTGAAAACCTCGAAAAATGAGTACCAAGAATAAAAATGCCAACTTGAAATTCTAAATTATTGAAGATAACTTCAAAATAAGTTTTGAAATCGGGATAATAGAGGTTTGAAAACCTTCAGGATGAGGATTGAACCATTGGTCAGAAAAAATTTGAACAAAGGATCAGGTTAGCCCAAGAAATTCATGTTCGTTCCCTAATTTTGAAGGTGTTACACATTATTTTCTTCACCCCTATGATTTTTAATGATGTAAACCTATTTTTTGTCTTCAGAGGGATCAGTGGCCTGAATTCCTGAGTCAAGAAGGGAGAAGAAATTTCCCTGAGAGATGAAATCATATTTTCCTTTGTAAAAACCCTAGTAAAGAGGATCGTCGCACCCTGTCCAATTATAGGGGTGCGATGATCCCAAATCATCGCATTCTATACTAAACTTGGCCTACGACGTCGTCGCACTCTGCTCAAATATAGGGGTGCGACCATTTCCGTACGTGGGAAAAACGAGCATCTTCTCAATGCTTCTAGAAGGAGAAGCTTCTATGGTGAGGTGGCCTCTGATTGGTTTGGATCTTAATCTCTTTTATGATTTAGTGTGATCATCCTAACCTCCTCAACTTATCCTCTTCATCTTATAAAAGGAGAGGAGCTCTCATAGAAAAAGTTATTTTAATTGGGTTTGAGTAATTTTTGCAGCTTGGAGTTTTTGGGACCATGTTGGCTTTGAGCTTTGCTTTGACAAGATAGATTGTGAGTAGCTATCAGATCTACAGTCTCAAAATCCATGGAGTAGAAGTGTGTGGCAAGCAAGGAACTGTTGGAAGGAACCTAACAACATCAAGGCATCTGGTTGTATCTTTCTTCCACATTCTTTAATACAAATATACTTTTCTTTCCTATATGAATGTTATTTGTCCATATTGTATGATTCCTTGATCGCATACATAGTTTCATATCAAGTAGGCTCTATTATTATTCTCTTCATTGGCTTGTGCTCTTTTGCAGATATTTCTCCATAAGCCTCGTGACGGAGCTCGGATTTCATTGGCAAAGTTGGATCTTTGATATTTAAAAGGTATGTTCTAGATCGATTTCTCATTTGATAATTGAAATCTAAGGAAAGAGTAGTGTATTGTCTTGTTTTGTTCTAGTTTCGTAATGAAACTAGGGAGATCTATTTGTGTCCTCAATTACTGATAAGTCCGATAACAGAAGGACTTGAAAGCTGAAAGGAGGCAAGAAAAGTTGGTGATCACATTTCTTTTAATTAAAAAAATTCATAACCAAGTTCAAAGGACTCTAAAGAAAATATCTAAGTGAAAAATATGAAGAGAAGAAATAAAACTGAGTTGAAAACTCACCCAGAAAGGAGATCAACGCTCATGTAATGAGGTAGATAGAGAATTGAACATGGGCCAATGCTTCTCAGGACACTAACATGGAGCATTGATAAGGTTTTTCAATGCTCTATGGGTCAACTGTGGAGGAGCGTTGATTCCTGGAAGTGGTTGAAACGACACAAAATTTACCCAGATTCACCAGAAAGCAGGAAGAGTTCATATAACAAGAATCAACATCAAAAAGATCAAAGGAAAACCAAGATTCAGAGGGATAGAAACCTAGGAACAATTGATTCATCCCGAGTGGATTCGCCAATTTTTTGTTACGGAATATTTCCCCTACGGATGGGTGAAATCTCCCTTGGATATCTAGACCCCTATTGTCCAAGATAGAAAAAAAAAACAAATGGACATTAACATTCTTTTATATCTATTCTTTATGTCTATAGCCAGAGAAGATAGAAGAAAAAACTGTGACTTACGCCTTTTCGACGGTTTTCCTCGTTGATCTTCAATCTTTAGTCTTGTTGTCCAAGTTTGTATCACGACGAAGAAAGTCTACAAGGAAAAAAAACACACCTTCTACTCCTACAATATATCATTAGACAATAGCAGATCTATCTACAGATAAATATATGTATAAACAACAATATGAAGGAAATAGGCCAATTTATATTAATGGAGAAACATGGTGAAGTACTTACAAACCAAGGTTGATGTTGCAGTAGCTCATCCAAGCTCCCCAATCCATTCCTTTCCTTAATGTCTCAAGATCATAATGATGATGCTTTGATGAATTCTTCTCATAATATCAAAGGTTTGACACTCTAAAATCCCCCACCCTCCCTCACCTTGGAATGCACTCATTATATATGAGTTGGAGACTTAACCACCATGGAGAATATTACTCACTAGATCCACTAAATTGGGATCTCTAATATTTTTAGGGAGAAAATATCTCTCAAGGATTTTAGGGAGGAAATATCTCTCAAGATCCATCAAATTAGGATATTGGTTTGAGAAAATATCTCAACCATCCATGATACTCTCAACTTCTCCTTGAGAGTAGGAAACTAGATGTGAGGTGGATTCTTACACTAAATTAATTTCATTTTTTCAATAAAAATGAATAATACATTTGCACATAGTATTTTTACCTTCATATGATAAATTTCTCCCTCGACATGTCTCGGGATCATGACAAACACTCCCTCACTTAAGTGTGACAAATCCACACTTAGTAGTGTGAGAATTTGGTGTGTAACAATTTCTTGTGAGGGCAATATCTTAATAGATGTGGCTCTCCACAACCCCAACATTATAGAGGTCCCTTCTTTGGTTACTCTACTCTTTCTCTTTCCTAATCTGCTAGCATGTTTCCACTCTAAGAAAGAAAAAAAAATTATGCATACTCTTGCTCGGTTGACCAAACTGAGCACCTTTCTTCATATTCTTATATGGAAATGATTTGAATCCCTTTTTCTAGAATCCACTCTTATCCTTTCTCTTCCAATCCTTAGAAGGATTGTGCTTATGCTTAAACTGATCATAGAAACACTTAGCCTTCCTGATGGTATCCTTCAAGGGATTTGGCTCATCAAATTCCATTTTGTCCTAATAAGACTGTGGTAACCCACTAAGAAAATGTTGTATCCTTGAGGTAAGGAACATACCTCAAAAACTCCAAGAATCTCTTGGCATAGGCATCCATTGCAAGTTGTCCCAATTTATGTTCATGGAACTCTTTGATCTTCCCATCAAAGTACCTCTCTAATAGGTAAGCCTTTCTAAAACACTTCTCAAACCACTTCCAAGACACCTTTCTCTCTTTTAACACTTCATCTTCCTTGAGGTCTTCCCACCATATGGAAGATCCTCTATTCATATTGAAAATGGAAATCTTTAGCTCTGTATTTCCTGAGTAGATATGTACCCAAAAATACTTCTTCAGCCCCAGCAACCAAGCCTCAATTTCTTCTCCCTTCTTGATTTCTCCATCAAAGGTAAGTGGCTTAGCCTTCTTAAATTCTTCAGTTAGAGAAATATGTGAGTGTCTATTTTTCTTCTTAGGAACACTCGATCTAGTATCACTACTAGATATCTCTTTGGAAGTTGTCTTCCCACTAGATGACTTTGTGGAAATGTTTCCACCAGATCTGTCTTTCTTTGCATCATGATGCCTCTTCTTGGAAGAATTCCTTCCTATATTTCTATGGCTTAGTCTATACTTTTGGCCATCTAAAGGGGGTTTTCAACCTCTCTGAGTGTTGCAACTCTGCATTACTAGTGGTTGGGCCTTGTTGCAGGTGCTTGTGAATCTCTAACAAGATCTGCAATAGCACTGCATTCAGTTCTTCCTACTCAGCCTGAGCTCTCATGAGCCTCTCTTTATCTGCCTTTGGACTTCTAACAGTATATACCAAGTATGGAGGGGTTTATCTGGCCCTCCGACCATGAGATTCCTCTTCTCTGAGGTGTGAGGTGTCTTTCATGCTACGTTGCACAATTCACCCCTACTTTCATATGAGGAAGTCATATGTGTTGAAACAACAAACTATTGTTATCCATTACATCAATCGATCTCACAACATGCATTCTTGGCAAAATAAATATTTTCTCAAATAGTCAAACGGTCTGGGTGACCCATTCAAGCCTAGAGTTTGAACTTTTATTTCATACCACTATGTAACACACCCGACCCCCTAATCCTTATTAGGATTGTGGGATGTTCATTTCTCCTTCTTCTCTCATGCTGAGGTCTCAAATTATGAACCTCTCGGATTCTCATTTGCTCTATTGTTGTATAGAAAATATCCCTTGAGGAAACACTTACTTTGGAAAATATCCTTGTCTGATCTCCAAATACTAGTGGAAATCCCATTACGTCTCCACTACCACTATTCGAGACCTGAATTCCCCTAATAGGATAGTTCGAATCACTCTTTGCCAAGAGATCATGGATCACAATGACTTGCACCTCCACCCATCGGAGTAACAAATTACAATCTTAAAATTCCATTCTGGGGGTTTCACTCTAAACGATCATTCTAACCAATCCGAAAACTCTTAGATTCAATAACCAAAGGCTTTGATTACATCGAATCCTCTAGTCGCTCGCCAGTTAACCCTCGTCTCTCCCATTACACATTAAGTGAACTGATGGGACCCATGATAAATATACGAATGAGATTACGTGGCTTTCCCACTCATTGATATACGACTCACGTTCTCTCTTGGAGTTGTCCATCCTTGGATTTCATCCATTTTGGTGTCGTAACCACTCTGATCGCTCACTTCGATGGCACACACTCAAATAGATCTGATGATCCTCATTCACTTCATCTGAAGGTCAAGTTCACCCAGGGGTATCACAATTACACAATGGTTAAGGTTATCTCGACCTTCCACCTCAAAGTAGATCAAACGAGATCCAACGAATACAATTTGTTGAAAAACCTTCTGACATATCGATGGTCCTAGGACTCCCTTGTCATCAGACTCCCTTAGAAGCCATCACTCAAGTATCCAAACACTGATAATCTGATAAGCTTAGAATCCCTACGCCTGACATTGATAGTCCTAATTCCAACAATACCACTCTCTAATAGATCATTGGTCCTCGTTGACTTGGATTCTCCCCCATCGAAGTCCCTGTGAAACCTTGCACTTAGGAATTTCGATGATCTGACCTTCCAAACAATGGTCAGTATTATCTCACTGTGCCAAATCTAAGGTTGTCATTCGTCCCAACTCAGTACATGGGTTTCTTCAAGATAATAGTCTAATCGAGGACTTAATGATTCAAGGCTTCTCGGACTTACTTGCTAAGGTTTTACCAGATTCCCACAAACTCTAGGTTTCTCTTTGAAACTAGTTAAGGTGTTCTCATCTCATAAATTGGTTAAGAATTGCATCTTGCAAGATTTCCATTTCAAGATATGAGATTTTCACCGGAATTAAGGTCCCCTAGCTACAAAGAATCCTTTCCAAACCCTAGGACATTCTTCCATCACTCGTCCAATGAAGGTTTATACCCTATAAGATTTCCATTTCAAAGGCTTGCAGTTTTCACATGGATACACTCATATTTAACACTGCTTACTGAGCTATTCATATTTACCAGGTTAATAGTGAAAACAATCATGCATAACCCTTTTACTCGTGAATTCAACCATTCCTTCATATATTCACATTTCTCATAAAAACCACAAACAACATATTTGCATCACTAAACATAAATCAAACATGTTAAGCTAAAACACTTATCTATTCAGTAAAATATTAAACCAACCAACTAGCTGAGAGAGAAAATATTTTCTCCCAACTATAGGCTATGCTGCAATATGCCTTTCTACAGCATGCAATCCTTGTGCAGAGCCATGATACCACAAGGTGATTCATTCAACAAACTTCCCAATTAGGAAAATGTTCTAGGAAAGTTACTCTCCTTTCCTTTACTAGCAACAACATAAATTTCCCTCTTCCCACTAAGCTCAAGACCTCCACGGGTTTATTAGGCACCTTCCCAACTGGATTTCCTCTGCACAAGGGAGTCTATTCTCTAATACATAGTTCCCCGGAGACCTTCCCTTACGAGTGTTGGTTTCTTTCCAGTAAGCACCAAGTTGTGGTCCTCTATTTCTCCATTCTGGATCTGGATCTTCTCTATTCCAGGGTGGCCATTAATTCCTTGGGAAAGTTTCCTATTTTTTTCAAGGAAAAAATCCCAAAAACTCTGTTACTCAAAACAACGTGCATGAGTATCGTCCTCACTACTTCATCTATCTGTGAGCATGCAACTCACTCTGTTCACTGGGGTTCTCTGTGAGAATCCATCTTCAACTTCTTAGATTGTTGTAATATTCTTAAGCACGTTCACTTTCACTTATGAAATTGTTCTCTTTGTTCTCTATCCTCTTTTGTATATGTTGATCTGCATGGTGTTTTTCCACCTTTGGTCTATTCTTCATTGCATTCCTTGGGATTCGTGACTGCTATTAGACACAACCCTCTAGTCAGGAACCTGAATTCGAGGGGGAAATCTAGCGCATCCTTCTGTTAGTTTTCAATTGACTCTTGCTTCTTCCAAACACCAAATATTCCAACAGTGATAACTTCTTCAACCACCAATCCTTCTCTCCTTAACTGATCACGTGGCTCTATGCATATCTAAGTAAGTTGGCAGCTAATGCACAAAATTTTTCAGGTGTATGCTCTAATGTTGAGCAAGCTTCCTATTTTCTACATTGAATCTTCTCCATTCCACCTCACCCATCCACTTCACCAATTCCCACTTGTGATATCATGGCCAATATTCAAGGAATTTTCCTTCTCAGTCAGTTGTCTGATGTTTTCTATTGATCAACAACATAATTACATGATTCATAATCACATTACATGAAGTCTTAGCATAATTATAGTTATGGGGGAAAACAAGGTGTTACATTCAGGGGCGACAAGTGTGTCGAGGGGGGGAGGATTTACAACCCTGATGGAAATAAGATTCTGAAGTTTTCTTGGGGCCTTGGATGCACCTTAAATAATCAAGAAGAAGTCTAGTAGTATATATGGGGATGAAACTTATCAAAGAAAACAAAAATTTGGGCATCATTTTCATCAAAGACTCGGAGCTAATTATAAAAGGTTTTTGTAAGATCTGTAAAAGAACTCACCCAAACCTACAGAGAATATACCACATGATTGAAATTACCCAAACCTACAAAGAATATACCACGAGATTGAAATTGAGGAACAAAACTTCCATTCCGTTAACTGCTTCCATGGGGAGGTTGACTCGTTGGCTAAGGATGTAAGACATGTGGACCAAGAAGATTTAAGGGTAAATGAAGATCTCTCCATCCACTTTCTTCCTTAGACATATCAGCATTATTTAAAATGAAGATCTCTCCATCCACTTTCTTCCTTAGACATATCAGCATTCAAAAAATATTTAGGTCGATGTGACCCCAACCTCCTCATCATTGAACTTAATCAATTGAACAAACACACTAAAGCACTTGGCACATGCACTTTCTCATCCTCATGAACGCCATTTAGAACTTACAACATGATTAGCCATATCCTCATGCTAGGTTGTATTGCCTCCCAGGTTCTCCATTAGTTTGCATATGGGATTTCACTCTTGCTTGACCTCACTCTGAACTGTGAAACATCTCTTCGTTGCCCTCTTGTTCGATTTTTCATGGATCATTGGTTGTGGCCTCAATGTTTGGATCTGTGATACCTCCATCCATCGTCAATCTTTCCTTCTGCCATCTAGTATGTCTCGAGTGCACACATGGGTGCTTCATCACATCCCTTAAAGCTATCTAGACGATTGGTATTGCACACATGTAGGAATTTTCAAGGCAATTAATTTCTCCCCTGACCCCTATGGTCTCCTAGCTTACCTCTCTGTCAGTCTTTCTTTTGAGTCTCTCCAGCCACTCTCAGCTCGCAATTCCCCATGTGGCTTTCGAGTCTCTCCAGCCACTCTCAACTCGCAATTCCCCATGTGGCGACGCAATCATCCCCTTTGTCACTGCTCCAATTGTGAAATGGAAGCCATGAAAGGGAAATTGAAACTTTAGCAGCAAGAACTGGCACTGTTTAGATATTATCTTCTGCAAAGATGGGCATGGATAAACTGTTTCTCCATTATAATTTAATATTTACAGTTGTATTCAATTAAAGCGCATTAAACAGCTGCTAGAAATATATTTTTTCCACTTGAGTGGGAGAATGTCGTGGGGCAATGGTGACTGTAATAGTGGACTTATGACGCAACCTTCGAGCCTCCGCTACATGGAGATTGGCCATCATCCTATATTGTCAAAAAGAGATACAAAATCGATTTAACGTATGCAGATTAGTACTTCGTCAACGGCGCTTTAGACTTGTTTTAACGGGCAGAATATGGGCACGTTATTGACATATCCCCGGGGCTTTTAAGCTCTGAATTTTATTCTCTTCACACAAACAAAAACTATTTAGCTCTATTTCAGCTAGATTCCATTCACATGCAACTGGTGTCGTTTCGCATTGCAGATCTTATAACCATGATTTTCTCCTTGCCTAATAACCATGATATTGTAGAAGATACCTATGCTACCATCTAATCTCTAAAAGAAGATACAAAGGTTTCTCCTCTTTGCGCCCCATGCATACCAATATTGAATCTTTGTAAAGTGACAAACTTGGCTTTTAATGGTGTCAATATCAAATCCCAAGGTCATACATCCCTTAGAGATGATATGTGTGGTGTCTTAAGTCCTTGTTCATGCGCCTGAGTTTAAGAAGCTTCGTTTAGATCCCAAGGTCCTTGCTTTCTTTCTTCAACCACGGTATAGGCACTAAAAGCCATTCTTATTTTGAAAAACATACTAATGGTACCCTTATTCCTAGTTAAATGCCAAAGATCCCATACATAGGTATGAGGTGGTTGTTCAATAACTAATTCATGAAGCCTGATCTTGGGAAGATTCATATAGGACCCAAGCACCCTAAGTTCCATAGGTGGTGCACAAAACCTCTTAATGATATTGAGGTCTAGTGCAGAGGTCGTAAGACCCAACTAACGTGTGAAAAAACTCCAAGTGGCACCCAAATCCTACCTGAAGTTTAGAGATCTCTTAGAGAGGATATATGTGGTGGTTCTAGGCCTTGTTCATGGCTACTAAGATCAAGATGCTTTGTTTACAGTCTAAAGGCCTTGTTTTCCAACCGTAGCCATGGTAGAGACCCCAAGACACATTCTTGTTGTACAAGCATACTTATGGTGACCATATTCCTAGTTGGAAGCCTTGTTCATGGTCATTAAGACCGAGAAGAATTTTTTAGCATCTAAGGCCTTTGTTCTTCTTCCCTAGTCATGGTATAAGCCCTGACTCACATATGTGGTGTGGAAAACCAATTAATGACACTCATATCACAAATAGAATAAAAAGATAAATAGAAGTAACTCCTCGTCTTGAGAATGAGAGAGAAGAATGAATGAGAAGCATCTTCAAGGGAGAAACATGTTTTTACAATATAAAAAATGTACAAGATGATATGCTCCAAAAACTAGGTCTCCTTGGTATATACGATACAAATGGTACAATTACAATTAAAGGATCTACCTGACCAATAAGAACCACACTAATATAATAATAGAAATGTAATAACTCAATATTTAAAGCTTAGCATGTCCCACATCTTCAAACAATTTTTTCATCAACACTTGATTAGCTATGAATGTTTCTACATGAAGAACACATCTTTCCTTGTCATGTATTTGATTGGTAGGTTCTTCCAGCTGATGAGATACTTAGTAATTGCTCGAGATACTTTGTAATTGCTCGATTTTGTACTTTATTGATTATTATTTCAAGGAATTTTTTATGTTTCTAGTATGATTTTCTCTTCTTCATTAATCTATGGTAAAATAGTCTGAACTGAGATCTTGCCACTTATTACCTTGTTTAAAAAAAAACATGGAATGTTGGATGTACACATGAAGATGGAGGCAACTCCAATTTGTAATCCAAACTTCCAATCCTTTGCAGCATCTTATAGGGACCATAGTACTTTGGTGCTAATTTATTATCCTTCTTTTTTTCCTTAAGGGACATCTATTTCTTTGGTTGCAACCTCAAAAGTACCCAATCCCACACTTTGAATTCTCTTTCACTGCAATGTTTATTCACTTTTTGTTTCATCTTATTTTGTGCTATAGCCAAATTGTCCTTCAATAGTTGGAGAATATCTTGTTAGTGCTTTGTGTGGTCCTCCACTACTTTCCTTCACTTTCCCTTTCAAGTGTGATGTGATGGATGGATGGATGGATGATGATGGYCATAAAGTTCCATAAATGGAGACATTTTATATGAAGTATGAAAGTATATGTTTGTTATACTTGTGTTTTCCACCATAGGCCTTGAAAGTAAGCTATTGGATGTAATGAAGATCAAATAACACTTGTACCAAGGAACTGTATAATGGAAAGTCATAAAAATCCCTGACCATGTTTTTCCCTAGAAGAAGAGTTGTAGGTCATGTCTTCCTCAAAGATATRTCATGCTCAGTCATTGGTTTTCTATACTAAACCCACAACCACCCCTTAGACCTTAGAGAAGTAGAGATTTTTTAGGAGATCAACAAGGCATGGTTTGGTAAGAGTGTATTGTTATGCATGGAAATTGTGCATGACTTGTATTTTCCTAGTTCACATTCCATTCACATGCAACTGGTGTTGTTTTGCATTGCAAATCTAAACAAACATGTGATTCATCGTCAACAAGATTGTAAGAAACTTCCCGAATCAAGCATGTACATTTTTGTTTATGCTAAGCTATGACTGATTATCGTGATCTCACTGACTAGCAAACTTACAAGTAATTAAATGTATGAGAGAAGCCTCCATTGCCAACTCGAATAAAGTTAAGTCACATGTTTGTGTCTAATTTTAGTTGAAGTTTAGTTTTTAAGTGTATATTCTCCCAACAATTTTTACTAAAATTGAGATAAAAATTGTTGGAACTCCATATTTGAGTGATTGAGTCTGTATAAGTATAAATCGAGTGCCCTTCAGGGTGATGAATCAATTTATGCATTCAAAAATGCAATTTAAACAACAAAAAATGGAGATTTCCCCGAGATTTGTTTTATCGAATTATGATGAAAATGTTCAAAAAATCGAATATTTAAAGAAGACCCTAAATTAATAATAATATTTATTGACTTGAACCGAAAACTAAAAAAATATTACAATAAAACATATGAAATCCAACTAATTTTCTAAATTTATAATTTTTATTTATATATATGGAACTCCATTTTTTTAACCATGATAAGTTACTTTTCATTGTGATGGTACCTCAATAGTGTAGTTGTTGAATACCTCGGTGATGGTATTTCTTTAAAATGAGTTGTAATGTATGTTATTGTGCATCATTATTTTTTCAAATTTATTAATGTTAAATTTATAATTTTTTTATAAATTAAAAAAGTGAGCATAGCTTTAGACATAAGAGATCAAAAGTTAGTTTAGTATAGGATTGAGGGCTTAACTTAATGACATTACAGATCTTGGTCTTTATTAGTGCGACATATAATACTTTTATAAATGAATAAAACTATAAAAAAGTTATGGCATGAATCAAGGACATTTATATTTTAAATGTATAATATATGTCAAGACAATATGTATATAGTTTCATCTAAAATGGATTTTTATAACTTAATGAAAATAACTTGAAAAATAAAAATATTGAAAGGAATTAAAAAAAAAAAGGTTTTGTTGTTTTTTTTCCAGAAAGAGCCATAAGAATTGTTATGGTTAAGCTAAATCCTAAACAACCAAGTTAGAAAACATGTAAGTGGAAATTCTTAATCCTACAAAGATAATTTTAAACACACATGCTATATTGTTATAAAAAAATACACACCAAATACAATAGCATGCCATCCTCCCAATCCCAACAATGTCAATAGTTGTAGTGTTATCCTATTCATAGATCGGGTATGCAATATACCACTACAATTTGATTAACCCAACATCCCTGGATCCAACAACCTTTATCCACTAAAAACACACTACACACATCCCTCCAACTTTCTATGTGACCTTTTTTTCTTATTTTACCATGCTGCCACTAATTGATGACAATAAAAATCCTTCTCTAGTCTTGATCATGAACCCACTAATAGAAAGCAAGATCTATATCATCTTTTATCTACAAAATTTAGTCAAAAATTTAGAAAATTTGTTGAAATTGTAAATATCAATTACTAAAATTACACAATCTAAATAAATTAGAAGTTTTTCACAACCCTAAATTCATCTATACATTCAAAACCACAATTTAAGTAATAAAATTACAAAATTCCCCAACACTTAATTGACCAATAAAAAAATTAAAAATAAAAATATTTATGCTTGTCACACATCATACCACTCAGTAAACAACGCTTCACACATTTTTTTTTGAAGGGCCGAATATGGGCAGGACTTTCACATTCTCTTCACACACAGAATATGGGCAGAATATGGGCAGGACTTTCACATTCTCTTCACACACAGAAGCTCTGCAACATTACAGAACCCTAATTAGATTTACAGGCCGATTTCATTCATTCACGCAATCCTGATATTCATTGCCAATAGATCTATTATAGTGACCTGCTTGCTTGGGCAGTGCACGCCAGTTCCCGTGGCCATGTTTGTTAATGTAAGAAACGAGTATTTGATCCTCGTCTAGAGTCCAGGGGCCCTTCTTTACTCCCATTTTATCACAGCAAGGAGCTCTACCCATGGTGCCCTGTTCTTCTGAAGGTAGAGAGGTATTATTGGGTATCTAATAATGCTGGAAGGTTGAGTGATCCTTCCTTACATAGCACTCCACACTCCTCCTTATGTAAAAAAACCACGGCGGCGGAATTGTTGAAGAAATTGAAATGTTCAACTAGAGGAAAGTGCCGAGGGCCAGATTCGGAGCTCCTGCACACGATTTTCTCATTTCCGAGAGCAGTCAAGCCTTGACTATGGCCGCACAACACGAGCGTGACGGCGATAGGATAATCTTGCAAAAGCGACTCCTGCAAAGGAATGAAGGGCGGCTGTAATAAGATATCCTCGATTCAACAGTACGGATGTCCTTGAATAATCTCTTCAAATGGATACAATGTATCCATTTTTAGTTTTTTTTTTTAGTTTTTGACAAAGCCTCTAAAATTATCTAAAATTATCTTTCCCCCCGGCAAACCAGAAGGCAACGCAACACATAGAATGGGTTGCACACTCTCATCCGAGATAGATTTAATGGGTGGTTGTAATACTCAGGTATTTGCAGCCTAGGATTGAGTGTAAGATAAGCCAGCTAAATATTGAACCATTGTTATGATTTGCAATTGCAACATATTGTCATTCACGATTAATGCAATAAATCCATAGGTTTATTCCCTCAGTTTCGCAAAATCACTCAAACAAACAATAGAATAACTCATTCATTCAACATAATAATAACTGCTTCAGACAATAAGATATGCAAACATTCATCACATAACATAGATGTTACTTTGGTTCACCCCCTCCTGGGGTTACGTCCACAAAGATTTTGCTCTCATCTCTTTTATCATATTATGTTCGCATCTACAGCACCGCGCGCTTACAACTCTTCTCAGTTGGGTGAGATCTATATGAGGTGGACTAGATCGCACCAGGATCCACAACCTGCGATCTAGCCCTCAAGATCTACCCTCCCTCGTCCTCTCTAGCTCAAAAACTTATACAAAATAGGTCTTACAAAAAAACATTACATATCGCATCAACTCAGGTGTAGCTACAATAATCAGAACCGAACAACACAAAAGCCAACCCCCTATGATACTTATGTATCACTATTTATACATTTCAGGCTCTTCATCCGTTTACAATACCTTACCAAAACCCTAACCCTACCATCATTAGGTTTTCCTCCCATGCATGTGTGTTGTCTTCCTTCCAGTTGTTGTTTTCCCTTGCATGCGCGTGTGTTGTTCTCTCTTCCATCTGTCACATTCCTCGTGCACGCTTTCTTTCCCAAAACGCCATGCTTTTCCACTTTGGCCTTTGGCATGCCTCCAACAGGCCCCCAACATTGACATGTGGCTCGTCTTGAGCCACCTATCCTTTCTGCGCTTCTTCGACCTCCTTGGTGATCGCCTAGAACTTTCCCCTGAGCTCTGTTCCTGTGTCTGCACCTGCGCAATCTTCTCCTTGAGTGTGTCCACTATCTGAACTGCAATTTCGTCACTGATCAGTTCCACGCACTCTGCCTGAGTCTGTGTTATATGTGCCTTGGCTTCCTTTTCTTGTTCCAGGACGTCTACTACCCGTTCTTGCAATGGTTCCATTTGAGTCTGTCGCTCCTGTAATTCTGTCGATATGTCTGTATTCGTGTCCTCCGGTGTTGGCTGTTGAATTTCTTCCAGTATGGGTGTCGAGTGCACCGATGTTGTTTATGGGGATGGGATTTCGTCAATGTTGACAATCTTCGGCGGTTGTTGTTCACTTTCTTCCGCCTGTCCTCGTGACCTAGTCTGAACTCTGGTTTTTCTAGCGGTCTGGTTCACTTCTGCTTTCTTGGGCGGTGCCATGGAGGTGAATGTCGGCCGTTTGCTAGGTTCGAATGGTCTCTGTGACCTCTTTGAACTCGCTCTGTGCTTTTCGTCCTCTATTGCTCTTTGTCTGCTCTTCTTTTGTGAATAGACCGTTTACTCCCGCATCCGTGTGTTGTATGGGTTTTCCATGAAGCTTGTCGATAATTCTTCCTTCATTATGGGTTTTAATGCACCTTAACTACGGGTTCAATGCATCTCCAGCGGTTCCGTACTTTCCATTACTATGCCTTTCCATCTTCAGTTGGTGCGTTTAATGTGGCATCCAATTGGTCCTTGCCGTCCTTTAATTTCGCCCAGTGTTGTCATGTCGTCCTGCTTTTGTCGAGTTCTCTTTTCCCACTTGTTTCCCTTTGTATGTGATCGTTGTCCTTCTCCTCGCTGAGTTTGTGTTCCTCCGTGTGCTTAATATTTCTTTCTCCGACGCGTTGTATCCTGTTTGTTTCTTTCCTTTTGTTCCTTTCATTTTCCATATATTATGTTTTTTTTACTACGCAGTCGCTGGTCGACTACCCTTTTAGAGCTTCAGTCGGATCCCATTAATCACCCCTCTGAGTTATGCGCCTGATAAGTCTCTTGATTGTACAACTCCTCCATTTGTGACAAATTTTACTACATATGGCCCTAACCAATGCATTCCGAGCTTTCCTGGGTGCTGAAATGATTTGTTGTCATACATCAGTACTAGATCTCCTTCTTTGAACGTTTTCTTCTTGATGTGTCGATCGTGCCAAGATTTATCTCTTGCTTTCTGAACTTGTTGGTGGAATCTTGCTAAGATCTGATCTTCCTCCATGGTCATTAACTGGTTCAGTCTCTCCGGTACTGCACCTCATTTTGTCATTTGTGTAATTGTTGCTATGCGCAAGATTGGTACTAGAAGTTATAATGGCACCACTGCGTCTTGGCCATAAACTAGTCTAAATGGTGTGTGCCCTGTCAATTTTTTGCACGTAGTCCTGTAGGCCCATAATACTACTGGTACTTTGAGATCCCAATCGTCCTTGTTGACGTTACAGATCTTTGTCAGCGCATTCTCCAGGATTTTGTTGAATGCTTCTACTGTACCATTTGCCTATGGGTGATATGGTGTTCTCTTCTGATGATGGAATTCAAACTCTTCAGTCATAGCGTTGATGGTGTTGTTTATGAAGTGTGTGCCTTGGTCGCTCATCAAAACTCTTGGGCACCCAAATCTAGTGATCACTTGATCGAATAAAAAATGTGTTTTTGTTTCTGCCCTGCAATCCCTCACTGGTGCGGCTTCCACCCATCTTGTTAGGTATTCCACCGTAGTGATAATGTACCTTGCTCCTGTTCTTTTTGCTAATGGGTTGATTGGTCCCACAAAATATATTGCCCATTTATCAAATGATTGGAGTGTTACTTATGGTCGTAATGGCATCTCATCCCTTTTGTTGGGTTTGCCTACCCTTTGACAGACATTGCATTTTTGACAGTACTCCTTCGAGTCTCTGTGAATCGTTGGCCACCATAGTCTTGCGCGCAATACCTTCTGCGCGGTAACTTTTCCTGCATAATGCCCTCCTGTTATTCCTTCATGGGCTTCTGCTAAAACTCTTGGTCTTTCGTGTTCTAACACATATCTTCGCAAGATGATATATGCACCCATATTATATAGATGTCCTGCAATCAGTTGATAGTCGGCAACGCGAACTACCAGATTTTTCTTCTGTGCAATATTATACTCTTGCGGCGCAGTTCCTATGCTCAAGTGTTGGATGATATCTGCGAAGTATTCATCAGCGATCTAAACTGAGAATAGTTGTGCATCCAAAAAGTTTTCATCCAAGTTTGTAGGTTCTTCTCCATTGGTGACTCTTGATAGGTGGTCAGGTCTTGCATTTAACTTTCCTGGTTTAACGATTTCTTCAAAGTCAAATTATTGGAATAGTAGTAACCATCGACAGATTCTTCCCCCCAACACTCGCTTGTTGACTAGATATTTCAAGACTGAGTGATCTGTGAACATCTTAAAGTGTTTCCCCAATAAGTAATCTCTGACCTTTTGCAATGCATAGACCATAGCTAGGCCTTCTCTTTCTGTCGTGTTATAGTTCTGTTCCAAATCTAATAGCTTCCTGCTCATAAATGCTATCGAGTGATCCAAGTCCCCCACTCCTGGCTGTGTCAAGATAGCTCCAAGTTCTATGGCTGATGCATCTACATGTACGTGTGTTGACGGGCGAAATTGACCGTCCGTCAACTGGGAGAGTGGAACCGGTCTGGGGTTGTCTAAATAACCCAAGCCGTTTGGAATGGACCACCCTGACGAGTTTAACGGCTCCGTTGGCCGCTCTAAGGTCTCCTATGAAAACCAGAGAGGAATGATCTGAGCTAAGAAATCTTACTAAACTAACTAAAACAAACTGAACTATAACTGAATACAAGAAAACTAAGTAAAATAAAGGAAACTAGAAACTAATAAAGCAAACTTAAACTAACTACACTAATTTAACTACAAACTACTAACTATTATATATACAAAATACTAATTATGATTATAATAACTCAAATCAACTATCTAATTATCAGCGACAATATTTCTTATTCACAAATGTACACTATGGACAACCTACAGGTTTGATTAAAACCTGCAAAAATCATATGTATTCTGCCCTAAGACAGCCATGGACTTTTTTTTTATTTTTATATTTTATGAAAAAGAAATACAAACTATTGAAATTAAACAATCTAATATATATTAACTGAAATTAAACAATGTAATATAAATCTAATTAAACTACTATCTACATTTGTATTAAACTACTTAATCAAAACAATAAATAAAAGACTAATTGACCTGGAAACGCTCCAAGTCAGCCCTGTGTATGATGACTTCTTAAGTTGTTTGGAGGAAGAAATTCACACCATTTAGTCCTTAAGCTTTTCGTAAACGATCAGCTATGCTGTCTCTTGAAGTGTTTTACAGGACAAACAAGACATAAAAGAAAATCATAACAATCTTCTGATGATAAATCTCTGCAATAAGGGAAACCTATTATGCAGAAAACTTATATAACAATTCAATCTATGAAGAAGACAAAGCTATCACT
>ML779497.1:1294083-1339502 GCA_009831015.1 Picea engelmannii | reverse complement strand
ACATTTGCAGATACACATGGCACTACAGAAGAGATGGTAAAAATATCGCAGGAAAGACCGCTTAGTAATCATGTCGTTCCCATGAAGACAGTCAATTCACGGAATCGTTAAATACTAAGTGGGCATTTCTCTCGAGCTTTCGATAATGGGAATGAAAACAAATCACGCTAATTAATTCGATTGCAGATTCCGTCCACTGATTCCAGATTCCATTCCTATTCCATTTATTTCAGATTCTATTGATATTGATTTTATTGCAGATTCTGTCCATCCACTATAGAGTAAAATCAATTAAGATATAAGTTAAAATGATTAAAAATGGGGAAAATGTGTTTATATAATTAACCTTGGTCATCATTTCACTCTTGATGATTAATGTATTTTTATGTGTGCTTGGGAAAAGTTTTCCCAATTCAGATTTTGTATGGAGATTTATGTTATATTGGGAAATTAGCATACCTTGAGTTTTGTCTTCAAATATGTTTTTTTGACATATGTTTTTTTAACTATTTTTGAGGTATCTACATATCATCCTTCAATTTGTTTTAGGTATTTAATTTTCATGGTTTCATATAAGCCCTTTTTTCACACAACACATTTTTTTGCAAACCAATTGTGATGGTTATTATAGTTTGATATGTTGCATCTAGGAGGGGGAGGAATGGAAACCTTAGAGGATGTTATGAAGATGTCCAACTAGTGGACTACTTGGATGACCCTACATAGCGAATATGATATTTTGAATATTCAGGTTCAAATGCATCTTAGGGGACTCTACATGGCAAGACATCTCCACATAATCTTGAGTTTTAAGGACGAGGACATATTATAGCCTACAAGAATTTGGAGATCAACCCTAATGGGATTTAATTCAATGTGTTTGTTGGCATTCAAAATGATGTTAGATCTCTCAAAGGTGAACATGTTGCTCGAGGTACAACGAGTTAGTGCATAATGGATGAGGACATAGAACGTGGTCACTTTGTTTCATGTGGTCTCGGGCATTACTCTTGTGAACATTCTCCAAATCTTTCTTGCACCCAAGAGGCCGAGAAGGGAGGAGGTGGTTTCTAGTCTACAGTTTCCTATGATCATCTACAAATTAGACAAAAAAAGTTGAAGCAAAGGCTCCTATGGAAGTTCCAAAGGGTATAGGCCTCATTTGGAAGGTCCTCTATCTGAATTATTTAGTGGGAGGACGTCATGAGCATAGGGTAGAGGAAGATGTGAGACTAAGGACAAAGGAAGGAAAGGTTGGAGGGTGGTGTGAAGAAGGGAGGGTGGTGTGAAACTAGTTATTGGTGAGGATATCCATTTGAAAAAAATACTTGATTACTATAGAAAAAACCCTTGTTGGAAAATATTTTGGAATGAGGATGTCGTCAGATAGATTGAATTCATGGCTTCAGGACTTCTTGGCACTTGTGATAGGGTTTGGAATGATATCTCATATTCTTTCCCAAGAGTGGTTAGGGTTTATATTTCGATCGAAGGTAGATGTGTCCACAATTTTAAGGGGTTGTTGGTTTGGAGCACACTGTATTTAAATCCTAAACCTCAACACATGTGTTTTGATTCCTAATTGGAGGCTTATATTGTCATTCCTGTTTGGTTAAAGTTGTGTGGGTTGGTGTTGGAATTTCATACTGTTGCAGAAATTTTAGCTTTGGGTAATTGAATAGGAAGGACAATTTATGTAGATCAAGGGTTTAAGGAGAATGGTCACAAAGGTTTGGGTGGAGATAGACATGAAATAAGGCCTTTACGACCATTTGGATATTGTGAAGGATGGAGTGGTATATGCCCAGTGAATAGATTATTTGAATGTACCAATTTGGTGCATTTGTTGCCACAATTTTTGCCACATTGTACAATATTGTAACAAACCATTCAAGGAACAAATTTGGAGGAATAAATCTATAGAAGATACTAAAGAAGGACTATAAAAACTTTGATGGGAAATATTGATCACAAAAGTTCAAGTGAACTTTCCTTAAAGACGACAAAGGAGGGCAAGGTTGAGGATGGGCCTAAGCTTGTCGTGGTTGTTGAGGTGACTACATTTCTTAAGAATCATACTATTACATTAATCTCGTATGTCTTTGCCGCCTTACCCTTATGTCTATCCCGTCTATCCCGAAAGTCTATTTATTTTGTACTTATCCCTGTACTATTCTATAGAGGACAACAACCATGGGATAAGATCATTAAAATAATTAGTCTTAGTGTGAGTTTGTGTGGGTCCCTGTGGTATGGGTAGCTCAGTAATAGGTGGATAGATACCTCAGGTAGGTCCCTGGTGTATGCCTGGTGCAGAATAGCATACAAGTAACAAATTCTATGGATTAGAAATTTAAGGAGGATGGATGTACTCGGATTGCTATTGCTTGGAAGTCTAATACAAATCCTCGGGGCTCTACACTAGATTGTCACATTTCGAGTAAGTCATCCCAAATCCCTCTTTTTTGAATGTTAAAGGCATTATTAAGCTGGATTATAAGTGGCCAACTCCAATGGAATTGAATAATCACCCTTTAGCTAAGAGAAGGAAGCATTGTCAGGGTTTCATTGGTAACCTTGGTGTTTTTCCTATTTTACCACTTAGGTGAGAAAAAAGGGGCAATTGAGTGTCAGAGTAGGCTTAAAATATCACCATAGAGATTTGTTAGTGTTAGTGGAACACTGTAAACATGTAATATAAACAAAATAAAGAACTAACATCATGTAATATTCAAGGATAAAAACAAAATAAAATGAGATATGTTTACCAATGGATAAGACAAATATTAATAACACCTTAGAGGATTGGGTGAGCACAAGTGGCTCTCCTTCTCCTCCTTGGGAGGGTCCTTTTGTGTCCCAATAGAACCTTCTCTCTCTCAATGAGTGTACAAGAAAGTGCAAGAATCTCTTTAAAGGGAAGAGGTCCAATGCACTAGCTTTGTTGGTATGGATGTAAGGATGAGGCCTTGGGAAATGGTTCTCCAAGCTCATATAGACAACATAACAATGCCTTTCTTCTATCTATTGTATGCATACCAATGGCCTCTTTTTATCGAATTTTTTCAAGCTCACAAATAAATGGTTCCAAGTGGGAAATGGATGCCACTTGAGTGTGGCTCCCCATGTTTGAGTGGACATGGAACCACTTGTGGTACCAATATTAAATGTTGAGAGGCTCGAGGCCCTTAGGTACCTTGGCTTGAAGATTTTCATGATGGTATTTTTACCATAAATGCACCAAATGTGGTTGATATTTTACTTATGGTTGTTCCACGCAACTTTTGAATGGAAGAGTCGCACGTGCATGTGTAGATCATGTAAAAAGCCACATTGTTGAGTCGCATAGATTTATCAGAAACCCACTTTCCATAGTTTTCTTCTTTTCTAAGCGTGGTGTATTAATGACATGAGTATGCACTTTGGTGTATTGGACTGGTGATTTTTCCAGTCATTACTTGCATAGTTTTGTGACGATTTTTAGGTGATAACAGATGACCCCTAATGTGTGAAGTTAGGAGCAGATGTATAGCCAAAATACATCATCGTTTATTTTTATTTGTGCACTAATTCTTGTATAGAGAGAGGGGGGTGGGGGGGGGGGATCAAGAGAACAAGGATGACCTATGGAGGAAGAATGAGAGATCCACATGCAAAAACATAATCCTACTACTAAAAAGTTTCTTTATACAAATGAGACGAGCATGCCCCATGCTCATGCCATAGATAGAAATAATTACAATAATAAACAAGAGGTTGAGGCCTATGGTCAGAGCATCCAAAGTATGAAGACTAGGATGATCTTGGAACTAAAAAAATTGATGAATTAGAGATTTGAAGCGCCCTTGGGGGTGTTGGTAATAACAAATGATGGTTCTAAAGGAGAACTTGCCTTGGAGATTGAAGTGAACATTTGGGGTGTACATTCATTACTTGAAGGCATTGATGGCTTGTCAAGCCTACGGTCTTTGGCTGGAGTAGAAAACTGCAATTGTCACAAAGTAAGGCTCACCTTGATGTGGATATGTGTTGATGTCGAACATCAAGGGGGGTCAATGGAAGCATAGAGAAATGATGACTCTCTCTATCCCGTGAGATGCTTATCATTTGTATGGAAATGGGAACCAAGATACTACAACATTCTTGGAAATTGGTGTTAAGGTCGACAAGAATGGATCCACGACCATAAAGAGAAAAGTGCCCCTTGAAATCAACTGATCAATATCGTATTGGGTAATGACTTGTAAGAGTGATGTGTGACTGGTAAATATGGATGAGGTTGATGGTAAATGGAACTCAATACTTCCCTTGGGTCAAACATAAGTGACAGTAGATAGTGGTGACAATCAAATATTCAATTGGAAAAAAAATGGTCTAATGTCAGGGGGACAATCAAATACTAGCAAGGTATTGTCAAATTGTAACCAAGGGTGATAAGTCTGCAAAGAGTTGGTAGTTTTGGGTGAAAAAATTGGCAATCATAATAAAGGATACTATGATACTTGAGGTTTGGACAATAAGATGGGTGTTTTCAAACAAGGTTGTTTAGTGTGAATGCTCCAACAAAGCGCAATGAGGGATACCGTTAGGTAAAAAAATGGCACAATCAGATGTGATGGCCTAAGACTACTTTCTTGTGTGTAAATCAAAGGGTACTTTGTACAATTACCAAATGAATAAAGAATAATTGGTTTGAATGTGTAAGCATAGAGATGGGTGACCCAATTAAAATGGCTCAGCCTGGTGAGGTGTGATTTTGTGATAATAAATGAAGGGTGGGGGCCCCATGGGTGAGTCTTTGTGTAGGTGGGAGAATGGTGGATTGGATTGTAGATGGTCAATTGATCTTGGAAGATATGAGGGCCAATGAAAATGCGGAGGTGCATTCAACAGAACCAATAAAAAACTGGTGGGAATCTAGCAATGCATGGGTGGTTGAGCTAGCAATATGATGAGAAGAAGTATGAAATTCATTATCAGAAGTGTGAACTATGTTGGAATCTCATTTATAAGATAAAACAACATGGGTGTCATTTTTCTAGGGGAGCTAAAATTTGATACAACCAATGTGGGTAATAAACTATCAAGAAACAACAATTTGATGCAAGTGGAACATGGTGAAGTTGTTATGACACTAGGTACTGTGAACCTAAAGGCATATGTAGAGGGATGATACTGGTAAATGCAATTATTCATAGGGGTGTGACTACATGCCAATTTTGAAACATATACCTGAAGTGGTCATGGGATGGCCTTGAGTGAAAGTGATTTGAACCTATCGACAAGTACCTGCACATAAAAACCAAATACCCAAAGTGAAAAATACCTAAGAGTAAAAAAAAAATGCAGGGACTTGAAAAAATGATAGTGAATAGGCGTACTTGTAACTTAGGTGTTGAGGCAAGGGTCTTGAGGGAGGTGTGTGAAAAGTTGAACATATCATACCATTATGTAGAATGGAAAATAGTGATCCTAGTGGTGTGAACGTTTTGAAAAATAGAGCTCCTCATCTCCCATACATGCTAAAGGAAGTTTGTACCTGAACCGTATAAATGGTAGTGGGGTCCACCATGCCACCTCATTTGTATATGAGGTGGCATGGATGCATATAGTTTGGGGTAGCCCATGAGATTTCAAGACCCTATGTGCACTCATCAGCTAGTTGATTCGAGTATTGAGAGATCTAGGTAAGGGGTCCTAACATCCTGTTCATTTTGGTATTTTCATTTTTTGGCTTAAGATGGTATGGAAGGTTGTAAAATATCTTTTTGAGGGAAACCATATGATTCGCATTGGCAATTGAAAGATACATGAATACATCAGTGTGAGTATATTTCGATTGCCTGCGTCGTACAATGTGGATGGTGGTCACATAGTTGCGTAGAGGTTATATTGACTATAGGGTGATCATACAACTATTTGGTGAACACTCGCACTGATTAGTGCGACTGATCAACAAACAGTCGCATAGCCATACCCTGTGTGATTTTTTGAGAGACAGTCACATGGACCATGTGAGAGATGAGAACTTGATGATTTGTTGCTAGGTTTAGTAACTGACTAACCCATGTTTGTGTAGATTGTGACACTTGGAGCTACTACCAAGTCGATTCGGTGGTAAGAGAGAGATTAAGATGCCCTCTGCACGATAATTATGGCCGATCCAACAACTTGTTTTGAGAGGGGAAACTTTAGCATTCTCAAGTTCATTCAGTGCTCTATGTTGTGCTCCCAAGAGGAGCTTCTCACCTTGTTGGTTCCAATGTGGAGGCCCGACCATTAGGCATTTGAGGTCTAAGGTTAGATGTTAGAGATGTCAGCTAATACTGACATCTATTTCTTGACGGGTCTCTCCATTCGGGGAGAGGTCCCTGAGGTGATCCCTCATATGGATTGGGGAGATCACTGTGTAGGCTTTGGCTGACCATTACTATAATGGTGAGGATGCAATCAACAAAGGAGCGATCTGGGTGGCATGCATTGGGATTTGATTCCATAGGTCATGGCCTCGATGGTGGTGATGACATATGGATCCCTAGCCACCTAGAGGATTATTGGGGCCCACATGACAATTATGGAGTAGGTTCTCCAGGGTTGTAGCTATGTTTGGGCCTTCCTAATGAGGGAGGCCATGTTTTCCTAGTTGACACGATGTGCATGGAGCTAGGAGGGTGACTTCACCTTTGTCTCCATATTATGAAGTTTTTCTTTGAGCAGGAGGTATTCCTACATGCAAGGATAATATTGGTTGCGATGGGGCCAAGCCTGCCACGTCTAAGGCAGTGGGTAGATATAGTGGTCTAGGAAGGTAGTGGGCCAGTAGGGTGTGATTTTACTGTAGATTGTTAGGGATTATATAGGTAGACCCCTAGGTTATTCTCAAGCACCTGCATGTCTTTATGGACTACCGATATGATATGGAAATGATCCTCCCCCCAAGGGAGGTGTGGGACAATCGAGGTGAGTTTTGTTTTTGGTTTATACATTGTTTTTCTTATTGACGTTTTTATGCATTGTTTTGATTAACTAACATAGTAATGATAGGTAACTATGTTTGTGTTTGCAAATATTGGACCAAGAGGTCGAGAGGTCTCAGTGGTGAGTGAGACAGTAGTAGGAGGTTGAGAGGGACTTGTGAGGGTTGGAAAGTGTTGACATCGTGAGGAGGCAGAGGTGGGGCCAACACAACAACCACAAGTAGATCCTATAGGCAAGGGGGTCATCAGAGGAGGGGCGAGGCCCCAAGATCATTTATATGACCTCCACCCATGCTTTAAATAGGTACTACATGGAGTGCATGAGGCACGATGGACCAAGGTGTGGGATGAGGAGGTACTGGAGACTTGCATTGGCCTTGATCCTTATTGGCACTCATTTTTATGATGGGAAATAGTGGTAGGAGTAGAGGTGATTAGACAATTGAGACCGCAACTGGTGAAGTGCCTCCAACATGTGAGGGGTTCCCACTAGCGTGGGCCCTCTAGCTAGAGGGATCCTTGGCTTCGTCCAGCTTAGAGGTGGAAAATTTTGTTTTGTATGGGAGAGGCCCACATTTTTTAAATTTTTTGATGTATATGGCTGAGGCCCACACATTTTTTGTACATGGAATGTATGGGGGTAGTGACCCCATTTTGTATATCATAGTTGAGTGTGGATGTAGTGAGGTCCAACCCTTCGTATTGTACCCCATTTTTTGAAACTCGTGATATATATAAATATACTTTTATTTTTTATGTCTCATTTATGGTGTAATTGGTGTGATTGGATGATTGTTCTTCAGATGATATGGGTAGGTTCCTTGATTGATTTATGATACATCTTATTGGTGTGATGATGGAAAGAAAAATATATCTTGTTGGTAGATAGAAAAATCATGATAAACAATGCTTTGATTAATATGACAATTGCCAGTCTAAAATTTCATTTGCAATGTGATTTGCAACTTTGTTCTCACTTCTAGGAATATGTGTGAATGTAATTGATTCAAAAAAATTTGACAAAAGTTTAACTTGCAAGTATTTTATAAACAAGAAAGGGTCTTCAACATGGTAGACATTGTTCAACTATAGGATGACAAGCCAGGAATCCAAGAATACACTGAAGTGGCAAATGTGTAGGTGAGTAGCATTATCCAAAAGGTCGATCGCGTCAACATACTTAGCTTGGATATTCTTAGTTGGACCTAGGCACACACTAGTGGAATGGACAAATGCATGTGTAGGTGAATAAATGGCCCAAGTTGTTGAAGAGAGGTTTTGAGTCCATCAACTAGCACCATTGAGAAAACCAATGTGACATGTCGACAAATGATTCATCTGATAAAGCAATAAGGGAAAGAGATTAAAAAATGTGAAAATTGTTGATGTGTGTGTAAAAATATTAAAATATATATAAACATTTTTACAAAAGAAAAATATGCACGAAGATGGCCTGAAGCAGAGTGGGTACATAAGGGTAAATCCTCTTTAAATATAACCTATTGATAGGGTCCATAAGGAGGGTTCCTTTGGGGTGAGAAAGGATGTATGCTCCCTTGGTGAGGCAATGTTTGATGAAGAAAGGGTTGTTCCAAAGGGATTCAAACTTTCCATGGCCTAAGGTATCATGTGCAATATCATAGGCGAGGATAAGGTCACCCTCGTTGAAGGAATGAGGTTTGACTTAGCAATCGAAAGAAACTTTTGAGTGCTTTTTGGTAGCCTCATTGTTTTGCAATAAAGACCGACGATATTCATCAATAGTTTATAAGGTTATGAGGCATTGTTTGAGAAGAGTGGTATATGGTAGTAGTTCAAGTATTATTCAGTGAATTGGGATCTCACATTCAATGGAAAATACTACTTCTACCCCATGGAAAAGGTGGAAGGGGGTAAAACATGTGGTAGTTTTGACTGTCATTCGTTATTCCCATACTGTAGAGAAAAACATGTGGTGCTAGTTGGTTTTATGATTATTCATTGTTTGTTGTAACATGGTTTTGAGGAATTTGTTGATGGCCTCAACCCGACCCTTAGAAAATGGGTAGTATGGTGAAGCAAACTCATGAGTGAAGCCTAGACATGAGGATAAATCAAACACTTCATTTTCAAAATGTTTTCCATGATCCGAGACTAACTGTTGGGGGACCCCAAAGTGAGTGATGACATGATTGAAAAAGAAGCAGGCCACTATATTTTCCATATTGTTGAAGGTAGGTGTCGCCTCATCCCATTTGGTGAATTAGTCAATGGCCACGTTGATATACTTGTGACCATTTCTAGATGGGAAGTTTCACTTCATGAAGTCTATGCCCCATTTTCAAAAGGGGCCAATGGTAATGACTGGTTGTAAAGGAATTGGTGGGGCTTGTGCTTTATGTGTGAACATTTGGAACTTAGTACACTTCTTGATTATTTGAATGAAGTCATGAAATAAGGTAGGAAAAAAGTAACAAGATCATACAATTTTCTAGGTGGTGAACATATTGGAGAGGTGTCCACCACAAAATCCATTATGGAAATTGTTAAGGACTCGTTGTACTTCATCGATAGTGAGGCAACGACGTAAAACTGTATTCACTCCCCACATATATATAATGTCCCCTATGATTTGATAAAGTGGATCTTGGTGGCATATATGCCAATGATCATCTCAAGAGATATGCGGGCCAAACTTCTGAGTGAAAAGGTAGGTGAGGATGTCACCATACCAAGGGTCATCTGATGAGATGACAAATAAATGCTCATCAGGGAAGTTTTCATTCATTGGTGTGTCTTTGGTATCAGATGGTAAATTAGTGATGAATTTTGTGAGCATAAGCACCTTCTTACTTTTAGGACTAGTGAACTCCAAATTGAATTCTTGAAGAATAAAAATCATGTAGGGTAAGAGTTATATTCTTTTCATATGTGTGTGTGGGCACGTCAGATTCAACAATTGTGTCTGATGATCCCTCTAGTAGTGCTCTTTGTGTCCTGTGCTTCGGGCGCTTTCCTAGGGGGGTCCCAGGGGGGGACATGTATGCCCCACCCCCCGCTTGTTACGTGTAGTGTTTGACACCGAGCATTAACCTGGGGACGACAGGGTTTGGGGCAGCCCCCCGAAATATTTTTTTGGGCGGTTTTTGCTATTTTTAGAGGTTTTCTAAATTAATATCGGATTAAGGGATTAGGGTTTTGGTATCTACGAAATACCTAAAACCATTGTCTATATTGTATGGTGAATGGTGAAATTCGACATATTTAATATAAGAAAGGTTTTCTCGGATGAGGGTTTCCGGTATAAAATCTCTGTGTACTCTGTGTATCAGCCATTGATTAAATTCTGTTTTTCTTAAGAATCTATATGCATTGCTTTACTTCACAGGTTTAAAACTTACATGTGGTATCAAAGCTCGTTTTTGGGTTCAGAGGGATGCCTTTGTTGTTGAGGGTTTGGCTCGGTCTTGATAAATCAAGTTTATCTTGGGTTGGTGGTAAACTTGAGTTTAGTGGGAGCTTTTGCAGTGGTGATTTGAGTGTAGAAAGAGGAATAGGAATCTCTTCTAGAATCAAGATAGAGAATTTCAATGGTAAAAACTTTGATCTATGGAAGCTGAAGATGGAGGACCTTCTTGTAGACAAAGAATAATGGATCCTTCTGGATCCTGGTACAGAGCCTATTGGTACACCGTCTACTAGCACACGAGCTATTGGTACACAACTTACTAGTACACAAACTACCAGTACACCACCTACTGGTATGTCGAAGGAATATTGGGAGAAGTTGGACAGAAGAGAAAGGAGTACTATTCGACTCTGCCTAGAAGATTCAGTGTTGTTGAATGTCTCGGGAGAATCTACAACCAAGGAACCATGGGATAAGTTGGGGAATTTGTATCAATCGAAGTCCCTGGTAAACACGTTGTTTCTTTGAAAGAAGCTGTATCATCTTCGGATGGAAGATGGATATTCTATGACAGAACATCTAAATGCCTTTAATACTATGGTAAGTCAACTTGTCTCTTTTAATATTACGATTGCAGAAGAAGATAAGTGTATTACTTTGTTATGTTCTTTTCTAGACTCTTGGGATAATCTGGTTGTAGCAATAGGTAGTACCACTCAATCTACATTGAAGTATGAGGATGTAGTTGCATCCTTGTTATTTGAAGAGATGAGGTAGAAAAGCATGGATGGTCATAGCACATATGATTTATTTGTAAGAGGTCGTACCCAAGACATGAATCTTGGTAAGTCTTCGAGGGGGGGGGGGGATCTAAATCTACAGGTAGATCTAAGTCTCTAGGAAAATCTTTGAGGAAATGCTAAAAGTGTGGTAAAACATGGCATTATAAGAAAGATTGCAAGTCTAAGAAGGTTGAAAAACCAAAGGGATCTGATAGTACCTCTTCCACAGAAATGAAAACCTCCACTGAATAAGGAGGTGATGTTTACCTGGTATCTACCAGTACACATGTAGACCATGATGTATGGTTGATTGAATTAGGTGATTCATACCACATGACTCCTCACAGGGAGTGGTTCTCTGAATATGAAAAATATGATGGTGGTGATGTATTCCTAGGAGATGACTCGATAGAAAAAATCATGGGATGTGGAAGGGTTAAGTTTCTGCTAAAAGATGGAAGGATTACAACACTCCCTGGGGTTCTTCACATTCCAAAACTAGCTAGGAGCCTAATATCTGTAAGCAAGTTGGATGATGCAGGAGTGAATACTGTATTTGGAAATAACACTTGCAATATGGTATGAGGAGCAATGGTGTTGATGAGGGGAGTTCGGTGTGGAACTCTGTACAAGTTGCTGGGAAGCACTTATACTAATGGGTGCAATAGTTCTGTTGTCCCTGAGAAGAGAAATGAAGGAGACAAGATCAATACTATCCCATAAAACAAGACCATGCTGTGGCATCAAACACTGGGGCATATTGGAGAAAAGGGCCTTTGAACACTACACAGTAAAGGTATGGTTGAAGGTATGGCTAAATGCACTCTTGATTTTGATTTCTGTGAACATTGCATATACGGTAAACATAATTGAGTAAGATTCCCATCTAGTTCTACAAGAGCAAAGGGGATCTTAGAGTTGATACACAGTGATGTGTTTGGACCTGTGCCCGTTCCATCACTAGGTAAGTCTGTGTATTATGTTTCATTCATATATGATTTCTCAAGGAACACATGGATTTATTTTCTTAGAAAGAAATCTGAGGTATTTGATAAATTTAAAGAGTTTAAGGCTCTGGTAGAAAATCAGACAAAGAAGAAAATAAAGGTATTGAGAACAGATAATGGTGGAGAATTCTGCAGAAATGAATTCAAAGAATTTTGTAAGAAGTGTGGTATAGAAAAGCAGAAGACTACTCCATACACTCCTTAGCAGAATGGAGTTGCAGAAAGGATGAACAAGACACTGATGGAGAAAGCAAGGAGCATGCTCAGCGGTGCCGAGTTAGGACAAGATTTTTGGGCAGAGGCATTGGGTACAACATGTTACCTAGTCAATCGATCACCCTCATCAGTGTTGGATGATAAAACTCCGCACGAGGTATGGACTAGAAAGAAACCCTCTCTTCAACATATTAGAGTGTTTGGTTGTGATGCTTATGTACATGTTCTAAAGGAAAATAGGAGTAAGCTGGATAAAAAGGCTGAAAAGTGTATCTTTATTGGTTATAAAGATGGTGTGAAAGGTTATAAGCTTTGGAATCCAGAAACCAAGAAGGCTGTTTACAGTCGAGATGTTGTTTTTAGCAAGGTAAAAGATGTTTCCAAACAAGAATTCCTACCAAGGCCAAAAGAACCTGAGAAAATAGAGCTAGAGTCGGATGATGCAAAATCTGAATCATCTGAAGAAGATGAAGTAGCAGTAGAAGAAGAAGAACCTCATACCCCAGTATTAAGGAGATCAGTGAGAGAAATAAGGCAACCAGAAAGGTATAGTCCACCTAATTTTCGTTCCAATTTTGATTTATTTATTAGCGATGATGATCCCAGAACTGTTAGGGAAGCAATGAATTCAGAGGATAGTAAATATGGAAGAAGGCCATGGTTGAAGAAATGGATGCCTTGGATAAGAATGAGGCATGGGATATAGTTGAGTTGCCAGCTGGAAGAAAATCTGTTGGTAGAAAATGGTTGTTTAAGAATAAGCTTAATGCAGAAGGAAAAGTGGAGAAATACAAAGCTCGGCTAGTAGAAAAAGGTTATTCCCAGGTAGAGGGAATTGACTTTGGTGAGATTTTTTCTCCTGTTGCTAAGTTAACTTCTATTAGATCTATTTTATCTATTGTTGTTGCTTTTTATCTTGAAGTGGAACAGATGGATGTGAAGACAACATTCCTACACGGGGATTTGAAAGAAGAAATCTACATGAAGCAGCCAGAAGGCTTTGTAGTGAAAGCATTGGTCTGTAAGCTAAAGAAGTCACTGTATGGTTTGAAGCAATCACCTAGGATGTGGTATCAAAAGTTTGATACATACATCCTTGAATTGGAATCTGTGAGAAGCAGGGCTGATCACTGTGTATATTCCAAGCAGGTTGGTAATCACTTCATTTATGTAGTGTTGTATGTTGATGACATGTTGTTGGTAGGAAATAACATGGATGTTATCAAGGAGGTAAAATCACAACTATCCTCCAAATTTGACATGAAGGATTTTTGTGCTGCTAACTTCATTATGGGAATGGAGATTAAAAGAGATCATGCAAACAGGAAACTCTAGTTGAATCAAAGAAAATATGTTGAGATGATATTGCAGAGGTTTAATATGCATGGAAGTAAATTGGTCAAGTTTCCTATTGCTATAGGTGTAAATTTATTTGCAGATCAGTGTCCCAAGACACAGGAAGAAGAAGAGGACATGTCCCACATTCCGTATGCCAGTGCAGTTGGCAGTTTGATGTATGCAATGGTTTATACTAGACCAGACATTGCACATGCAGTGGGAGTTTTGAGTAGGTATATGTCAAAACCATGGAAGGAGCATTGGACAATAGTAAAGAGGGTCTTCTGGTATCTTCATGGCACTACTAGTTATGGATTGTGCTACCAAGGAAGACCAGGATTGGATAGAGTGGTGGACATACATGGCTTTGTTGATGTAGACTGGGCTAGAGATCTGGATCGCAAAAGATCTATAAGTGGGTATGTGTTTAATCTATTTGGAGGAGCAATCAGTTGGATGAAAAAAAGACAGGCTGTAGTGGCACTCTCAACTACAGAAGCTGAATACATGGCATCCACTCATGCAAGCAAGGAAACAGTATGGTTACAAAGATTGTGTTCAGGTATTGGGTTGGTACAACAAGCAGTGAGATTAGATTGTGACAATCAAAGTGAAATATTCCTAGAAAAGAACCCAACTTATCATTCGAAGACAAATCATATTGATGTTCAATATCACTTTGTGAGAGACATGGTTGAGGAAAAGAAGGTGTTGCTAGAAAAGGTTGACACTTTGAAGAATGTCGGAGATTCATTAACAAATTCTATGAGCAGAAAAAAGTTCTCTTGGTGTAGAGTAACAATGGGAATTTTTTCCCTGGATTGTTGAGTATATAATCCCCTAGACCCCTCAATCAAAAGAAAACAACAAGTGAGAGAATGTTGGGTATGTGTTATATTATTTGCATGTGTGTGTGTGGGCGCGTCTGATTCAACAACTGCATCTGATGATCCCTCTAGCAGTGCTCTTTGTGTCGTGTGCATCGGGAGATTTCCTAGGGGGGTCCCAGGGGGGGCAGGTATTCCCCCCCGGTTACGCATAGCCTTCGGCACCGAGCGTTCACCCGGGGCCGACGGGGTTCGGGGAAACTCCCCCAATTTTTTTTTTGGGCGATTTTTGCTATTTTTAGCAGTTTTCTAAATTAATCCTGGATTAAGGGATTAGGGTTTTGGTATCTATGGAATACCTAAAAACATTGTATATATTGTATGGTGAATGGTGAAATTCGACATAATGAATATAAGAAAGATTTTCTTGGTTGAGGGTTTTCGGTATAAAATCTCTGTGTACTATGTGTATGAGCCATTGATTAAATTCTATTTTTCTTAAGAATCTATATGCATTGCTTTACTTCACAGGTTTAAAACTTACAAATCCATCGGGAAAATTTCCCATTAATTTGGCACTGACTAAGTATTGCATGGGATTGGAGTTTGCAACAACCTTGGTGGTTCGAAGCAAAATGTAATGCCATAGTTTTTGGATTGCATGAACCACGACCGAGGATAGATTTTCCTCATGATTATAGTGTAAAAAGGGCCTTGATAATTTCTTTGTGATGTAGTATATGAAATGTTTTCACCTATCTTCTCCTTGTTGGATGAGGAGTCCTACAACCGATACATTTGAGGATGAAAGGTACATGGTATAATCTTTATCAAAGTTAGGGGGATTGATCAAAGGGGATTTTGAAGGGGCCACTTTCAATGCCTCGAAATATTTATGATCTTGACTATCGCTTTTGAATGGGATACCTTGGTGTAACGGGAGTAAGAAGCAGTGGACGCAAGTTGCATAATCAAGAATAAAGTAACACAAAAATTTAGCTTTTCCATGTAGGCTTTGTAACTAGCACAAAGTTTTGAGAGGGGAAATTTTGTTTATGGCTTGGAACTTAAGGGGGTCCACTATGATACCTTGTTGGGATACTATGAATATAAGTAAAGTCCAGGTGGTGACACATAAAATGCACTTGATGGAGTTTAAATGGATGTTTTATTGATGACATCTTTGGAAAATTATGTGAAGATCCATGAGGTGTTGGGATAATTTCTTGGACTGAGTTGAGAGATCATCCAAGTATGAAAGGACGAGGTGGGCGAGGTCATGAAAGACATAAGTCATCACCCATTGGAAAGTGGTTCCAACATTTTTGAGACAAAGGCATGAAATGATATGCAAAATCATCCCATGGTGTGGTGAATGCATTTTTTTATTGATCTGCATGGAGAATTTGAATCTGGATATAGCCGGATAATCCATCCATAAATGACAATGCTTCATGCCTGGCATAAGCATCGATTACTTGATCGCTGAAAAGGGTGGGAAAGTTTTCCTTGGGACAAGCTTGATTAAGGTATCTAGAGTTTGTATAGACATGGATGGTTACTTGTTTATTGTTAATGGGGATGGACTTAGAGACCCATGATGTATATGCAATGGGGTATATGAACCTGTCTACACATAGGTTATCAATTTCAGATTTTATAGCCATGGATTTGGAGGGATGAAGGGGGTGCTACTTTTGTCAAACATGTGCAACATCAGGCCAAGTGTTGATATGGTGTTTGGCAATGGTTGGGTTGAGACTGGGTATTTTAGTATAAGACTAGGCAAAAATGTCCCATTAATCTTGAAAAATATCCTTGTAGGAAAGGATTTCTTCAAAGGAGCATGCAACATCAAGGATGATGTCTTTGGTGATGCATGATTTGATGGTAATGTCCACCTTGATGGTCAAGGAAATGTTATCCATTTTCCATTCTTCAAAACCATTGAGGGTGGGGATTGGGTTTTTGAACTAATCTACATGCCCAAGAGGAATGAAGTCCTTATTTCAACCACAAAAACATTGATGTTAGTGGTAGGTTGGAAATCATTCTAAGGTAGGAAGAATGATCAATGGTGCATTTCATCCCAAGGGTAGTTAGGTTCCATCATGGCCTCTAGAATACCTTGATATGAACGAAAGATATGTGACAAAAAATACCTCTCAGAGGTATGAACAAGTGAGGGCAACATGATGGGGATGGACATCTCACACGAGATTGACATAACATTGGGGGCCAAAGAATCAAAAGTTGTTGAGGTAGTGCAAGAAGGATGGAATTGTAGTCAAATGATGTTTAGAGGTCTTATGGGAGATGGTAGACAATTGTTATCTTCAATAGGGGTAGATTTTTCAACCGAAGGGATTGATCCTTTGTTGGAATAAATGTAATGTATATGTACACACACACACATGTGTGTGTGTGTCATGGTCTCAGGGGTAGACCCAGGGTTCAACGCTACAACAATGCACCAACAAAACCCGAACTACTGGCCCTTTCGGAAACACCTACGAAGAAAATGAAGTCTCACCTGAGGTAGAGGCAGGGGTGGTTGCAAGACTTAGGTGTCTGCAACCTTAGCTGGGACATAGATCTGTCATTATAATAATTAATAAATCAGTTAGCACTGTCAGTTCCTCAATATACAATCAATAATCACTTTGCTGATAAAACAAGGCTTCACAACATTCACACTGATATAATGCATTTAAGCACTTAACATCAATAGATAGGTCATATCTAGTAGATCAAGCACTCAACACATTCATATGGATCAGATCTAACATTCTCACATGTCATTAGCACTAAGAATAACCAGATCTACCTAATCATCTCAAAATACTTAGCAAAAGAAGACATAAACACATTAAGAAAAGCACAAAGAAAGACAACACAGTGTTTATGTGGTTCACCCCCACCCTGGGGCTATATCCGCCAACTCTTCTTCTTTATTATCTTCAGTCAATTGGTTACAAGAATAGAGCCATCAAAACCCTTACTCCGCATAGGACAGAAGATTTGTGCAACTCGCTAGATCCTTCTTCCTTGCGTTACAACACTCAGCCTTCCAAAATCTATTACAAGTGCCTACACTTAGCTCTGCAAGTCTCTTACATTCATGCACAAAGTGCTTATAGACTCTACTTACACTTAGCATACATTCACATCAAATAGATTCACTATTCAACTACTTCTTACATTGCCTAGCCTTCTATTTATACATACAAAATAGGCCTAAACATGGGTAAACCCATGGGCCGACATTCCATTCCCGTTACATATTCCCCAAAACCCAAAAAGGATCCAAAAGTGGGCCAAGATATCGTGATCTCTGCTTCGTCTTGCACTCCTCATTCGATAGGCTTTCGAAGTCCCAAAATAGGTCAATATGACCAATAATCTCCCAAAACTTGGTCAAGGGCCAACATGGCAACATGATGGGGATGGAAATCTCACACGAGATTAACATAACATTGGGGGCCAAAGAATCAATATTTGTTGAGGTAGTGCAAGCAGGATGGAATTGTAGTCAAACAATGTTTAGAGGTCTTCTGGGAGATGGTAGACAAGTGTTATCTTCAATAGGGGTATATTTTTCAACTGAAGGGGTTGATCCTTTGTTGGAATAAATGTAACATATATGTACACATGTTGGGCTTTAAAGATGTGTGTGTGTGTGTGTCATGGTATCCAAGAGAGGGAAAATTATTGTCGAGGGATTTCCTATCAATTAGGTGGGGCAAGAGGAAGTGTATCTTGTCATGGCCATATCAAAGAAGCGGATGGGAAAAGAGAGATGGGTAACTTCTCCTAAGTAGGTATTTTATATGCACCCTGGGGGGTTAATGCAATGCTAAAGGAACTTGTAGCATGGAGGGCCTCTCAAATATTTCAAATGGAATTCATTCAATGAATATGATATTCAGTGATCACAAAACATATATAAGTGAAATTTTCCAAACATTTGTATAGTGCACATGAGCAGGTATGACATGCATTCACTAAAATGGATACCTAATAAATGTTAGAGGAAGTGGATGTTGGAGATGATTTCGATTGTGATACCTCCTGAGTGGCTTATGGAAGGGTCGTTTGGTAGGATACTATTAGTGTGTCTCAAAATGGAGGTAGAACGGGACAATGATGAGTATAATGGCTATATTGTGAACATATGGTACATGTAGAGTTGGTATGCAATGTTTTATTGCGTGGGGTTATAGAGTCTTGGGTAGGGTTTATGGATGTTTCTATCAAGGTGGGAAACATTAGTGTTTCCCAAGGGAGATGGATAAGGCTCCGTAACTCTAGAAGGGTGGGGCACAAGTTGGTGGGGTGACTTGGTGTTTGCAAAGTGTGCACAGGGGCCAAAATCGAGGTGTGGCCTAACTATTTCCCTTATTTAATGTCCCCAACTAGACTAGGAGGGGAAAGTTATGTTTTATGTCCCAAACTTGTTATTTCTTATTATGTGAAAGGGATGTTAACTTCTATCAAATGTCTTTCTCATTGAAGAATATTGTCAAACATGTAGCATACATCCATTACATATACAATAGAAAAAATAACATGGCATCTTTATTATGGATAGAAAACTCACAAAACAAGTACAATGACATATAATGGCTATAATAACAACTGCATAACACAAATCTAATGGCTACCAAGAAGATGTAAGTTTTAAACCTCTGAAGTAAAGCAATGCATATAGATTCTCAAGAAAAACATAAATTAATCAATGGCTCATTCACATAGTACACAGAGATTTATACCGGAAACCCTCAGCCGGGAAAACCTTTATTATATTCATTATATTGAATTTCACCATTCACCATACAATATATATACAATTTTTTTAGGTATTCTGTAGATACCAAAACCCTAATCCATTATTCCGAGATTAATTTACAAAATTGCTAAAAATAGAAAAATCCCCTAAAAATAGAAAAAACTGCCAAAAAACAATTTCGGGGTGCTTCCCAGGGCTACTGCCCATTGTTGAACGTTGCACGTAACCAGGGGGGGCATACCTGGCCCCCCCTGGGACTCCCCTAGGAAAGCGCCCGACGCGCATGGCACAAACAAAACACTACTACGAGGGATCGTCAGACGCAGTTGTCATATCTAGTGTGCCCACACACACATGCAAAGAATATAACACATACCCAACATTCTCCCACTTGTTGTTTTCTTTGCATCCAGGGGTCCATGGGATTATATAGTCAACAATCCAGGGTAGCAATGCCCATTGTTACTCTACACCAGGAGAACTTTTCTATGCTCATAGACTTTGTCAGTGAATCTGCAACATTCTTCAAAGTGTCAACCTTTTCCAACAACACCTTCTTTTCCTCAACCATGTCTCTCACAAAGTGATACTGAACATCAATATGATTTGTCTTCGAATGATAAGCTAGGTTCTTTGCCAGGAAGATTGCACTCTGACTGTCACAATCTAATCTCGCTGCTTGTTGTACCAACCCAATACCTAAACACAATCTTTGTAACCATACTGCTTCCTTGCTTGCATGAGTGGCTGCCATGTATTCAACTTCTGTAGTTGAGAGTGCCACTATAGACTATCTTTTTCTCATCCAACTGATTTCTCCTCAAAATAGGTTACGCACATACCCACTTGTAGATCTTATGTGATCCATATCTCCAGCCCAGTCTGCATCAACAAAGCCATGTATGTCCAACACTCTGTCCAATCTTGGTCTTCCTTGGTAGCACAATCCATAAGTGGTAGTGCCACAAAGATCCCTGAAGACCATTTTTATTGTTGTCCAATGCTCCTTCCCTGGTTTTGACATATACCTGCTCAAAACTCCCACTGCAAGTGCAATGTCTGGTCTAGTACAGACCATTGCATACATCAAACTGCCAACTGCACTGGCATACGAAACATGGGACATGTCCTCTTCTTCTTCTTGTGTCTTAGGACACTGATCTGCAGATAAATTTACACCTATAGGAATAGGAACCTTGACCGGTTTACTTCCATGCATATTAAACCTCTACAATAACGTCTCAACATATTTTCTCTGATTCAACCAGAGTTTCCTTTTTGCACGATCTCTTTTAATCCCCATTCCCAGAATGAAGTTAGTAGCAATGAGATCCTTCATGTCAAATTTGGAGGATAGCTGCGATTTCACTTCCTTGATAACATCCATGTTATTTCCTACCAACAACATGTCATCAACATACAACACTACATAAATGAAGTGATTACCAACCTGCTTGGAATATACACAGTGATCAACCCTGCTTTTTACAAATCCCAATCCAAGGATATATGTGTCAAACTTTTGGTACTACATCCTAGGTGATTGCTTCAGACCATATAGTGACTTCTTTAGCTTACATACCAGCTCTTTCTTTCCCTTCACTACAAAGCCTTCTAGCTGCTTCATGTAGATTTCTTCTTCGAGATCCCCATGTAGGAATTTTGTCTTCACATCCATCTATTCCACTTCAAGATCAAAAGAAGAAACAATAGATAAAAGAAATCTAATAGAAGTTAACTTAGCAATAGGAGAAAAAATCTCACCAAAGTCAATTCCCTCTACCTGGGAATAACCTTTTTCTACTAACCGAGCTTTGTATTTCTCCACTTTACCTTGTGCACTAAACTTCTTCTTAACCAACCATTTTCTACCAACATATTTTCTTCCAGCTGGAAACTCAACTATATCCCATGCCTCATTCTTATCCACGACATCCATTTCTTCAACCATGGCCTTCTTCCAGAGTTTACTATCCTCTGAATTCACTGCTTCCCTGACAATTCTGGGATCATCATCAGTAACAGATAAAGCAAAATTGGAACGAAAATTAGGTGGACTATACCTTTTTGGTTTCCTTGTATCTCTCATTGATATCCTCAATATTGGGGTATGAGGTTCTTCTTCTTCTTCTTCTGCTTCCTCTTCTTTGGATGATTCAAATTTTGCATCATCCAACTCAAGCTCTATTTTCTCAGGTTCGTCTTGCATTGGTAGGAATTCCTGTTTGGACACATCTTTTACCTCTCTGAAAACAACATCTCGACTGTAAATAGTTTTCTTGGTTTATGGGTTCTAAAGCTTATAACCTTTCACACCATCTTTATAACCAATAAAGATACACTTTTCAGCCTTTTTATCCATCTTACTTCTATTTTACTTTGGAACATGTACATAAGCATCACAACCAAACACTCTAATATGTTGAAGAGAGGGTTTCTTTCCAGACCATACCTCATGTGGAGTTTTATCATCCAACACCGATGAAGGTGATCGATTGACCAGGTAACATGTTGTACCCATTGCCTCTGCCCAGAATTCTTGTCCTAACCCGACACTGCTGAGCATGCTCCTTGCTTTTTCCATTTGTGTCATGTTCATCCTTTCTGCAACTCCATTCTGCTAAGGAGTGTATGGAGTATTCTTCTACCTTTCTATACCACACTTCTTATAGAATTCTTTGAATTCATTTCCGCATAATTCTCCACCATTATTTGTTCTTAATACCTTTATTTTCTTCTTTGTCTGATTTTCTAACAGAGCCTTAAACTCTTTAAATTTATCAAATACCTCAAATTTCTTTCTAAAAAAATAAATCCATGTGTTCCTTGAAAAATCATCTATGAATGAAACATAATACACGGATTTACCTAGGGATGGAACAGGAACAGGTCCAAACACATCACTGTGTATCAACTCTAAGATCCCCTTTGCTCTTATAGCACCAGATGGAAATATTACTCGATTTTGTTTACCATTTATGCAATGCTCATAGAAATCAAAATCCATAGTGCAATTAGACATACCTTCAACCATACCTTTACCGTGTAGTGTTCGAAGGCCCTTTTCTCCAATATGCCCCAGTCTTTGATGCCACAACATGGTCTTCTTTTTTGGGACAATATTGGTCTTGTCTCCTTTATTTGTCTGCTCAAGGACAACATAACTGTTACACCCATTATTATAAGTGCTTCCCAACAACTTGTACAGAGTTCCACACCGAACTCCCCTCATCAACACCATTTCTCCTCATACCATCTTGCAAGTGTTCTTTTCATATGCAGTTTTCACTCCTACATCATCCAACTTGCTTACAGATATTAGGCTCTTGGCTAGTTTTGGAATGTGAAGAACCCAAGGGAGAGTTCTAATCCTTCCATCTTTTAGCAACAACTTAACCCTTCCACATCCCATGATTTTGGATGTCGAGTCATCTCCTAGTAATACATCACCACCATCATATTTTTCATATTCAAAGAACCACTCCCTATGAGGAGTCATATGGTATGATGCACCAGAGTCTATCAACCATACATCACGGTATGCATGTGTACTTGTAGATGCCAGGTAAACATCACCTCCTTCTTCAATGGAGGTTTTCGCCTTTGTGGAAGAGGTATTATCAGATCCCTTTGGTTTTTCAACCTTCTTAGACTAGCAATCTTTCTTATAATGCCCTGTTTTACCACACTTCCAACATTTCCTCAAAGATTTTCCTAGAGACTTAGATCTACCTGTAGATTTAGATCTCCACCCCAAAGGCTTACCATGATTCCTATCTTGGGTACGCCCTCTGATAAATAAATCATCTGTGCTATGACTATCCATGCTTTTCTGCCTCATCTCTTCAGATAACAAGGATGAAACTACATCCTCATACTTCAATGTAGATTGAGTGGTACTACCAATTGCTACAACCAGATTATCCCAAGAGTCTGGAAAAGAACATAACAAAGTATCACACTTATCTTCTTCTGCAATTGTAATATTAACAGAGACAAGTTGACTTACCAGAGTATTAAAGGAATTTAGATGTTCTGTCATAGAATATCCATCTTCCATCCTAAGATGATACAACTTCTTTCGAAGAAACAACTTGTTTACCAGGGACTTTGATTGATACAAGTTCCCCAACTTATCCCATAGTTCCTTGGCTGTAGATTCTCCCGAGACATTCAACAAAACTGAATAGGCAGAGTCGAATAGTACTCCTTGCTCTTTTGTCCAACTTCTCCCAATCTTCCTTCGATATACCAGTAGGTGGTGTACTAGTATTTTGTGTACTAGTAGGTTGTGTACCAGTAGCTATGTGCTAGTAGACGGTGTACTAGTGGGCTGTGTACTAGGATCCACAATGATCCATTGTTCTTTGTCTACAAGAAGGTCCTCCATCTTGAGCTTCCATAGCTCAAAGTTTTTACCATTGAACTTCTCTATATCGATTCTAGATGAGCTCGCCATTCCTATTTCTATACTCAAATCTCCACTGCAAAAGATCCCACTAAACCCAGGTTTATCACAGAACCAAGATAAACTTGATCTATCAAGACCGAGCCAAACCCTTAGCAACAAAGGTGTCCCTCTGAAGCCGAAAATGACCTTTGATACCACATGTAAGTTTCAAACCTGTGAAGTAAAGTAATGCATATAGATTCTCAAGCAAAACATAAATTAATCAATGGCTCATTCACATAGTACACAGAGATTTATACCGAAAACCCTCAACCGGGAAAACCTTTCTTATATTCATTATATCGAATTTCACCATTCACCATACAATATATATACAATTTTTTTAGGTATTTCGTAGATACCAAAACCCTAATCCCTTATTCTTGGATTAATTTACAAAACTGCTGAAAATAGAAAAAACTGCCAAAAACAAATTTCGGGGCGCTACCCTGGGATACCGCCCATTGCCGAATGCTGCGCATAACCAGGGGGGGCATACCTGCCACCCCCCTGGGATCCCCCTAGGAAAGTGCCCGACACACATGGAACAAGAAGAACACTACTACGAGGGATTGTCAGACGCAGTTGTCATATCTGACGTGCCCACACACACATGCAAAGAATATAACACATACCCAACAGAAGCTACACAAACCACTACAAAACAACAAAAGAGAAAATTGGAATGATGCCACTCTACTATCCTTGAAATTGCTCTGTACTTATGGTAGTACCACTTTGCAAGAGGCCTTCTAACCCTATCCTCATCCCCTCTTAAGCTCGATCTAACAAACTGCTACAACCCCTAGTCTGCAAAGGTCCTCATGGGACAATTGAGAGGCATCTAGCGAGGCCTCGCGGGATAAACCTAGCTCAACCCACAAGGATTCCCTAAACCTGATCTCTTCAAAGTCTCTGGAAACCTGAAACTATCTGAGCTCAACCTCATCCAAAAATTACCGTAATCCTCCTGTATAGCACAATATTGCTCCAACAGTAAACAAACTCAAAAGTGAAGCTCCAATGAAGACCTTGTATGGATCCTCCTCCTTCTTGTCTAGCTCTAATGGAAATATTGGATGGATTCCCCTCTTGTATAGCTAGGGTTGATATTTCACAACCAAACCCAAACCAATTGTGGAAGGGTTTTTCACAAAAAACCCAACAAAAATGATGACTACAAGAGCACTCAATAAAATATCAAATCATAATGATGAGAAGTGAGGGGTTACCCTTCTTTTATACTTTTCCAACCCCTTCTAGATCCTTATTCCATGCCTTCTAGAAATTCCCCTTTTGGACTACGTCGATCCTTCTAGACATTTCCCCTTTTTGACAAAATCAAATGTAACTTCTAGAATTTGCCCCTTTTTTACTAAATCAAATATAACCCTTATTTTCCCTCCAATTTTCACTTTCGTATTTAAAAGTCACTTTAATAATAATTAAGTAACTTATTAATATAAAGTTACTTTACTTTCCCTAATTTCACTTTAATAATATAATATCTCCTAACTAAGTGACATTAAATGACCCCCTTTTCACTCCTATTTCTCCACTAACAAACCATGGGAGTCCCTTCTACTACAAAACTGGGAAACTCAAAAATGGGTACATGACAAGTCCTCCCTTCCCAAAGATTGTTTTTCCTCAAGAAATGGCATCTCGACTTGACGCTCCATCGGCTGATCCATAATGAAACTGAAAAATAATACTGGGATCCCAAGACACCCTATAAGATGTGAAGCATTATCCGCTCAAGGTGTGGTTTGATAATGTACTAAAATAAGAGGCCTCTTGAAAAATCACCAGAAAGGAAAGCCACTCAACAAGAAAGGCCACTTGTCATGTCCCCATTTTTGAGTTCCCTAGTTTTGTAGTAGAAGGGACTCCCGTGGCTTGTCAATGGAGAAATAAGAGTGAAAATGGGGTCATTTAATGTCAGTTAGTTAGGAGATATTATATTATTAAAGTGACATTAGGGAAAGTAAAGTAACTTTAGATTAATAAGTTACTTAATTATTATTAAAGTGTATTTTAAATCCTAAAGTGAAAATTGAAGGGAAAATAAGGGTTATATTTGATTTAGTAAAAATGTGGCAAATTCTAGAAGTTACATTTGATTTGGTCAAAAAGGGGAAAGATCTAGAAGGATTCATGTTGTCCAAAAGGGGAACTTCTAGAAGGAATGGAAGAAGGATCTAGAAGGGGTTGGAAAAGTATAAAATAAGGTCAACCCCTCACTTCTCATCATTATGATTTGATATTGTATTGAGTGCTCTTGTAGCCAATGTTTTCATTGGAATTTTTGGGAAAAACCTTTCCACTATTGGTTTGGTTTCGGTGGCACAATATCCACCCTAGCTAGACAAGAGGGGAATCCATCTAGGATTTCCACTGGATCTAGACAAGAAGGACGGGGATACATAAAGGGTATTCATTGGAGCTTCACTTGGGAGTTTGTTTACTTTTAGAGGGATACCCTGGTATGTAAGAGGATTACGGTACTTTCTGGACAAGGATGAGCTCAAAACATTGCAAGTTTCCAGAGGGTTCGAAGAGATCGAGTTTAGGGGATCCCCGTGGGTCAAGCTAGGGTTATCCCGTGAGGCCCCACTAGACACCTCTCATTTGTCCCACGAGGACCTTTGCATATTGGGGGTTGCAACATTTTGTTAGATTGATCTTACGAGGGATTGAGGATAGGGTTGGAAGGGTGCTTGTAGAGGGGTACTATTGGAAGGAAGCAGTGTCAGGGAGAATAGAGTGGCATCATTCCATGTTTCTCTTGTTTTTTTATGTAGTGGTTTGTGTAGTCGCCTGGCAGCCATTAGATTTGTGTTCTGCAGCTGTTATTACATCCATTATATGTCATTGTATTGGTTTTGTGAGTTTTGCATCCATAATAAAGATGCCATGTTTTTTTCTCTATTTTCTATGTAATGGATGTATGCTACATGTTTGACAATATTCTTCAATGAGAAAGCTATTTGATAAAAGTTAACAACCCTTTCACATAAGAAGAAATAATAAATTTGGGACAAAAACCATAAATTTCCCCTCCTAGCTTGGTTGGGGAAATTATAGTGGTATCAAAGCTGGTGATATTGCCAGCCTGTGAGCATATGCAAAGATGACTACAATTTAGGAATACATAGTAGAATATAAGAAGGGACAAGAACCATTTTTGAGGCATCTTATGTTATGGACTTTATATGCAAAGCGCATGGCTTACTATGACAAGTATGATAAGCTCGGTAAGGAGACTGAGGAGGTTTTGTCATTACAGGATTATATCAACATTAATAGTGGGAAGGAGATTAGAGATTAGACAAAGACCTCTTTGAAAGGCACATGGAAGAAATCAAAAGAATATAAGCTTGAAGAACAGGTGGAGGAGCATGCATCTATCCATAAGGAGAATGTGTGCATAGAGGAAGACCAAACAATAGCCTATGAGACATCATCAAAATTGACCGATGAGAGTGGTGACACTAGCATGTTGGATGGGTATATCTTTGATGAATAAACATAATATGAGGATGCAACACCTGATGATGACCATATGTTCCAATCAATCAATGTTGGGGATCCAACATCTTTCACTATGAATTATTCTTATGATGTGGGTAGTCTAAGTGTGATAACACCTATGATTGATGAGGGTCCAACACCATATGATGTCGATGATGATGAGGATGTGATTGTACCTCAACAAATTTTGGAGGACCAATTATTTGTCAAGGAGGAGCATGTGTAGGTGTTGACAAGGGAAAATGGTACTCATAAATTTATTGAATATCTTATGTGGAAAGATCAGATGGAAGAGAGACAAAAAGGAGTCGTAAACAAGATCACTAGTGCTCAATTACACATCATCAAAGAAGAACTAGGGAAGATGATATATGATTACTTGCAGTTGTTCATGGATAGGGACCTTTCTCTTAAGTTCGCTGAAGACAAGGAGAGGGAGACCGAGGAGCTTTGTTACCAACTTAGTTTGGTACGATCTTCATCATTGATAGTAGCAATGACTTCATCATGTTTGGTAGTAGTGACACATGAGGGAATGAATGGAATTCATGATCTGAGGTGGGAGCCTCTTTTGATGATTCCACACAAGGAGCATTCAGGGTTGCAGGTGCATGAGGAGAGTTTGGAGATGGATAAATTTGACCATGCACCTATTTTGTATTGTAGGGATCATGAGCCACTTGTTTTGGCTCAATTCTTAGCTACATAGGAGGTAGTTGATAAAGTTCTTTGTGGACCAACCAACAAGGAAGGATATGGACCAATTGATTGGGGGATTGAGTATAGGACAAATGTGGATACATCACCTTGGGATCTAGGCCTGGTTGATATTAGTAGAGTGATTCATACAGTGGAACATATAGGATATAGGAAGGTACATGATGATACCGTGGTGTGCAGTGATATACAATAGTATACAATGGTATATGATGATATGTAGTGGGTTTTTGGGACGTTACCCCCAGGGATACCTACAAACAAGGACTTTCATCATATCATTGAGTTTGGTTCACCCAAGATCAATGAGTGGATGGACGAGACCCATGGATAGGTATATCCCTCAAAGATTGATATTCAAGTGGGATATCACCAGAGAAGGGACAAAGAGTAGGATATCCACATGATCACTCTTAGATGTTACATTGAGTCCTTGGTCATACCATTAGGGTTGACCAATGCACCTGACACTTTCCAGTCTTATAGGTAGTGGAAGTGGCATCCAATGCCATTTTATGATGCCAATAGTATATTCAATAAGACATGGAGGACTCACCTGAGTTAAACAAGAATTATTATATCCATGTCAGAGTTATTTTGTTTGGACTATGTGGTTGAAGCATAAGAGGAGATCCATATTGTATTGGATTAGTTCTCAGAGTTTTCAGCTAACAGAGTGGTGGATGGAATTATCCACTACGAAGATTGAACATAGATAGTCCATAAGTCCACACTTAGGGACATGATTATGAAGTATATGTATGATTCACCATAGGTGGCAGGGATACTTTCCAGGGAGGTGTTTAGACTCCACAGATTTCTTGAGTACATTGATGGTGATTGAGATAGCAAATTTCCTGGTGCATTTTGGTAGGAGTTGAACATATTAGCAGGCATAGAGTTGATTCCTAGTACTTGGTATCCACCAGATGATGGCATACCAAGGATTTGGTTCGTTTTGACTTCAATAGAATAGTAACAACTAATAGGTATTGGGAGTGGTGGACTTCCAATTTGGTGGTGGGATCCAGGAATTCATTTGAGTGATAGATTGACTCTGATGATGATGATCGACAGAGTCATGAAAGTGATTGGTCTTCTTTATTTTTGGGATGTCAATAGAGGGGAGGTCGAGACTTACTCTATTTGACAGGACAGGCTCGAGCCAAGCCATGGATTTGCAGACTTATACTTCACTGACACACCTTTGTAAGGGAGTATTCATGATGGTGGTCTCAATCCCTTCAAGGATATTATCTTGGGTTTCCAAGAGAGGAGGACATAGACTGGGTAAGTTGGTCAGATGAAAATGATCAAAGCAGTGTAGCGTCAGCATGGTGGTATCTTTCCAAGATTAGTTTGGGACCCTGGGATCACATTGTTTGACCATTTATCCACTGTTAGAGAGGAGAGAAAAAAAATTGATGTTATTGAGTTTACTTTGGGGAGGCTTAGGAGTGGTTTTTTGGAGGAGTGGTCTTCCAAGTAGTTGATCAAATTTATTCAACTTATGATTTTCGGGCTTATCAGGGCCAGTCAGGTGGATTCTTGTATTATCTCTTTATAGTCTATTGTTATGAGTAGAGCATGCTTCATGACATATATGCTAGTTTGGGATCATGGCAACCTTTCCATATACATGGTTATTATGTTTAGGGATTTTTTGGACGATATGTTGGGGGATTTTCAATATGGTACTTGGGTGATTGTAGTAGCCTGGGGTTGTAGGAGTAATAGGAATTTTCCCTTTGAAACTTGGAGATGGGGTGTATTGGATGCCCTATCGGTTGATGACCACATAGACTTCTCCATGATATCTGATTTTAGAGTTGGGATACATTGGATGGGTGTGATTACTGATAGAGGATGCAACCCCTTGAGGAATTACAACTTGTGGATGCAGAGTGGCCATGATGGTCGGTCGAATATTATTAGAGTAGCATAGCATCAACACGGTGGTTCCTTTCTAAGGATAGCTTGAGACCCTTAGATTTCAGTAGGAGATAGTGTAGCAATTGACATGGAGGTGAGAGTCATTTTTTTCTCTCGTCAGATTGGTTCCCTAGAAGAGTAGTACATCGATGGGTTGATCAAGTTATTGCACAACTAAAACCAAACCAATAGTGGAGTGGTTTTTCCCAAAAACCCCAACGAAAATGCTAGCTACAAGAGCACTCAATAAAATATCAAATCATAATGATGAGAAGTGAGGGGTTACCCTTCTTTTATACTTTTCCAACCCCTCCTAGAGCATTCTTCCATTCCTTCTAGAACTTCCCCTTTTGGACTACATCAATCCTTCTAGATCTTTCCCATTTTTGACCAAATCAAATGTAACTTCTAGAATTTTCCCCTTTTTGGCTAAATCAAATATAACCATTATTTTCTCTTTGATTTTCATTTTAGGATTTAAAACTCACTTTAATAATAATTAAGTAACTTATTAATCAGAAGTTACTTTACTTTTCCTAATGTCACTTTAATAATATAATATCTCCTAACCAAGTGACATTAAATGACCCCCTTTTCACTCCTATTTCTCCACTGACAAGCCACGAGAGTCCCTTCTCCTACAAAACTGGGGAACTAAAAAATGGGGACATGACACCCTGAATTTCTTCTTCTTGTCCATGATGTTGGTATTCTTGCCCCCAACTATGTGATTGGGTTCAGGAAATAATGGTTGTGATAGGGTCTGTAAGGGAAGTGCAGTTGTTTGAGGGGGAAGTGATGGTACTAGTACTATAGATAGTAGGTCAAGATACCAAACATGGATAACTATTACCATATTGGGAAGGGTAAGTGTAGTTACTACCTAGTATGCCATAATTCCTAGTGGTAGGTATAAGAATGGTATTTGGGTTAGGGGTTGAGGAATGGTTTTCCAAATACCTAGTTGGCCATTTGCAGGTGGTGTCTCTAGGGTAGACTGAGGTATGGATATCTTAGGGGTAGACCGAGGTATGGGTATCTTAGGGGTAGACTAGGGTATGGATTTTTTTGTAATATAAGTGATTATGCAGAATTGGGAAAAGTATGAGGGTGGTATAAAGGGAGGGTCACCCTGGTATGTGCTAAGGAGAAAGGGATCTTGAAAGATCCTTTGACCCATTTCCATGACTGGTGAGATGTATAATATCACCCCAATGAGGGGGATGAGATTATCCGAATTTGTGGTGGGGTGGGGTTCATAATGTGTTAATTGATAGACCGTAATGACCTTCCCACTGTGGGGGAATATCATGTTATGAAACAAAGATAAGTCCATTACCTTCATCGCATATATGAAACTATGTCCAAGTAAGATGTTGTAGCTCAATGAGGCATCTATGACCTCGATGTCAATCAAGACCATTTTTGTCACTAACTCTATGGGGAAATTTTGAAACAAACCCTCGGGTTGGGATGGGTGGCCATCATAGGCTTGAAAGGTAGTAGAAAAAGGTGTTAGCTCATGGGATCCATGCTTCTTCCATATGATTTTAGACATGATGCATGTGGATGCTCCTTCATTGAAGATACATATATGAATAGTGATATTCCAAATAGTTATTGCGGTTTGGAAAGAAACCAAGGAAGGGAGCTGAGGTTTTGAGTTGTCCAAATCAAAAGTAATGAGGTGTGAGTCAGAAGGGTCTATTGCCCCTAATGCAGATAGAAAATATTTCATTTGTGAAGGTAGGGTTTGAAAGACCTCGAGTATGGACATGGCTATGGGAAATTGAGTCAAATCATCCATAAGAATATATTTATGTGCTTCCTTTTCATGTGGGTTGTGAGTAGTACATCATAGAGGTTCTCTCGATACGTGTGGGGTAGGGTCACCATTGGGACGTGATATCATCAAAGGGGTACCTGATAGTAATTGGGGTGCATCTGATGTGGTTGAAATAGATTCAATAGGAATGCCGCATTGATGACCGTCAGTATGAAGAAGTACATCTTCTTCAAACACTATAAGAATGATACACGTTGAGCTTGTCTTGGGTTGGGGCACTGTCCCATATGATGGGTGGAGGGCTTGAGTTATTGCTGCATAGAAACCACTCCTTGATGAGGGAATGGGTTGTGTAAAATTGTTGGTAGTGTTTGAGGGAAGTTTTTCTAAACTTGTGGGGAACCCTATGGGGTAGGGTGTCTTTGGGTGTTCATAGATTTGTTTAGCCTTTTGAAGTTGGTTATTTGCAGGCAGTGGTAGGTATAATGTCCATACTCATCGCATAATACACATGGGAAGTTGGTTATGAGGCTATCATTATTCCCTTATCATTATTTTCCATTGTTTTTTCTAGTGTTTTGGTTTTTATTACCAGCATTAGGATTTCCCCTTGCTAGAGGATTTTGTTACTGGGGGTTACCCCTTTATCCCTAGTCAACATTGGATTTATTTTTTCCCTTCTTCTTTGAGTTGTTCTTCTGAGTGGTAGGGTTAAACATATTAAGATATTCAAATTCTTGAACCTACTATATTGGCAAAGGTTGTAAAAAGTTTACACCATTCTATTGTTTCCTTTATGGTGGCATAACATTGGGTGGTGGGAGGACAGAGAAAGGATAATATGTGTTACTTCATTGTGGAGGTCCATAGGGGTTGTATGATGTTGAGGGTCCTCCACTACAACCTAGGTTTCATTAAGGCCCATGTGTATGCCTATGAATATCCATACTAGGTCGAGGTAAAGGATTCATGGGTTGTGTGGGGTTGTTCCCCCTAGTTGTTAGAGGAAGAGGAGAATGGAATGAATGATTGGGTGCATAAGGTCTGCCCATAATAGGAGGGTAGCATGGTTTTCCTCCATAGGAGTTTGTGTATTGATTGGGGCCATGAAAAGGCATAGGGTTACCATAAGGATTGTAGTGGGTCACATACCAAATCATTATGTCTATTTAATGGGATGCTCCATGCTTTTCCTGACCAAATGGAAGGGGTCGAGGAGCATCAGGGAGAACTATATAAAGGTATACATACTATTAATATATTAAATTAAAGTGTTGGGATTTGGTTATGGCATCTTCTTAATTTTGTGGCATGTCAGTGGATGCATCTTTTGTGATGAGGGGCACTAAGGATGTAAGGAGCCAATATAGGCATAGTTCTAGGGTGGTTTTAATTTTACACATGATTCTTCTTAGAATCCATTCATGGATGTGATCTGTGATATGAGTAGAAGTTGTTTGGAAAAATACAAGAGGATTTCCAAGCCATTTTCATGGCAAACTGGTAACTAAAAAAAGGCTAAAAAATCCTTGGCTAAAGATGCGAAGGTCACATGGGACCCTGCTTTTTCATCCATGTACCATTTCACGAAATAACTAGCTAAGGTTCTCTATAATAGCCATACGTGGATGGAAACATTAGTAATTTTGTTGGATGAGCACCATAAGAGAAACATCATGACATGGTTAGCTGGGTCTTCACTTGGTTTCCCATCAAACTTAGGAATTTCATACAAGATTTTGTTGGGAATGTTTGGCCAAGTAGGATAGTGTAAAATTAGGTAATTGGTGTGTTTTCTCAAGTTTGGAAAATTTAATGAGGCCAAATATGGTAGGTTTTGTGGTCTTTCCATTATGTTTTATGGTCGAGAGCGGATTCCTGAGGAGGGAAGGATACTAGATGGGGTTTTCCATTGATCAAGGTGGAACTAAGAAATGTTGAAATGCGTATTATTTCACTCAAACATGAGTGTTGAGGTTGAATCGATGAGTTGGTAAAAATAGGAATACCTCCTGAAACTAGTGGGAGGCCAAGAAAGCATATAGAATGTTAGGGATATTGTCGGTACCCTATGGTTTTGGACTAGCAAAAGTGTCTGTGATTTTGTTAAGTGAAAGGGTAGCTAACAAGTGTTTTTCAACAAAAATGAAGATGACCTACTTTACCAAAAAACAAAGTTGCATATGTTTAGTGGTAAATTGATACAAAACATATTAATCAACTATAAAGTAAAATGTTTTTTGGTTAGGGTGGGATATTTACTGCATGGAGGAATAAAAAATAAAAACCATGTGTTTTTAAGACCTAGCATCCTTCCTCTTAATGTCATTGGGCCTTTTAATAGTTTTGAACAACGGGGTATAAAACCACCAAAAGAGAGGCTAGTGAAGATATGAAATATTAGTTATAATGAGGGTTAGAGGGTGCATATCCCAAAAGATCTATAGATATTTCCCAATAGCCATTCAAAATATGACCTAGGTGCATTTTCAATCCGCAAATTCCATCTCTGTAGAAAAATCCTAGTTTTTGGCCACTAGTTTACCTTCTTCAAGTGTAGTAGGGAACTCACAGTCTCAAACGACAGTCACGGGATGGGATACCTCACAACAACTAGGTGGATCAAGAAGGATCGCGTGGAGAAACTGGACCTAAGCTTCACCCCTTCACGGGTATATCCCTTCCTTATGGTGTAGGAACACTTGATTGGAATGATTTGAAGTTCCCTAAACAAATAACCACTAAGTTTCTAATGAAAAGTGATAACATGGTTTTTTTGGATACCTACCCCTGAAATCCTAACTTAAAATTTGTTTTGTGATCTCTCAAGGAGGATTTTAGTGAGTTATTTAGTGTTGTGTTTTAAAATGCTTTTGGGATTGGGATCATGGAAAAATCACATTGATTAAGGGAGTGTTGAAGAATATTTTGAGAATAATTAAGTCTTTTTTATCCTCCTAGATCGCTTGTGGGAACAAGGAGGAGAGCATACTTTGAGAAAAATGATTCGTAGATGCCTTAATGTGTGTGAATGTGATTGTGTGAAAGGGTGAAAGTATGAAAAAAATATGGCTATGATTGGATTTGCATCATGTGGACATCACGAGGTCTATTACTCTTCCTTAACTTAACCTCTAAATGCATTTTTGGAATCCTTGTGTAATTGGAAAACTAGTCCTAGATGGAAAAAATATGTGGAAAATTTGTGGTCCATTCCAATCCTTAACTTCCTAAGTGTTCTTGAAAAATAAAAAACTTTCTTAGGTTGTATGACGATGTGGAAAATCGGTTTCCTTTCAGAGCTTTAGTTCCCTAGTGTTTGTATTTACAATAAAAGAACTATGAGGTTCACAAGCTCTTTGGCTTCACCTAGTTACTTGTTTGAATTCTAAAAACACTTTTGGAAAAAATCAAAGGAAAGATTTGCACGTATGGGGTGCTTACTTGTCATTTGTTAATTTAACCTCTATGTTTGTTTTGAAAGGGAGATGGAGAAGTCTTATAAACCCTTTCTTGATTCCCCAAGATCACTCAAGAGAGTGGGAGGTGAAGAACATACTTTGAGGTAGACAAGAAAGATCCTAGCCCCCCAAAAGTAAAGAAATTGATGAAAATATCTAACTAAGAGTTCATATTCTTAAATATCCATTCATGTGGCAAGACAAAATAAATTTTGGTTATTTTTATCCTCCCTATTAATCTATATTAGCTAATTTATCATGCAAGAATGGACTCAAAGCAAGATTCTTTAGGTTTACAAAGTGCAAGAAACTAAACTCCAAACCCCTATTAGCAAGTCGAGGTTGAAAACAACCTTGGCTTAGGAGAAAAGAGGGTTTGCGTGGGTCATTGTGGTGAAAATTGCACCAATTTGCACAAACCATGCTAAGATAGAATGTAGTTATAGGCACAATTTTTGCATCTTTTCACGACCATTCTTTCGAAAGCTACACAAAGTATGTACTACGGATGTTAGAAAAATTCAAACAAATTCTAAAGCGATGAGGGTCCAAATTCTTGGGTTGGATTCTTAGGTAGGTTGGTTTGGTGACCTAAAAAACAAACAAATATGAGAGAATGGAATCTTGAAGCTTACAAGGGGAGAGATGAGATTTAGAACAATGGTGGGATCACCATTCTATTTTTCCTATTTTTCCACTTAGGTGAGAAAAAAGGGGAAATTGAGTGTTAGAATAGGCTTAAACTACCACCACATAGATTTGTTAGTGTTAGTGGAACACTATAAACATGTAATATAGACAAAATAAAGAACTAAAAGAACAACATGTAAGGATAAAAAAAAGATAAAATGAGATATGATTACAAATGGATAAGACTAATATTGATAACACCTTAAAGGATTGGGTGAGCATAAGGGGCTCTCTTTCTCCTCCTTAGGAGGGTCCTTTTGTGTCCCAATAGTACCTTATCTCTCTCAATTAGTGTACAAGAAGGTGCGAGAAGCTCTTCAAATGGAAGAGGTCCAATGCACTAGAATTGTTGCTATGGATGTAAGGACGAGGCTTTGGGAAATGGTTCTCCAAGCTTATATAGATAACATAACAATGTATTTTTTTCTATTTTTTGTATGCATACCAATGGCCTCCTTTTATAATATTTTTTCAAGATCACAAATAACTAGTTCCAAGTGGGAAATGGATCCCACTTGAGTTTGGTTCTCCATGTCTGAGTGGACATGCAACTACTTGTGGTACCGATTTTAAATGTTGAGAGGCTCGAGCCCTTTGGTACCTTGGCTTGAATATTTTCATGATGGGATTTATACCATAAATGTGCCAAATGTGGTTGATATTTTACTTTTTCTCAATTTGTATGAATTTCGAAGGGAAAAATCACATGGGAACACACATATCACACAAAAATCCATATTATCGAGTCGTGGATTTATCAAAAACCCACTTTCCATAGTTTTCTTCTTTGCTATGCGTGGTGTATTAATCCCATGAGTATGCACTTTGGTGTATTGGAATGAGGAAATTTCTAATAATCACTTGTATAGATTTGTGAGTGATTTTTAGGTGATAATGGTTTAATCCATGGGGACTTCACCTTGTTGACCAATATATTACCACGCTCATTTATAAAGGGGGGTTTGAAATTGTGAAAATAAAGTGAATATATTGTAGGTATTGTGGGTGGGGGGATGCGAGGTATCAAGGGGTTTATATATATTGGGGGTATAAAAGGGGTATTTAGTAATAATAGGGTTTTGTTATTATTAGAGTGATGTATTGGGAGGGGGTTCAATAAAATGATTTTTGGAGGTATTTATCAATATCTAGTGAAATTAGGGGTATTCTTTAATATCCCACAAACACATGTGCTATGTCACGGGTTCGCTAAGTGAAGACCCCATGGTTTAATACCTATACCTATGAACCCCTCACATAGTGATCCAAAACTCATAGGGTTGGGAAGGGATACAATATCCTATGAGTTAGGAATGCATTAAGGTTTTGAGGGGACCAAGGGGCATGGACATTACCATATACATCTAAACAAATAGGATTCTACCATAGGGTGGTCTACCTCAAGTCGCTTAGGATTGGATTGAAACAATTGTACTACAAATAGTCACATAAGGAGGAAGTTTTATTCATTTCATGCTCAAACTAATTTAATGAAATATATTCAACAAAGTCATAAGAGACCTATCATAGGGGTTATTAGAGTTAAACATGCCCCTAAATAGGGTTTGTCATGAACAAGGATACTACAAACAGTCATGTTGGGAGGAAGTATTGCTGGGTCACCAAAATACCACATTTTCACCAACCTTTTACTTCACTTTAACCATATTATGCTTTCCCGCAATATTACACTGAGACCATTCTCATGATTACATATGGGTTTAGAATTATTATTTTCCAAATAATTTATTTTAGTACTTTGAGTGAAATTATGATTAAATATTAGAAAAATAACATGGTTTCACTTATATATTAAAGTTGGATGAGTTCTAATATGTTTACAGGTATATTTGAAGACTCCAACAAAGGCATATTTGACCACCAAGCCTCAAATTCGAATTTCCTCTTTAAACTCTTGAGAATTTGATGATGATTTGGGGGAATCACTCAAGTATCTTTTATGGAGAAGAATCATGGAAGATTGATTAGGGAGATTTGTGTAGAGATATTACTTGATATGTGTTAGCACATGGATGTAACCACGTGAGACATTTGTGGATCTAGGAGATATTTGTGGATCTAAATTCATTATTAATTATCTTAGTTTTCGTATAAATAGGAGTGCCTCCTCCAGTCTGAGGGGAGGACTCTTGGAGAAAACATCCAAATTATGATGGAATAGAATAAATTGCATAAGTTCATGTGTTATTTAGTTTTTAATGTATATTCTTGTTTTAGGTTGTAGTTTTATAATTCATGTATTTTGCAATTATGTTGTAGATTAGTTTCCAGTGCTCTATTCAATAGAGTAGGCCTTCTCTGAAAGGATGGAGAACTGATTGATGCTTATTGTCTTTTATTTATTTTTGTCTTTCCTTTTCACAATTATTACTTTCCTTTATGCAAGTGTGGTTTTACTAATTGTTTAATTTTCTCAAGTGTGTCAACGACCGAGTGTGGTGTAAATCAAAGATCTGATTGTTGAGCTTGAGAATTCTATAGAAGTTGAAAATCCATGGACCTATAAATCACAACATGAGATTCTTCTTATTTTAATTCTTGCATTTTTCATTTTAGTTTGATTAAGCTACAAGAAATGGATAAGTCGTGAAGTTAACTATTAATGTAGTTGGTTATAATACTTGGAAACTTAATTCTAATTCTTGGAAGTGTCTTGTCAAAAAAACTACTTTTGAATTCAATGTGTTTAGTTTAGATTTAGTTTCCTACTCTTGCATATATTTTTCAGGAATCATCGCAAGCTTACGAGCATCCAGATTGATAAATTTAATGTCTGATTTATGCATATAAATGTCTCGACAAGTATTATGTATTTCATGCTAAAAATAAGGAAATGAAAGAGATTAAACAAGGTCATCAAACACCTATCATGGGGTTTATTAGAGTTAATCATGCCCCTATAGGTAGTTTGTCATGAAGATTTTGTCTACCAACATTCAAGGGATGGGTATTAAAATCTACCAACTAACCCTAATTTGATTCATGGAGGTGGAGAAATCGAATACTACCTTGCTTTAGGAGACAATGTGTAAGGGATTGGACATTATAGACAAGTTGAGGAAATGCATTAAAGGACGAGATTTCATTTACATTGATTTGTGGTGTATTTCAGGTGGAGTGATAACATTAGGAATTCCACTCTATCTTTAATTAATTCATACTTCATCTTTTTAGGTTTATGCATTGAGTTCTATAATAGAAGTTTGGGTTGGACATTTACATGTTAAATATGCATGGGCCCTATGGGGAAAAACAAGGGTCTTGGGAAATATTTTTTGAATTATAGGAAATATCATCATTGGAGGTGATTTAGTTTTCACACTTGGTAGATTGAAGTTTTGGGAGGATTCATCTTAGGTGGACAAGATGGTGGATTTCCTAATACAACAGCTGGAATATACTAGCTTTGTTGATATTGAACCTTTAGCACTTAGACCTACTTGGTGGAACAATAACGCAAGTAGATAAGTTGTCTCTAAAATATTAGATAGGTTACTAGTTTCAACTTATCTATTACAACTAGTGGATATATATGTATCTTATATAGAGGAGAGGATGATTTCATATCATAGTATTATTTTACTACAACTAGAGAAAAAAGATCCCAAGATTGCAACTCCCTTCAAACTCAATCCTAGTTGGATTAAAGAGGATAAACTTCAATTGATAATATTAAATAATTGGAGACACTAGAGGAGAATGGTAAAGGAACTACCAGTGAACAATTTTTAGGGTCTTTGAATTTCATGAAATGAAAGGTCATGATATGGGTAGGGGACAAGTTTAGAAATATAGATCAGCTAATCAAGGAATCCAAGGAAGAAATTAACACAATATTTGGGAACAATTCATGTGGGGTCTTCATTGAAGAGGAGTTGTCAAGGGTATTTTTTTTAGAGATTATAAAAAATAAATTATTGGAATAAAGGGAGGCGGATCGGAGAATGAAGAATAGGGCCATTTGGTCAAAACTAGGGGATGCGAATACTAAATACTTCCACCAATTTGCTAAATCTAGGAAAAGTTCCAATAAAATATAGGAAATGACTAATGAATAAGGTGAGGTTATCAGGGATTTTAAGGGATTGGTAAACTTGGGTGTTAAAATTTTTCAAAAGATATTAATAGAACCTAGAGGCTCCAATATTTATGAGGTCATCAAGTTAACCTAATATTTTCCTAGGTTAATTTTTGAGGATAATAACAAAGATTTAAATCAAGAGATAAATAAAGAAGAACTCATTCATGTAGTTTCTACATTTTAGAAGGAAAAAATTCCTTGTCTAGATGGCTATATAGTGGAGTTTGTCCTTTTCTTTTTTGAACTATTAGGCAATGATTTGTTGAGAGTAGTTGAGGAAGCTAGATTGACTGGAAGAGTTCATGGGTCCTTTAATGCAACCTTCATTTCACTTATCCCTAAGGTTGATAAGCTAGCTTCCTTTAATGATTTTAGGCCTATTCACTTTGCAAATGTATCTATAAGATAATTTCCAAAGTTTTGGCAACAAGACTCAAGAAAATATTAGTAAACTTTATTTCTCTAGAACAAATTGGGTTCTCGGAAGGCACACAAATACATGAGGTCATTGACTATGCACCGGAAGGGCTTCATTTTGTTCGATCAAATAAATTTTTTTCTATGGATTTGAAGCTTGATCTATCTAAGGCATATGATAGATATTATCAGTTGTAAATGAGGATATTATTAATACACATAGGCATTAGCTTATTAGTTGTTAACTAGATAATGGTATATGTTATGTCAGTGTCTTTTTTTGTTCTTATTAATGGTCTTGTCTTTCCATTTTTGAATCCTTCTAGAGGTTTGAGACAAGGATATCCTCTATCTCCATAATTTTTTTTTCTAGTAGTTGAAAGTTTAAGAAGAGATATACATGAGGCTAGGAGGAGACGTAAATAAGATGCATTAGGATTGGAGGTAGATAATCACTCACTCTCTTTCTTTTTGTCAATGACGTCTTATCGTTAATTAGTGGCTCCCTCATTGAGGTTAGAATTTCGAAGGAGATTTTACTACTCTTCAACATGGATACTACAATGGAAATTAATAAGAACAAATCTACAAAGAGCTTCAATGTTGTTGATGAAGGCACATTAAATTATTTAGGTTGACTTTTCCCCTCCTCTTTGGTGGAGCTAAGTATCTAGGATACTACTTGAAACCAAATGGCTACCACAAACATGATTGGTAGTAGCTCTTAGGGAAAATCGAATAAAAAAAATTGTTTGGTGTAATAGGTGGCTTTCCAGAGGTAGGAGATTAACTTTGGTGAAATCTATAGTTAAGGCCATCCTTGTCTTATGGCACCTTTTGGAAAATATCCCAAAAGGTGTCTTGGAAATAATCAAAAGATCGCGCTTTAACTTTTTATGGAAAGTAAAGTTAGATATAAAGAGTTGTCATTTTGTCAAATGGAAGGTCATTAGATAGCCAAAGGTAGAAGGTGGTTGGGGTCTTAAGCACACGCATATTTTTGGTAGTTATTTAGAAAAAAGAGTCTTTGGAATTTTATACAAGAGGAGAGCCTATGGAGAAATGTTTTAATTCAAAAGTATATTTCCCTTGACATTATTATGGACTAGGTAAGGAAGGTAATAAAACCTATACAAGGAGTTTCTAACCATTGGAAAGCCTTAGTGTTGTATTTTCCAATTACTAGAAAACAATTGGAGCCGGGACTAGTAAGTAGGTTAGGGTGGGTTTATATGTTGTAATGGGTTGTAGGAATGGAGTTTTCCTTCTTGAAGAATTGATACATTTATTACAAATTAGAGGGATATTTACATTGGATCAGGTTGTGGACATTCACACTACTAATATTTGGCATCAAAGCTAGATTACATATATGGGATTAGTTTTAGAGGGGGAATTTGCAGGTAGTTAGGGATTATGTCTAGAGGAGCTTCAAAAAGGACACATTTTAAAAAGAGAGTTAGAGGATGAGTTGGAGTGGTTAGGTGACAAGGCAAGAGGCCAATATTCTACTAAGTTGGGATATATAACCCTAAGAAAGGTGGTGGTATTCTAAGATATGGAAATCTTGGGCTTCTAAGAAGAAAATACTTCATATGTGGTTGACATTAAACAATCAAATCCCGAATTTGGAATTTCTACGAAAAACACAAACACTAGGGCTTGCAATTTTTGTATTATGCAAAAATAGTGATGAAACAAATTTTCATTTGGCAATATTCTATGCATTTACTACTTAGATCTAGAAGGATATTTCTTAGTGGATTAATATGGATAAATTGTGGTTTGGTGTTGATATTAACACTTGTTTACATGGATGGTTTCAAAGAAGAGAATTGAAATAGTGAGTTCAATCCCTTTCTCATTCCGTGAGGTGTGAGATTGGCTTGCAATGGTTTATTATTTGAAGGAAGGCATGTCCCCACTTTCCAAGTCACTACTCAAGTTATCTCCATGCTCCAACAATTAAATAAGGACATACCTATTACAAGGACCAAACATGTAGGGAAACTTATATTTGATGGAACATTTAGTGTTTCTTTGATGGTGCATGTTAGGGGGAGGATAGTATATGTGGATTAGGAGGTATCTTATATTTCTCTCATGACCATTTTATCATATTTAATGCAAAAATGGGCAATGTGACTAATAATAGAGAAAAATTGAAGGCCTTAAGGACTCTAATGAAGTTATATCTATCTAGAATAATTCAAAATCTATAAGTTTTTAGTGATTCACTCTTAGTCATCAAATAGATGAAGAGGGAACAAGATTTATAGAATGTTAATTTGTAGGGTTTAGAAACTCAATTCTTGGAGAATAATTCTTAGTTTGAATAGATTTCCTTCTTACATATTTTTAGAGAACTAAACATTGATGTAGTTTCCTTGCAAAAGTAAGGAATTAAATAAGCCCTTGGTATCATATGGTTGGAAGAACATAATGTTGGAGTCTCAACAAAGACTCATCAATCTCTACAATCCCTTTTCTTTAATATATTCGTAATTGTATATGGAAGTTACTAATGTTAATTTGTAGGGTTTAGAAACTCAATTCTTGGAGAATAATTCTTAGTTTGAATAGATTTCCTTCTTACATATTTTTAGAGAACTAAACATTGATGTAGTTTCCTTGCCAAAGTAAGGAATTAAATAAGCCCTTGGTATCATATGGTTGGAAGAACATAATGTTGGAGTCTCAACAAAGACTCATCAATCTCTACAATCCCTTTTCTTTAATATATTCGTAATTGTATATGGAAGTTACTTGTTGATGTTTTTAATATATTCCATTGAATATTTTGGATATGGGAGCTAAGCTAGAAAGGGTATTAATAAAGGGTAATTGGATGAAATGGGATAAGAACAAATATTTGGATGGATTTTTGTTGATTTTTTTTTAGGGAACTTTTACTTCACAAACAACTTGATATTACTCACTATGTTATGACACATGGAGATTGTATTTTGTATTCTTCTCCTTCAATATAAAGTGCGTTTTTTTTCCTTGGAAATAATGTTGCATCTAGAAATTAATCAACTTAGTTAGGGAAGGAAGAACATGAAAACAAAGTGGTTCTCCAATGTACCTAATTTAATTTTGTTTATATTACTCTTTATTTGTTAATTTATAATTTTGTAGATAGACCTATATCCTTTTTCATTAACAACTACTACATGATTGAATTGTTACCTGAAGTGGCAATACAACTCAACAATTGGAAGGGAATTATAATATTTCGGCGCAAGAAATCACAAAAAACAATATTATATGAGTTGAGAATAAAACAAGAAGAATATAAAACATTTTGTTGTGGACAAAATTTGTAGAGTTGGTAGAAAAAATTATAGGAACGAGGAAATAAGTCCCTTGGTTTCTAGGATTTTAGAAATATCGTCACACTCTAAAATGTACTTGACATGAATTATGGAAGAGCTTGAGGCCACATCATCCCTTCAAAAAGTGATCAGGGGATCAAATTTTGCTCAATTTTAAAAGTGCTCGGAATGCAACGAAAATAGTGCCATTGCGTCCCTCTCGTCTTCCTGATTCCGACGGTATATTTACTTTGTCAAATGGACGCTGTATGGAGAAGATATTGCGATCTGTTCGCCAAGCCAAACAAGCAAAAATTTGATGCTGATTGTACCTGTCCGTACAGTCCGTACGGTGATGTGGCAGGGATGTACAGTCCGTACGATGATGTGTCAGGTGGATGACGTGGCAAGCATTCATTGGTTAGAAGTTGGCGAATCATGGAGTGACACGTGTCTGGTTGGTGGCGAATGATGTGAGGAAACGTGGCCCAATCTGGGGGTGCCATGTGTCACTCGGTTATTGGCTGGTTGGTTATGTAAAATATATATATTGGAGGCCGCAGGGTTCGACCCCCGGACCTCCCACACCTCCGAGCGCCTTCGTACGACCGCCCGACCATTAGGCCACAAGTTGTTTCTTGTTAAATATATGCAATTGTATATATTTGAATTTGAAAGTTTGTAAATTGGGCGGGGGGTCAGGCCGGGGCTTAGCCCCGGCCCATGGTTGTGTGTTTTTTTTATATATGACCATGTCATATAATCTGTCCATTTGCGTGCGGAGTAAACCATATATTTCGTGGATTATTGTAATATTTGTTAATATAATATGCGCGCGGGTTTATATATAATCCGTGGTCCATTGTAAAACCATACAACTATATTAAAATGTTGCGCGTGGTTGTTTGGTGCGTGGGGTTTGGATAGCCCACGGTTTTTGTATTGGCATATGACCCTAATCCGGAGCGCGAGAGGTTACGCCCGTTGAAACGAACTTAACCACCTTTCAGCCAAGAGCGCAGTCATATGCGCCATACGCCCAGGTGCCGAGGCGGTTAGGGGCTGGCGCGCCCTTAACCGTTCTACGGTTTGCACGATTGGCGCGGTTGCACCCGGTGCTGGGTTTTTGCGCTTAAAAGAGCGTGTGAGCCAGGTTCAAAGAAGGAGGGGTGTGAATTGTAGAACCAGAGACAACAAGCTTGAAGAGGGAGACTTCCAGGAGGCCTAACTTCTTTGTTTTTCGACCGATTGAGGCGCTGAAAGAGCCCAGACAAGGGTTTTGGGACGCTGGGAAGCCATTGGAGCAGTCGGTTTGACAGTTTGAGTATTGTAAGACATGTTTTTGAGCACTTTTTGAGCAATTAATAATAATGATCCATTGGAAGCTGGACCAGGAGATGTAGCCCATAAGAGGGGTGAACTCCTTTATCAATTGTTGTGCTTATGTGTTTGTGTTCATTGATTATGCTGCTGTCTATGTGTAATTTGCATAAGTAATCCTTTATTTTATGTGTTGCAAACTGATCCTTTTGCTTTAAACACATAGCATTCACTTGCAATAAGTTTTCAAGTTTTTCAAGTCTTCTTCATTTTTAGATCAAGTTGGTATCAGAGCACTAGTTTTGAAGACTTGATTGTTTGCAAGTTTTGTTTCTGATGCTCACAAGGTTGAAACTCACAAGAGGAGAA
>ML779497.1:1242816-1259141 GCA_009831015.1 Picea engelmannii | reverse complement strand
GGGAAAACGAATTTCATTAATCAAAACATAACTATGTACACAATGCATATAATGTGACAGAGCAAAATCACGCTGTAAGCATAGCTATTTGAAAGAATTTGAATTCGTTATATAAACAAGTGATAGAACATACCGGTGAGGCTGCTCAAATTATGCCAATTTTGAATTCACAACCGTTGTAGCTGACTCCACATTCTTAAACAAAATAGAACCAGTCGTTCTTTGTTTCTTATCAGTGGTCTGTAACTCATCCTTTTGTCGGGTAAGCAGTGTAACTTGGTCCTCCAAATATTTAATCTTTGAATGTAGCATAGGCACATCAAGATAGTATCTCTCTAACCATGAGCCGCACTGTTCATAGGGTGGCACATTAGACTTCAACATAGAAGGAGAGGGTTTAGATACATGACCGGGGTTTTCACATGGCAACTTAATGCCAGGGTAATCTGGGTCATTTTGCAAACAAGGTGTTAAGTTTGACAGGAAGTCATAAGAGGGTTTGGCACACAGACCTTCCAAATAGGGATACTCAGTTGCCAAAAAATGTTCGACCTCTGAATCAGAGTCTTCACTTAGCACAATAGGTTCAGGATTGACAGGGAGTTTCAGTTTGTTCCTCGCCATGTGAGAGATTAGACGAGCAGTCTTTTTGCCTTTGGAATTCGCATTGGGTTTGGCTTTAGGCCTTTTAGCCACAGGCTTGACAATATCGACATCCTTAGTCACAGAATGGGGTAGGTCGATAGGTAAATCGGGTAAGGGTTTAGGTAAAAGGATACTGTAGGGTACCGGGGGTACAGACTTATCCTCGGACACCACAGGTTTGTCAACCTGTGGTGGATTATAATCCACAAAATTATTGCACGCAAGAAAATCATCCCAAAAGTCTCGGTGTAACCTCAGGTGACAAACAACAATCATTTTAACTAGCCCATAGTGAAAGAGGCTACTATCATCCTGGTTCCTTTTATATTTCTTAGACATTTTGAACAGGCTTCTATGCAAGTAATACGACATGTTAAGCTCAAAACCCATGAAAACCATAATTAGACGAAGGTGGTGTAAGAAAACAAACCCATACCGACCCTTGCATGTGATGAACTGCTTGATAATCATCAACAAGTCATGCCATCACTGCTTCAGCATGGTCACGGGAAAACCCTTGTCACAGGAGCTAACCTTATGCGACTGAAAGAGCAAAGTCCAAGGGACTTGTTCTACCTTGCAGTTTTTTTACCATCTCTGCCCAGTGATAGGTAAACCTATAGCTAAACTGAGAAATTGCTCATCAATCTACAATTGAACATCCCCGACCTTGGCTCGACAACCATCAAAGGTCAATGTGAATTTCCTAGCAACGCCGAGGTTAAAACCATCAAATTTCTGTATCAACGAGAGCCACCCAAATTCCTCAAGGTCAGCGTGGGCACTGTCAAACATCAACAGAGCCTGGCTACCATTCGGTTCAGCCCTCACGACTGGAGCCATGGTGCGAGCACATGGTAAGGGTTGGGTCGAAAACACCAGCACGTAGGGTCATTCGGTGTAACCACTATGAACGATCAAAGGGGAGGCATTAATGTGTGCATGCGAGGGTGGTGGAATCACTTACCGCCATGCAAAATATTAATTGCAAAGTACAACCGACATATTAACCCTCTGTTGAAACAATCATAACATATTTCAAGTCATATTATTCAGCCAACCCAATAACTCAAACGATAAACGAAATACCAATGCGCCATTCAAACCATGACTATTCAAATGTGAAATCAAACCCATATGTTTAACCAACGCGCCATTGCATACATGTTTAATCGAAGGTTTAAAAACATTATGACAAATGATTTCATAAAATCGATAAGGCAAGAACTATAACAATAAGGATCACTTCATATAAAACAAAGTAAACCATGACCCCTATGAAATTCAATAAAAATAAGTATAACCCATAAATTCTCATGCTCAATGCCTTACCAATTAAATAAAAATCAAGTTGCGCAATTAAAGTAAGAATAGGCCATAGGGACAGTTCAAAAATCTCTTAGCCACTTAATGGTAATCCAAAGGTAAGTGCCATTCAAAATATCAATAAAAGATCATGACAGTTCGAGTAACGATAGAGGAGTTTTCACGCTTACAGTCATGAAAACCAAATGGAGACCAAATTGCAAATGTCGCAAAGAATGAAAATATCGTTTATTTGCAAAATGCGACGATAATTTGAAGTTCAAAAGACAAAGGTGTAGGCAGTTTATAGGGCAATTGAAAAAATTGAATTGGCTGCCAATAGGGAGATACCTTAAACCTTTCCCTAAGGTTAAGGGAGAATCCATCGAAGAGCTGAACCAAGCACAAGGAGTGTGCCTAAGGTGTTGTGAGCTCACCTTACAAGCTCAGGAAGCAAAGTGAGAACTACCAGGAGGGCACTAGAAAATCACAGAGGAACTTGGAACCTTGGAGGTTTTCAAGTCGAGCAAGGTCATAGGAGAGTTGCACAGATTTTTGCAAGGAGTGCAGAAAGAGTTTGAGAACAATAAAATTCTCTAAAGGATAATCGTGCTAAGTGTGCAAAAGAGTCGAGGACTTTTCAAAGTCCCAAAGACAATGAAATCATCCATCTTCATGGAGGAGATAGGTGGTAGAAGATTGAGAGGTTCGGGAGAAAGAACTTCGGAAGGTTTGACGAGAGAAAACAAGGATATTTGCAAATTCGTGAAGAGCGATTTGAATCCAGACCGTTGGATTTGAAAGGGAACCTGGCAGAGATCCATTCATTTAGGAGGAAGAACCCTTCGGAGGAATGAGGAGAAGAATAATCGAAGAGTTGGGGAAGCCGAAGTAATCCTAGTCGTCCTTCGAGAAAGGACGCGTGGCGAGAGATCAACACTTCGCTGATTCGAAATCACGAAAATAAGAGTCGAGAGAAGAGAAGACTCATGAGGTCCTAACTCATGAAGTTGATCATAGCCATTGATTGTGGGGAGAACGAGGACCACGGATTTGGTCCCGTAACATTCGTCAATTCAGGAAATCAGGGAAGGAGAAGAAAGCAGTTTGCAAAATTCCTGAAGTGCAGGGTCGCGAAGGGAGTTGATCCACGGACATAACCCTGTGGTCACATAAATGAGGAATTATAGCATTGAGATATAGCATAGTTGGCGTTAAGAGAGAAAAATCACTAAGGATAGGGTCCACAAGTGTCCCATAGAGGGTGCCTAGGAAGTAAAAAGGGCCTGTGTCAAGTTAAATTGGTTCCATGAGGAGCTCAACAAACCAATCGGTTCGATGACTTGAACAATCCTAGACCAAGAGGTCGAGTTAGCCCCTCATCAACAGGAGAATAGGGGGTGGTTGACATCAGAGTGGTACCAGAGCTTTATTTGACCTGTAGACAACATGTGAAGGAGGATACAAAGGATATAGTCAGAGTGGTATCAGAGGATAGGTTTTTATCTATAGATTTCATGTGAAGGAGAAGCTTAATATGCTCTTAGTTGCAGAGTAAACAATAGACTTTCCAAGAGGGTAGGTAGAAGGTAAATATGGCCATCGAAGGTCATAAGAAAATTCAAGGAGAAGTCTATCTGCATAAGAGAAAGGCAGAGATGGACAAGGAACTCAGTGAAATCCAGACACAAATGGAGAGACTTGCATTCAATATTCAGCAGGAGTCAAAGGTACACTTGAGGTACAAATGGCCTTTGAAGAGGAAATCCAGATGGCTTGTTCAGAATTTGTTGGCTAGGAGGTAGAAACAAGTGTTAAAAGGTGGCTAAGGCATGCTAAAAAACTTAGTCATAAGGGAAAGAAATCTAGCAAAAATATCATAGATTGCCAAGTGGGAAATGAGAAGGGATCAATGGATCTCATAAACTGCTAGGTGGGTAGAGGAGACATCCCATATTTCTAGGTGGGAAAGGACAGAGAGATGAGATCAGCTAAGAGTTCACGTCATAGGATTTTGACAGGCGAAGAGGAGGTAGAAGGAAGACCTCACTCAGATGAAGATTCATGTGGAGCTGGAAGCCGTGTGAATGAAGATGATGAGAAGCTGCAAAATTACACCATCAAAGAGAAGGATTAGGGGAGAATTATGATCATTGGAGGAGTCGATATATTCCTACCAAGTGGTTGAGGAGAGGCTAGCACAAATGTTGTAGATGCGACAGGAAGACAACAAGTTGAGACTGTCATGGGAGAGGAGGGACATATACTGATGTCTGTCCCAACAGAAGGAGAAGAGAATTCAACAGAATCACTCGATGTTTTCATCCAGGAAGCTGAACAGGAGATGACTGCAACAATGGAGTATGTAGTAAAAGAGGGAGCATACATCATAGACTTTTCTGATATGTGTGAGGAATTGGAATCTCTTGAGAGGAGAGTGATAGTGCAAAGCATACATATCCAATAGGATAAGTTGGAAGCAGATGAAGGATTACACCAACATGAGGAGAAAATGGAGGAAGATGGAATGGGAACAGCCGAAGGACTAGCATGAGTGAATATGTCAGGAGAAGGGGTAACTGAGCAACAATTCAGTGATGAGGAGCCTACAGGAGTGAATACTGCAACAGAGTGGCAAGCTAAGCCCGCGAGAGAAGAAGATGTCTGGGGAAGTCAGTGTGATTTTTCCATCGATAAGGAGGGAGTGTAGCGAGCTAATTTGCAACAGAAGAACCAGCCGACGGAACACCTAGACAAGGTGATCGAAGAGATACAGAAGCTGATGTTGGAGTTGACAGAGGAATTGGTCAACACGAGGAAGCTAGGCAATATAAAACCTGCACGAGCAGGAAGGAAGATGTAGGAGAAGAAACAACAGAGCAGAGGAGCCAAGAGACAACTCTAGGAGAAATTTTGGGATCCAGGTGGATTTCAACCACATTGGAGAGCTCATTATTAGGAGTTCATGATTTTCATAGCCATGGAGTATGATGCAGGAGCATCTCTCCACCTCAGCACATGCCAACTAATTAACATGAGTGGTGCGCATTCAAGGAAGGAGAGGCGTCATTCTCTCATTTTTTCCTCAAGAATCCAAGATGTGATCCAGGCATTAATTGAAGACAAGATGGAAGAGCCAAATCGTGCTTTTGCACAAGATGAATATAAGTTTGACATTAATAAGCTGACGATAGAAGGGATATTCATCCAATTTGGATTATATTTCCATCATTGTAATCTGTCCATTAGATAGGTGTTTTGAATGGTGATTTGACACCACTAGTTTAAGCTTGCAAGGGAAGCTCATAGAAGCCCCTCTTGTATAGATACTTGTATTGTATGCCCGATAGAGGCTGCTGGAGTTTGAGGAAAAATATTTGTAAGCCAAGATATGAGGAAAACACAGAGATACGAGACTCAGTTGTAGCTCAGACTCTGCTAATGTAATTTGGCATTCCACCATTAATAGAAAATGATAGTTTTTCATTTTTACACTTCTTTTTAATGGCTGCTATGTTATGAATTTCATTTACATGCTTATGAATTGTAGATGAACGTTAGAGATCATCTGCATGGATAGAGATACATTTTTCTATCCGTGAGTGTGATGATTTAAGTTTGGTTCTCTAGGCTAAGTGAAAGGAGTGTGTGATAAAGAAAGGAAACTTTGTAATTCGATTCAAGGCGTGCATGTATGAACTCAATGGAGTCAGAAGAGAATCTTCTAGGAGGGCACACCAGATTAATTCACAGACTCGGGGAGAAATTTCAAGGTGGTTAAGTTCCTTGGAAAGACAGACTGTGTGGGGAGAAGCACAGTTCAGAGTTATTGAACATTCTTAAATACTCTTCCAGGAGGGCATTGATATAGCATGAGAATGCACAGAAGGAACATGGTTGAAAGTGTTGGAGAACCCCAGAAATGATGAACATTCTGGTGAAGGAAGGCTTTGCAAGAAGTGCACTGACAAAGGAAATTAGATGCCTTAAACCTTTCCCTAAGGTTAAGGGAGAATCTGTTGAAGAGCTAAACCAAGTGCAAGGAGTGCACCTAAGGTGTTGTGAGTTCACCTTACAATATCAAGAAGTAGAGCGAGAACTTCTAGGAGGGCATGAGAAACTCGCAGAGGAACTTGGAACCTTGGATGTTTTCAAGTCGAGCAAGGTCGCAAGAGAGTTGCACAGATTTCGGCAAGGAGTGCAGAAAGAGTTCAAGAACAATCAAAGTCTCAAAACGAGAATTGCGCTAAGTGTGAAAAATATTCAAGGACTTTTCAAAGTATCGAAGATAGTGAAATCATCCATCGTCATGGAGGAGACATGTGGTATAAGATAGAGAGGTTTGGGAGAAAGAACTTTGAAAGGTTTTTCGAGAGAAAACAAGGATCTTCACGAAGAGAGATTTGAATCTAGACCGTTGGATGTGAAAGGGAACGTGGTAGAGATTCGTGCATTTTGGAGGAAAAACCCTTTAGAGGAACGAGGAGGAGAATACTCGAAGAGCTAGGGAAGATGAAGTAATCATAGTCATTCATCGATAAAGGACATGTGGCAAGAGATCAACACTTCGTTGTTTCACAATCGGGAAAAGCAGAATCAAGAGACGAGAAGACTCATGAGGTATGAACTCGTGAAGTTGATCACAACCATTTATCGCAGGGAGAAGAAGGACCATAGATCTGGTTCCACAAAATTCGTCGATTTGGGAAATCGGGGAAGGAGAAGAAAGTAGTTCGCGAAAGTCCCGAAGTGCAGGGTCACGAAGGGAGGTGACCCACAGACATAACCAGTGGTCACATAAACGAGGAAGTCTAGCATAGAGAGCTAGAAGAGTTGGCATTAAGAGTGAAAAAGTGCTAAGGAGAGGGTCTGTAGGTGTCCCACAGCGGTTGTCGAGGAAGTAAAAAGAGCTGTGTGATGTTAAATCGATTCCATCAGGAGCCTGACGAACTAGTCAGTTTGTTGACTTGAATGATCCTAGACCGGGAGGTCGAGTCATCCCCTCATTGACAGGAGAGAAGGGGGTGGTTGAAGTCACATGGTTGAGAAAATAAAATAGGAGTGGGATACTAAATCATAAAAAGGAGGTAGAAGATTTTATCATATCCATTTAGGCCACAATGTCCATGGAAAATTCATAGTGAGTGACCCTTTATTTGTACTTGCATTTCATAACTGAGAAAAAAATATTAGATCATGGGCCTCACCTTTTAGGTGGTCTTTCTATGATATTTGATTTCCCAGGTCACATATTGTGTGCATTTATGTGTATGGTGTATTCATTTTATTATTTCTTTAATTTTGGTTTAAGTTGTTTCCATAATTTTAAGCACTATGCTAGTAATATTAAATTTGAGATCTAAGGTAATAAAATGCACAACAAAATATTTCACAATATTGTAAGATATATTTGTTACACATCAAAATTACTCACTTCGATAGTGTCACAAGTGTTGTCATTACAAGTGTTGTAAGTGTCGCATCTTGTCCACAAGTGTCGCATCTTGACCACAAGTTTCACAAGTGTCGAAAACATCATACTGCCATATTTCCTATGTCATTCCTCTAACGACATCATAAGGACACTTAAGACACCTCAAAGACTAGTTTTGAGGAAGAGAAATCAGTTGACAGGGAGTAAAAACCTTTTGCCACTGAAAGAACCACTCAAATATGGATTTTGGAGAAGAGCGCTCCCCTGCCCACTGTCATGGAGTGCTAGCACTCCCTGGGCCTCTTTGGGGGAGCGTTTGAGCACTCTGTGCACCCTTTTGGGGGATCGCTACCCTTTCTGAGCGCTTTTTTGGTTTGTTGAGCTAAATCATGGAAGAATCCCTCAATTTCTGAAGGTGGTTGGATTCGAATAGAAGGTCAAGGCATGATCTTAGGGAATATCCTCAACTTATCCAAAATATCTCTCAAATGTTTTGGCCTCTCCATGTTATATAAGGAGACCTCCTCATGGTGAAAGGAGAAGTAGAGACTAGATATTGATACCAAAGTTATAATCCTATAAGTGGTATGAACATAAAATATTGGAGATGTGAAACTTATGATTTTATAAGTGAGATGTTATCAAAGAAATCAATGAAGATTACTTGAGCAAAGGGGTTGGACAAGGAGAATTGGAAGAAGTTGTTGCACCTTCATCAAAGGATTGTAAGTACTTTTACTTGTTCTTAGCAATATATCAATGCTTGGCCTATTTATTTCAAACTTGTGTTTGTTCCACATGATTTTGTCTTTAGTAGATAGATCTATTTTTGAGCTAATCTCAGTAGAATAGGAAGTCCATTGTATCTTTGTTTGTCCTACATGACCTATCAGGGAGCTCAGGATCAAAGCTCAGCCTAGACTTTGCAAGGACAAACGTCGGTAATAAGTTACATATCTTTCTTCTTATCCTTCGTATGTTAGCTTGATTGGACCTAAAAGGATGTCAATGTCCATGTTAAGAAATTTTTTGTCTTGGCATTAGGAGTCTAGAGACTAAGAGGGAATCCGCTTGTCCGCAGGAGGATTCACCTGTAACAGAAATTGGCTACTCCACTGGGAAGGAGCTCTAATTTTTGTTTCCTTTACTAGATCTTGTTTTGGCCCTTTTTCCCACTCATTTGACCTTCTCCATACTATCTCTTTGATTCTTAGATCTGATTGATTGGCTCTTGATTTCATCATATGGAATTTGATTGACTGAGTTTGCTTGATTTTTTGAGTTTCTGGGCATTTTTATGAACTTTTGAAGGAGAGTGCTCCCATGCCCTTGCTATCAGAGCGTTAACACTCCCTAGTGGTCTTAAACAGAGTGTTGGAATTCTCTGGTGCCCCTTACACCAGAGCGCTACCCCCTTTTCTGTGAAAAATCCTCTAGGTTTTCAATTTTTGGGTTCAGATTTTGTTTTTTGCACTTGCTCAGAGTATCATACTCTCAGTTCATCTTGGTATTGGCCTTCAACACCATGTTTTATAAGAATTGATCCTCTTTTGTTTGGGAATTTGACATTTTCTTTCCTTGCCTTGAAGTCACTCTTTGTCTTTGTTGACCTAGAGTTAACTTGTTGTTTTCTTCTCATCTATACGACTGAGTGAAATCTTTTGTGAGGAAATCCCAAGGTCTGTGAACCTTTCCTTTTGATCTTTGAGGTCATTTTTCTAGCATTTCTCTTTTGTTTGAGGTTTTTGGTTCTTTTTTGCAAATTTGGTTATCTTTGTATTTCTTGTTTATTCACGACGAGAGTGTATTTTTGTTTGTGTGAGGATTGCTTCTGATTGTTTAATCCTGAAGTTTGATTGACATTAGAAGTTTTACATATGATCAAAATTAATATATAAGCAAAAGGACATATTTTAGTGTTGGTTTGGATATTAGAAGGCATTTATGAATTTTTCTAGCATTCATTGGAGTTGATTGGGAAATAATTGTATGAGGATGTTGCATCTTAGTGTTTGATAGTGAAACCAACTCTTTCTCTTTCCCTTAAATAGGCATTCATCGAAAGACAAGATTTCTTATCATTTCCTTATTCATTTTTTGGGAATTGAGTCACAATACCATCAATTTCACTTCCATACACCCTTGAGTAAAGAACTGCTGTAAAATTATCGCTAATTAAAAATTATCTAGAACATTTTGTTTTTAGAATATTCCACCAACATTAGACTAGGACTAGTACTTTGTATTAGGCTGTGAGTACAACTCTCCAAAGTTTTTCAAAAAAAACATTAGCATCTTGTGATAGGGAGAGAAAATCCAATTACTGTATAGGCTTTCTGGGATCCCCCTCTCACACAGGGGTTACACACGAGGTCACATTCGAGAGCATTAGAGAGATTATCCCTCCATGGTTCAACTATTTGTAGTAGTTAGATCATATATTGGGGGTCACTTGAGGGTATACCCACGATTATGTGTGGGAGCCTCTCGAGTTGATTTCAGACTTATTATCCTGCCCATATGTTCGGATCGGACTGTCGACTGTACCCACCCAGGGGATGACTATGAGTTGGTGTCCTTAGTTTCTGTAATCTTTAGGTACTTAAATGAGGTGACGATGAAGGGAAGTCTCATTGTACCTGGAACAGACATTGGTCAATCTCACTCGGGCTCCTTGGAGGGTAAATCCACAATTACTGCGTGGAAGCTTGCACCAAGGTGAAATTCCATTAAGAAGGTCACCATTGTAATTGTTCCACCATATCCTAGCCCCTTCTTGACTTGATCATGTGACGTTGGATTTCATCAGCAACTAGTACGATCATCGAGAGAAGTTTTGTTTTCTTGGTTTTGATTCCTAGATTTTATTAGCGTATGTTGTTTCTTTTCATTAGTTGGCCCTAGATTTTCAGCGTGTACTATTATTCTCCAAAATTGAGCCTATAGATAATAAAGGTATTTTTTGATCATGTAGGATGCAAGGGCTTCCTCCATAAGCCTACCAACCCTTACCTCCTAACCCTCCAGAAGAAAACTACCATGGAGAGGTAGAAAATCATTCTGACGTTGGGAGTGTTGTTACTCCTCCGTTAGACAATCAAGAAGGTGCTTTGGTCATAGTTGAGAATCCCAATCCTCACACTACATCTGTGTCGAAAACCCCTCTCGAATCACTTTTACTTCGTTTAGACTCCCTTGGGAACGTCATAGACGAAGAGGTCCCACAGTTACTTGAGAGAGCATTTATCTAAACATATATGAGATCCACAGAACCAATATTTGGTGATGAGTATAGGACTCCTATTCATCCTACCATTGCAGTAGATACAAATCCCACACTTGCTCATTCTATATGGAGGACTTCATCACGACCCATTCTCTATGAGCATTTTGAATCCATTTGACAACCCTTTCCTCCTCATGACCCTCCTATTGAAACAGGACCATCTGGTCAAACTATGAATCACCCGATTGATCATTTCATTAAACCTACTGTTACATCAACACAAGTCCATCCTAATGCTAGACTCATCACCTCTACTCATTCCCAAGGCACTTGAATCCCTACCCCCACTTTCACAAAATTTCACTCTACAGCTCCACATGTTCTGTACGATCTTGATGGGACATATTTGCACCATAGAATGCAGACCCTTACCAACCAAATACAACCAATTGGAGGGAAACGACCATCTAGTGGACCTATCCCTCCTGGAAGACCACCATTATATGGTGGGCCTATCCCTCCTGGAAGACCACCATTATATGGTGGGCCTACCCCTCCAGGGGGATAGCCCCCTTTTCATGTTCCTCCTGGAGGGAAACCTCCCTTTTCCATTCATATCCTGATCGTTAATCCACCGCTAGCAGGGGGGAAACCTTCGTTTGCTGGAAACCCTTCAAAATCTTAGGGAGTATCTTTGGGAGGTACATTTACTCAACCCCACATTCGGGGGCACTCATATCATAAACCACAAGGAGGAGTATTAAATATTATTCCTTCCGAACCATCTTATGGAAAAACTTATCTGGGCGTCCCAAACACCTCCTGGAGTCCTCAAGGACAACCACCTTATCCTCCCCAAGGGTATAATGTTTATCCCCCCCCTAATGTGTATCCACCTCCGGGATATACTTATTACCCTCCTCAAGGGAAACATGTTTATCCTCCTTATGGGAAACAAAATCACCCGGCTTATAATGCTCAGAACCCACCAGGTTATGCAAATGTTTCTCAGTCATCATCGAATCCTGCTTATCCTGGTCAACAACAACCATATGTAGGAGGACCTACTAGTTACAATTATCCACATAACCTAGTTTATGGTCCTATTGGTGTTCCTATACCACACCAGTATCATCCGCAAGTTAACCAACAACTACCTTTCCTTGCGACTCTGGATCTCCCAGACTTATCTCAGTTAACCAATGATCCTATTTTTCATTCACCGGTTTGGCCAGTTATTCCAGCTAGACTTCCTTCTGATATTTCGAAATTTGACAGAAAATCTAGAGAATATCCAAATAACCATGTGATGACTTTCCATTTGTGGTCTTCATCAAATTCCCTCATGTATGATTCTATACGTTTTCATCTTTTCCAGTGAACACTTACGAGCTCTGCAACAAAGTGGTATATTGAACTACCACATGCTTCTTTTCATGATTTCAACTCCCTTTCCATGTCTTTCCTTACGCACTTTCAACTACCTATTCTCTACGAGACAGGTACTAAAATCTTGACCTCCCTTTGTCAAAGTGACTCCCTTCATATCTTTGACCATATTCATGAGTGGAGATGATGATGAAGGATGATTAAAGCAATCATTCCTGACCTATTATTGACGAAGTGTTTTATTAAATTACTTTTACCCCCGATCGCTCGTGATGTCACTATGGGTGGTGCAGTCACCGAGGAAGAAACCATTGCTCAGGATCAGTACTTAGATTTGGTTTATTCACAATCTGGTACTTTGTATGAGTTTCTTCCGAATGTTGCTCGAGCTAATGCCGATCCATCCAAGCCACTACCCTCATCTCATGCAGACGGTGTTATCAGTTCTGTCAAAACTCAATATACTTCCCAATTGACCACACTCTCCTCTACCTCCCCCCAAAATCATATTTCTGAGGTGAATGTAGTTCAATTTTCCCCTTCACAACAATCTAGAGGTAAGAAAAAGGAAAAAAATAAATCAAAAAATACTAATAACAATGAACAACCAAAAAATCAATCTCAAACACCTGCTACCGAAAAGAAACCACAATGGAAACTGAAATTCCCATGTATCATTTGTGGTGATGATCACTACACTCGATACTGTCCACATCGTGATGAAGTAGCCAAACTTTTTCAGGGAAATTCACAACCCGTTGTGCTTACTCAACCTTTTCCACAACAACAATCCATGGTTGCTCAAACCCCCTCTCCTGGGGGCAGTTCTAGCCATCCTCATGATGAAGCCTCGAAAAGTGCCCATATTTATATGTTCAATGGGATTAATTTGACCACTCTCTCTAAGACATATGACACGCTGGTTAAACTTGACAAAGGAAAAGTCACTAACGGTACCGATACTTTACCGAATCCATCACCGTCCTCTGTTAGTCCTCCATCAGTTAATCCTCCGTATGGACCACTTCAGATTGAGAAACCTGCGTTCAAATATATCTTACGCCCTCCTAAGAGCACTATCCATAAATATACCTTCAATCCTAGTTCACGTGCTTCCCAGGACTACAACATTGTTGAATATTTGGCTCAAGCACCGTGTGCTATGTCTGTGTTAGAAGTTCTATAGCACTGCCCCAGTCAATGTGGAATTCTCTTGGTTTCTATTGGCACTGTTGATCCTGAGTCGTCTGACCATATCATGTTTAACCTGGAAAATTATACATCTCGACTCTCCCACGAACTTGCTTTCCAAGTTTATGTTGTTGTTCACAATCAACAAATCCATCGAACTATTCTGGATGAGGGAGCCTCAACTTGTGTCATGTCTTTAGCATGCTGGAAAAATTTAAAATCACTCACACTTAACAAATCCCCAACGATGTTATGCACATTCTATGGGCAAGGTTTTCATCCCCATGGGATTTTACAGTCCCTGCCCATCCAGTTGGATGGAAAAACTGTCACTATTGATGTAGAGGTGGTCAATGCTCCCCTCGATTACAACTTATTACTTGGAAGAAGTTGGTTTTATGCTATGACTGTCATTGCCTCGTCAGTGTTTTGATGTGTACAATTCCCTCATTAGGGCAAAATTGTCACTGTCGATCAGTTAGATTTCTATACACCCGACACTCACACTCCCGCTACCAACAATATTTCATTCTTGGGAGATCAAAATATCACGTATGAAAGCATTGGTGTTGTCTTGTTGAAATATTCTAGTCTTATGGGTACCTTCCCTACACCACTTCCACTGACTACAAATCATATTTCCACCGTCGATATGATTTTGACCATGACTTATCAATCTTTGGAATCATCTGAACCTTGGATTGTACCTAGTCTCTTGGAAATCAATGCACTAGGTGACACCATGCCACTTAGTCCAGCCGAAACATCATATGTTGCTACTCCGACTTCGGATGACCAACATCTATTGGCACCTAACAGTTACTCGATGCCATCGTGGTTAAATTCCTTGTCATCTACAATCAACTACATTTCCCCAATTTTTCCTTCTGATGAATCTATTAGGGAAATGCTGAGAATTGATGAGCTACCTCAGGATGATAACCATCATCAATCCTCTTTTCTTCCCCCTCATGAAGAAATTCAGGGAGATATACACTCTTTTTTCCCTCCTGATGTTGATTTTCCATTCTCTCCCATGAATTCAACTTCCGATGATTTGGATCTGGTAGTTGACATGGTGATCTCTTCGGTAGGGATATTGGAGCTTGATCTCCTTACCCCTGTCACAACCCTCGACACGTGTTCTTTCCAGAGTGATTTTCTTCCATCCAGTGAAGATCTCTTAGAAGCCATCATCGAGTTTTGTCCCTTGACATGGTGTCCTTCCAGAGCATTATTCTCTTGGAAGCCATGATCAAGGAGAGTCCACGAGCACAATTTCTCTTCTCTGTAGCAAGCTCGTTAAAACATGAAACAGAGGTTACGAGCATAGTTTCTCTTCTCTTTAGCAAGCTCATTAAAAAATGAAACAGAGGTCACGAGCACAATTTCTCTTCTATGTAGAAATCTCATTAAAAAATGAAACAGAAGCTTTGAGCATAGTTTTCCTCTCTGTAGTAAGCTCGTTAAAAAATGAAACAGGGATTTGGGGATTTAACCTAGAGCCATGAGCATAGTTCTTTTCCTGTGTCAAGCTTGTTAAAAAATGAAACAATCACCTCTCTTGAACCTTCTTTTCATCCACTCTTATCCTTTTTCTCTGTCTAGTAGAGAAATTGGTGACGACCTCAATGTCAGTGAATGAATTGAAGCTTGGATGACATGTCTCCCACCTTTAATGATTATTCTAGAGTTAAGCCACTAGATTTCAAGCTGGGGGCATACCGAGCTTAGTCTTTGTTCTTTCTCATGCTCGAAAAAACATGAGAATGCAACCGAGTAGACTTTTATCTCTTTTTCGGGCTCGCATGGATATACGAAAAAGGAACCCCTTGGAGTCATCTTTGAGCTCTTTTCAGACTCTCTAAACACAAAAAAAATTCTGAGTGATCTTGATTCCTTTCCCACTCGTTAAAAGGTTTGAAAGGGCTCCTTTCGAGTGATAATTTCTCTCTTTTTCGGCCTCGCGAGACTAACATTACAAAAAAGGACAAAGTGGAGTCGTCTTTAAGTTCTTTTCAGATTCTCTAAATATGGAAAATCACTGAGTTTACCTTCTCTGGACTCGTTAAACGATCATACATTGAAGGGCCTATATCGGACCAAACCCTTACTTCTTCCAGTTCGCTAAACAAAGGAATAAGGAATTACCTAAGGTGATTCATATCAAGCATGTGTTACCCTCCTCGATATCGTTAAATTAAACAGAAGTACTCGTCTATCTGGATGGGGGAAAAATTGAAGGAAGCAAGCCAAGAAGTTTTGAGAACACTACCAGTAATTATTACGATCTCCCTTGAACACAACACTTCGTCTTTGCATGCATTTTAACCCACTGAAACTCTGCATTGAGCCAATCTTGTGAGTTTCTTTTACTCCTTTGGGTCACCTGACGAAAGTCACAGCATCCACTGCATCATCAAGTTTTGGTCCATGTCACGTTTCTGTTGTTGTGCCTTAGTGTTCAAGGGAAGTATCTTCCTCGAGAGTCAACCATCACAAATATCCTGTTTCAATACTCATGTCAGTCCATGTTCATTTGATCTACCAATTACATCTCTGTGTCAGTTTGGTGTTAGGACCACATATTGCACCTTTTTGCCCATACTTTTTGCCATTATTATACCCTTCATCACTAGTATTTAGACTCATAATATCACTTCACCTGATCATTCCAAGGTATACAACATCCTTTCTCATTATTATATGCTTAATCTGTTTTTCATAATACTTTACATTACTTTTGGACCTAACCATTGATTAGAAGTGCATAAGTGTCTATATCTGCAGAATAGTATTCAAGACCGATGCTGAAACACAGAGCTGTCCAAAGTTGCTGTTGAACTGATGCTGAAACATGGAAGTTGCTACACAGCCCAAGGATGCATATGCTGAAACACGGAACTGCCACACAGTCTAAGGTCACATATGCCGAAACACGGAGCAACTACATAGTTCGGGAATGCAGATGCTAAACACAGAGCTATCACGTAGTTCAGAAGTGCAGATGCTGAGACACAGAGGAGACCGCCACGATGCTGAAACACGAGCCGTGACAGTTAGCAGTCAAGGCCGACACAGTCAAGAGCGCAATTCACGTGGCTGAAACAACCCGTGAATTGCGATGCTGAAACA
>ML779497.1:1207103-1227787 GCA_009831015.1 Picea engelmannii | reverse complement strand
CACACTCTGTCCTTTAGCTTGTCTAAAATTTTGCCATTCCATAGTAGCCTTTTGCTTATATGCCAATGGATAAAATTGTTTTTTAATTGCAACAATGAAATCATTCCAAGAAATCAAAATTTTACCATGCTTTTTCATATCCTTTTGAGTCTTGGATTCCCACCAAATAAGTGCTGCACTATCCAATCTTAACGAAGAAAGCTGAATTTTGGTTTCATCATCTTGAATTTTTTGTATTCTACAATATACCTCAATTTGACGTATCCAATTATCTAACTTCTCAGCATTAACTTCTCCATTGTATATTGGCAATTCAAATTTTATATCAAGATTTAATGAAGGAATTTGCGAAGGCGTTTTACCATGCCCCTTTGGAGAATTCAGAAGAGGTCTTGAACTGGTAGAAGAAGAAGAAGAAGATGGAGGAGAGGGTGGTGGAGAAGCACCATTCCCTCCATTTCCATTTGGAGTTTTGTCACCACTGCTTCCCTTATGCCTTGAAGGGTTAGAGCCTTCACCTTGCGAAAATATGTTCCTTTCCATCAAGATCTTCATCATCTCTCTCATCTCCATGACATCCTTTCTGAGATCTTCATCTTCTGTAGGAACACGTTCATGACTTTCTGCATGAGCCATACTTGGTGAATGCCTCCTTGAAACTTGCGGTGAATGTATATGCTTCCTCCTTGAAGGATGAGAACTTGGCTCCACAAGTTGACCTTCTCCTCTTGTGAGTTTCAACCTTGTGAGCATCAGAAACAAACACTTTCAAACAATCAAGTCTTCAAAAACCAGTGCTCTGATACCAACTTGATCTAAAAATGAAGAAGACTTGAAAATCTTGAAATTATTTGCAAGTAAATTTTATGTGTTAAAATCAAATGGATCAACTTTGCAACACATTAATTAAAGGATTACTGATGCAAGATACAAATAAATAGTAGCATAATCAATGAACATAAGCACATAAACACAACAATTGATAAAGGAGTTCACCCCTCTCTTGGGCTACAACTCCTGGTCCAGCTTCCAATGGATCATTATTATTAATTTCTTAAAGTGCTAAAAAACATGCCTTACAATGCTCAAACTGACCAACAGAATACTCCAATGGCTTCAGAGCATTCAAAAACCCCTAGCTGGGCTTTTTCGGCACCTCAATCGGTCGAAAAATGAAGAAGTTAGGCCTCCTGGAAGTCCCCCCTTCAAGCTTGTTGTCTCTGCATCTACAAAACACACCCTTGTGTCATGAACCTGGCACACACGCAATTTAAAGCGTGAAAACCCAGCACCAGGTGCAACTGCGCCAACGGTGTGAACTGTAGGGTGGTTACGGTCACGCCAGCCCCTAACCGCCTAGCACTTGGGCATATGGGGTCATAATATGACCACACGCATCAAGAAAAAGGCTTACCGTGCCAAACATTCCAACTTCCCCGCGCACTTGATTGTGTTCATATGTAGTTAGGCATATAGCCACAGGCTTAACTGTTTCAAACCATATTTAAAAACTATGCACGCACTATATTATATAGCTGTGGTTATATGTTTAAATGGCGCGCGACCAAGGGTTGGTTCTAAGCCCCAGCTTGGTCGCGGCCCAAACCAACCCACATTCAAATTCAAATATAAATTGAACCACATACATATTAAACAACGCACGATGGCACAATGGTTTTCATCTCCTTGCCAAGTCGTTCCCCTACCCAGAGGTCACGAGGTCGACTCCTGCTAATGACAACTTTTAACCCAAACAACGAGTGACACATGGCGCCCACGGATTGGGCCACCTGTCAACATACCATTAGCCACCAAAAAGGACACCTGTCAAACTCTCATTCGACCACATCTGCCAATCAACAACTACCACATCACCACATGTCACATCAGCGTATGGTCATACGACCCTGCCACGTCAGCCTGTACGGACTATACAGTCAGCATCCCTTTTTTTTTGCCTTTTTGCCATTCTGAACAGATTGCGATATCTCTCGCTCCCGACGTCCGTTTGAGATGAAGTGAGTTGCATTGGGTTTGCAACAACGAGGCCTACGCTCTCGTCCAGTTTGAAGCGATTCTGAGCACTTTGAATTTTTGAGCAAAATTTGATCCCGTGATCATTATATTCCCAGAGAAATTCAATTTCAAGGAGGACTTCGACCTTCACCAGATTTACCAACCCACATGCTAGGATTTTTTGCACTAAGGTAGTTCATTAAAGCCTCAACCAGAAGCTCGTGTCCTCTGCATATACAATAAAAAAATTAAACTATGTTAAGTCTTTCTAGAACTACATGAACAAGACACCAACAGACCATTCATACATGTTCTCAGAGATGGGTTGAAATGGTGGATATTCACATCATGCATTAATCATGAAAATCACCAACGCGTTAAATTATTGGTCTTTCAAAGACACAAATCACAGGTTCCTTATATCATTTCATATTTTAGAAAGATACTAATTCTTAGTAAGTAAACCGTTTCATGCAATTAACAGATTCCTTTGCTTACATTCCTTCCATTTATTTATACTTCCTAAAGATAATCATCAATGAGGAAGATTTATTCATGTAATTCCATACTAAATGAGAACAAAACATATTAAATGAACCAAGTATCAATCCATTAAACATGTATAAACACTCATATGTCTAAAAACTGTAGCCAATCTAACTAAATTTGGATGAAAATTTTTCCACCCAACAATAGGCTCAGACGAATTATTCCTTTTTCCAATCTGGCCACCCTTGTGTCAGGCCATGATACCACTAGGGGACTTCTCATACACTCTAATTCTTCCTCTACTCTTTTACTCATGGAATCTTCCACACTTCCTTTGATACATTACTTGTCTTCTCATGGTTCGTTGTCCGTCAATTCAACTCAACCTTCTCCTACAGAAGCTCTACCTCTGCTACGAAAATTATATCTCGTACAAGCCCCCATACCTCACATGCTAATTCTTTCAAGAACCAAGGTTTTATCCTTTTCACACCCCACCCCCCATGCATCTCTTCCTTCCTTATCCAGGAAGGTTCTCGACCAATAATTCTCTTTATTTTGTTAGAAGTATTCAGGTCAATTAGGGAAAATGAGGTGTTACCCTGTCATACCTTGGTTGATAGTATTCAATTGTCTAATTGCCTCTCCATACCTATATCCATTAGGGGTGGTTGGTTGTTCAAATACCAACCCCATCTCATTATATGATTTCTTTTGAAATTAGAAAAACAAGAAATAACTTAATTATTCCCAAAAATACTTCAACAAGGTGACTTTGGGTCTCTAACATGATAAACCCCTCATTGTTCCTTTTAGTGGTTTCATGGCCATTGTGCATGCTATAGACATCAATTAATTTTTTTGTCTTTCTTTTACATTACAAAATTTACAGGCCATAACATGGAAATACTATCTCCATGCTGAGATAAACCATCATTATTCATAATTAATTACAAAGTAATTAGGGGATTAAAAATGGGGTGTTACATAAACACTTTGAAGGATTTTTCAATACTCTACAACATTGTTTTCAACAATATTTCCTTAAAATTTTTCTTTATGATACTCCCTTGTTGGCACAAATTTGTTAGAACAGGGTCCTACGCAAGTTACCAACAAAAGGGTGCTGAAGTAGTCTAGTGTGCTGGTATTTTCATCTTTCCGAAAGGAAAGATGTCTCACCTGAAGTGCAACCGAGACAAAAGAGCTAAGGGAATGGTAAGAATACTTCTATACATATCTATAATCCATCTATGTTGTTACCATTCTAGTGCAAGATAGATACTCTATTCAAATCCTTACCACATCATGCACTAATACAGAAGAACCAAACTATACAAAAAATTAAGAAGGGATAACAAAAGTTGATACTATAGTGGGTACATCTCAGTATAATACTACAATTGATCACAATGAGTCTAGGATCTTTCCTTCCTAATTATAGTCTAGATCTAGAGTACAGATCTAGTTCTTACATCTTGATGCAGGAGCATCGCTCCAGCCATCCATGCACCAGCCAACCAGCCATCACAATGCGCATTCAATGAAGAAGGAGAGGTGCAACCCTCTCATTTAAAATTTTGAATTTGAAATTTGTATTAAATGTTTGTAAGGCTGATAGAGCCAAAGCCATGCCTTTGAGCAGGTTGTAGTTAAAGAAGGCCTTTAATGGTTGTAAGGCTATATCTAGCTCCAATCTGGACTAGACAACCCATTCAATGTAAAGTTAATGTAATTGAATAGGGTAGGTAGCTTGGAGGGAAGAGCTCAAAGAGCCCCCTCATGTAAAAGATCTTGGATCTTATGTTAGTAGTAGAATAGAGAGGAGAGGAGAGCCGAGACTCTATTGCAGTCTGAGCTCACATTGTAAACAGGCATTCATATTAATATAAAGAGAAGATTTCCTGCATGAGTTTATGTGTGTCTTTATGTGTTTATGGATGAATTTCTTTATTCTTTTATGCTATACTGTAGATGTATGTTATAGATATGCATATGCATGGACAGATAGGTTCTACTATCTGTGGGTTCTTTGATTTTAGGTTTGGGGTTCTTTGAGGCTTCATGCCAAGAGGTTGTGATAGAACACTATGGGTTCTGAGAGCCAGTGCATATATGCACTTCTGAATTCTGCGGAATTTGGGCTAGGAAGTACCAGGAGGGTGCACCAGCTGAAGTTTTAGGCTCAGGAAGGAAGCCTCAAGGTTGTTGAATACCTTGGAGGTAGGACTGTGCAGAGGAAAGCATAGAAGAAGACATAAATTCTGAGGAATTCTGGGAAAGCTCTACCAAGAGGGCATTGAGCAAGTGCACAGAGTGCACAGGAGAAATCTGCTTAGAGTTCATTGAGGGGAACATAATCACTGAGGGATTCTGCAGGATCTCTGCCAGGAGGACGTTGAGTAAGTGCCAGTTTGCACAAGAAGAACTATTATAATTCTGAGGGAGAAGGATGTGTCAAGAGGACCTTCACAGGGTTGTTGAATACCCTGCAGACTCAACAAGGAGTTGCTTGAGCAAGAGACTGCCAAGAGGGAATCAGATTCTCCATTTGAGGGAGAGAAAAGGGTTAAGTCCCTTAGAGGTCTGAGCAACAGGGAAGCTCAGGATTGGAAACACCTTTGTGTGTGCAGGGAACTTGTAGGAATCACAGAGGTCGTGAAAACCTTTCAAGGTTTCATAGAAGAGAAGCTCAAGAGGAAAAGTGATTTTGTGCACAAGAGCGACAGCTGCAAGGAGTGCGGAGGTTGAAGGATCCTTCGAGGATTCAAAGAGAATAGAGCTCAGGAGGGAAAGAATATTCAAGAACGCAAACAAAATCTATGGGTAGAGGCTTCCTAGTAGGGACAAAGGCCGAGGCCCTTGACAAATTGAATTCTTCCAAGGTTCAGGAAGAAACAGAGCACACAAGGGGAGAGATAAAGCTACTGTCAGATCCAACCACAGATCGCCGATAGTTGTCGGATCTGGGAGAAGGTGCACATGAGTTAATCTCGCATATGAGCTGAGCAAAGTCTCACCAAAGTCCCAAAATAGCGAACACATCAGGGTTTCAGAGTTTGGGAGTAGGAGCGTATAGGGATCATGGATTCGTTGCATCGCAATCTTCCAATCCGTGAAGTCCTGAAAGAATTGGGAGCGTCCATCTCAAGAGACGTGTGGTGGTAATCCAAGAACCATCAGGGTTTCAGATACTAGAGCTTCGAGGAGATACAGTTGCGAGATAGGGAGGTTCGGTTCGTGAGGTCCCGAAGAAACAAGAGCCATCAAATCACCGCATATCAGAGCCTTAGATCGTGCTAAGGAAAGGAGATTTAGGGTATCAGGATTCTGGGACTCGAGGGGTAGAGTTGCCTAGTCAACACAACTCACAGAATCACAAAGAGAGAAATGCCAAAAGGTAGGTCCTAGGAAAACAGGCCAGAGGACACGTGGCAATGATTCAAAATTTCATGGAAATCCTCGAAAGAGAGAATTTTGGCACTCTGGGTACCGGGAAATGCAAAGGGAAAGAATTTGGGATTCTTGACCCACGAGATCCCGAAAGGATCTGAGCCATTGGATGTGGGAGGATCACAGCTGTTGATCTTCCTTTGATTTGGTAGTTCGGTATTTCGGGTACCAGGAAGTCCAAGAAGAAAGGGTCTGGTAACCTTGCATCGCGGGGTCATGAAATGCGAAATCCCGAAGGTGTTGAAGAGACATGGAGGAAGTCAGCATTTTGGCATACCGAGATTTGGGATTTCAAAATTCCTGAAGGCAAGGAGTCCGTGCTCTTGGGTTAGAAAACCCCGAAGTCATGAAAGCACGACAGATCCTTGGAGCATAATAGTGAAGGCAAGGATTTTAGGTTTCAGCATACCAGGGATCCCACAGACAGAGAACCGGGCAACTTCACATCGGAAGTCCCGAAGTCGTGAAACGCGACACATCCTTTGGAGGAGAAAGTGGTCAGGGAATCGACATTTCGAGCATCGACACTTCGGCCGTCCCGATGACTAGGAGCCGAGGCTCTTGGTTTTGAAACCCATGAAGTAGGCTACGGTCACAGGGAAGAGGGGTCACATGGACTGAGATATGGCCTAGGGGACTAACCACTATTAAGGCCAATTTGACAGATCGATATTTCGGGTGTTGGGAAATTGAAGAGTCAAGGAAACTTGACATCAAGGCTCACGGAGTCCCGAAGACCGAATTTCCATTTCGGGAAAAGGGTCACAATTGTGTTGGAGGTCGTGGGGAAGTTGAAGGACCTGTGGATCGAATGTTGAGTTTCTAATAGGGATCTGAAAGAGCCACTTTGGCTCAGGGAATATTTGAAATGATCCTGTGAGTGGATCTCAGCCCGAGGGCTGTAGGTCTACACCAAGTGGTATCGGATCTTGACACTATTTGTATATTGCAGATGGAGGAAGCAGGAGGAATAAGAGTACTCTGATATGAAGGAGCATCGCTCCAGCCAGCCATGTGCTAGCCAGCCAGCCAACACAACATGCATTCAATGAAGAAGGAGAGGCACAACCCTCTCATTTCAAATTTTGAATTTGAAATTTGTATTAAATGTTTGTAAGGCTAGTAGAGCCAAAATCATGCCTTTGAGAAGGCTATAGTTAAAGAAGGCCTTTAATGGTTGTAAGGTTGGATCTAGCTCCGATCTGGACTAGACAACCCATTCAATGTAAAGTTAATGTAATTGAATAGGGTAGGTAGCTTGGAGGGAAGAGTTCAAAGATCCCCCTCATGTAAAACATCTTGGATCTTATGTTAGTAGTAGAATAGAGAGGAGAGGAGAGACAAGACTCTATTGCAGTCCGAGCTCACATTGTAAATAGGCATTCATATTAATATAAAGAGCAGATTTCCTAGATGAGTTTCTGTGTGTCTCTATGTGTTTATGGATGAATGCCTTTATGCTTTTATGCTATACTGTAGATGTATGCTATAGATATGCATTTGTAGGAACATATAGGTTCTGCTATTTGTGGGTTCTTTGATTTCAGGTTTGGGGTTCTTTGAGGCTTCATTCCAAGAGGGTGTGATAGAACATTGTGGGTTCTGAGAGATAGTGCATAGATGCACTTCTAAATTCTATGGAATTTGGGCAAGGACGTGCTAGGAGGGTGCACCAACTGAAGTTTTAGGATCAGGAAGGAAGCCTCAAGGTTGTTGAATACCTTGGAGGTAGGACTGTGCAGAGGAAAGCACAAAAGAAGACAAAAATTCTAAGGAATTCTGGGAAAGCTCTACCAGGAGGGCATTGAGAAAGTGCACCGACCGAGTGCACATAAGAATTCTGCTTAGAGTTCGTTGAAGGGAAAAAAATCACTGAGCGATTTTGTAGGAGCTCCACCAGGAGGGCGTTGAGTAAGTGCCAGTTTGCACAGGAAGAAATCCTAGAATTTTGAAGGAGAAGGAAGTGTCAAGAGGACCTTCACAGGGTTGTTGAATACCCTGCAGACTAAGCAAGGAGTTGCTTGAGCAAGATACTGCCAAGAGGGCATCAGATTTTCCATCTGAGGGAGCAAGAAGAGAAAGAGAATACTCTGATGCACATCATTTTGGTATCAGAGGCATCTTGTAGAGACAGGCAGGGGAATACAGAGTATTGGAACTCTATGGTGATTTTTTGTAGGTAGGCAACAATCAAGGAGACAGTTGGGAGGACTGTAGGGAAAGGATGGAAGGTATTAGTTGCAGAGAGACAATAATTTTTCCAGAAGGGTAGACAAACTGCAAGAATAGTAGGGAGATGGCTACTGAAGGCCATAAGTGTGGTGGAAAGAAGATCCATCAGCAACAGGAAAATGCATGCGATGTGAAGAAGAACCACCATTAGACGAGAAAAGATGAGGTGGATAAAGAGCTCACTGAGATCAGGGCGAGGATAGAAATTATGGCATTGCAGATGTAACAGGATGCATGATTGCAATGGGTGTATGAATGGCCCATCCGGACAAAGGTGAAATGGCCAGTCAAGGAATTGGTGGCTAGAATACAATGGAGGCTATTGAGAGGATGGTTGAGGCATGTTGAAGACCTAAATGAACCAGAGGAGTAAGTGGTTCACGTCCTTGAGCCAGACGCTGGGAGAAATCTCAGTGATGATGAGGAAGAAAGATCACTGAAAGATCTCAGAGACTACCAGGAGGGAAAAACAAAAATTTCCAAATGCCAGGTGGGCAATAAGGTGAGATCACTACGGGGTCTCATAGACTGCCAAGAGGGCAAGACTAGAAATTCAAATTTCCAGGTGGGAAATAAGATGAGATCCAAGGGTCTCATAGATTGCTAAGGGGTCAGCAGAGAAATCCCATACTTCCAGGAGGATAAGGGAGAGAAGATGAGCTCAAAGCTGAGTTCATATTAGCAAGGACAACTGATAGAGAAGGAGGATCAAAGGAATATTCTGATGATTAGGGGAATTCGGTTATTCCTGCCACATAGCGCAGTTGACACTAGAACATGCATTGCAGAAGAAACAACAATAGAAAGACAACTAGTTGTGACTGTCAAAGAGATGGAGCAAACACTGATCTTTTCCCAGGAAAAAGGAAATCACCATTCTGAGGAATGGCTCAACGTTTTCAGCCAGGAAGATGAAAAGGAAGCAACTGCAGCACTGAAGCTGACAACAGAAGAAGAACATGGAGGTAAGATAATTACTCCATGGGAGATGGAGCTGGAGATGCTGGAGGATTGGATGAACAATCCAGAGCCAGTGAATGATTTCCATTAACAGACAGTCAGGCAGATAATTGAAGATGAGCATTCTGAAGAATCGCTTAGAAGTTTCAACTAGGGAACTGAACAGGTGATGAAGACTGCAGTACCGAGGTATGCAGATGAGGGAAAATTCCAGGCTGAGGAGCAGCTGGAAGAAGATGGAATTCAACCAGCAGGGTAAATGGTAGAAGTTGAGCTACCAGAAGAAGAAGTTGAACAATAGTTCAGTGAGAAGACTGCAGAGCTGGAATCTGCAACAGAGTGGCAAGCTAAGGCCATAGAAGATGGAGAAGATAGCATGGGAGATCATGGTGATCTACCCACTGATGAGAATACATAAATGAAATGAAGTAGGATACAAAAGAAGAGCTAGCCATTGGAGCAGCTGGACAAGGAGATCAATGAGATTAGAGAGCTGATGATCAAATCAGCGGTAGCTTCCAGTGAAGGGAAGCTGAACAGTAGAGGGACTACAAGGGAACCAACAGTAAAGCAACAACAACAGAACAAAGGAGCAGATGAACAACACCAGAGGACTGTTTGGGATCCAAGTGGATTTCAATAGTGGCACTAGAGAGCTCATGAGTAGGATATCATGAATTTTTCACAGCAGAGGAGTATGATGCAGGAGCATTGCTCCAGCCAACCATGTGCCAACTAGCCAGCTAGCACAATGCACATTCAATGAAGAAGGAGAGGCGCATCCTTCTCATTTCAAATTTTGAATTTGAAATTTGTATTAAATGTTTTTAAGTCTAGTAGATCCAAAGTCATTCCTTTGAGCAAGCTGTAGTTAAAGAAGTCCTTTAATGGTTGTAAGGCTGGATCTAGCTCCGATCTGGACTAGACAAACCATTCAATGTAAAGTTAATGTAATTGAATAGGGTAGGTAGCTTGGATGGAAGAGCTCAAAGAGCCCCCTCATGTAAAAGATCTTGGATCTTATGTTAGTAGTAGAATAGAGAGGAGAGGAGATCTGAGACTCTGTTGCAGTCCGAGCTCACATTGTAAATAGGCATTCATATTAATATAAAGAGTAGATTTCCTGCATGAGTTTTTGTGTGTCTCTATGTGTTTATGGATGAATGTCTTTATGATTTTATGCTATACTATAGATGTATGTTGTAGATATGCATTTCCAGGGACATATAGGTTCTACTATCTGTGGGTTCTTTGATTTCAAGTTTGGGGTTCTTTGAGGATTCATGCGAAGAGGGTGTGACAAAACGTTGCGGGTTCTGAGAGCCAGTGCATAGATGCACTTCTAAATTCTGCGGAATTTGGGCAAGGACGTGCCAGGAGGGTGCACCAGCTAAATTTTTAGGCTCAGGAAGGAAGCCTCAAGGGTGTTGAATACCTTAGAGGTAGGATTGTGCAGAGGCAAGCACAGAAGAAGACAAAAATTCTGAGGAATTCTGGGAAAGCTCTGCTAGGAGGGCATTGAGAAAGTGCACAGAGCGCACAGGAGAACTCTTCTTAGAGTTCATTGAAGGGAACATAATCACTGAGGGATTCTGTAGGAGCTACACCAAGAGGGCGTTGAGGAAGTGCCAGTTTGCACAGGAAGAACTCTTAGAATTCTGAGGGAGAAGGAAGTGTCAAGAGGACCTTCACAGGGTTGCTGAATACCCTACAGACTCAGCAAGGAGTTTCTTGAGAAAGAGACTGGAAAGAGGGTATCATATTCTCCATCTAAGGGAGAGAAAATGGTTAAGTCCCTTAGAGGTATGAGCAATAGGGAAGCTTAGGACAGACATCACCTTCGTGTGTGCAGGGACCCTGTAAGAATCACAGAGGTCGTGAAAAAATTTCAAGGTTTCAGAGAAGAGAAGCTTAGAAGGAAAAGTTATTTTGTGCACAAGAGTGACAACTGCAAGGAATGCGAAGGTCAAAGGATCCTTTGAGGATTCAAAGAGAACAAAGATCATGAGGGAAAACATCTTCAAGAATGCAGACAGAAGCTGTGCGTAGAGGCTTTGTAGCAGGGACAAAGGCCGAGGCCTTTGATAATTTGAATTATTCCAAGGTTTAGGAAGAAACAAAGAACACAAGGGGAGAGCTACAGCTACCGTCAGATCCAAGCACAAATCACCGACAGTTGTTGGATCTGGGAGAAGGTGCACATAAGTTAATCTCACATATGAGCTGAGCAGATGCTCACCAAAGTCCTGAAATTATGAAAACATCGAGATTTCAGAGTTTGGGAGGAGGAGCATATAGGGATCATGGAGTCGTTGCATCGTGATATTCCAATCCGTGAAGTCCTGAAAGAATCAGGAGCATCCGTCTCAAGGGACGCCTAGCAGTAATATGGGAACCATCAGGGTTTCAGATACCGGAGCTTCAAGGAGATAGAGTCACGAGATAGGGAGGTCCCAAAGAAACAGGAGCCGTCAGATCATGATAGATCACAACCATAGATAGTGCAAAGGAAAGGAGATTTCGGGTTTTGAGATTCCGGGACTCGAGGGGTAGAGTTTCCTGGTCAGCACAACTCCTAGAATCATGAAGAGAGAAACGTCAAAAGGTGGGTCCCAGGAAAACAAGCCAGAGGACATGTGGCAGCGGTTCAGGGTTTTAGGGAAATCCTCGAAAGAGAGCATTCCAACACTCTAGTTACCGGGAAATGCAAAGGGAAATAATTTAGGATTCTTGACCCACGAGATCTCGAAAGGATATGAGCCATTGTATGCGGGAGGATCACAACTATTGATCTTCCTTTGATTTGGTATTTTGTTATTTTGAGTACCAGGAAGTCCAATGAGCAAGGGTCAGGCAACCTTTCATCACGGGGTCGCTAAATGTGAAATCTCGAAGGCGTTGAAGAGACATGGAGGAAGTCAACATTTTGACATACCGATATTCGAGATTTCAGAATTCCTGAAGGTAAGGAGTCCGTGCTCTTGGGTTAGAAAACCAAGAATTCGCTAAAGTGCAACGGATCCTTGGAGAGGAATAGTGAAGGCGAGAATTTTGGGTTTCGTCATACCGGGGATCCCATTGACAGAGAACCGGGTAACTTCGCATTGGAATTCCTGAAGTTGCAAAATGTGACACATCCTTTGGAGGAGAAAGTGGCCAAGGATTCGACATTTTGGGCATCAACAATTTGACTGTCCTGATGACTAGAAGCCGAGGCTCTTGTTGTTGAAACCCTCGAAGTAGGTTGCGGTCTTGGGGAAGAGTGGTCACAGGGACCGAAATATGGCCTAGGGGACTAACCACTATTAAGGCCAATTTGACAGATCGAAATTTTGGGTGTCGGGAAATCGAAGAGTCAAGGAGACTTGACATCAGGACTCGTGGAGCCCCGAAGACCAAATTTCCATTTTGGGAAAAGGTTCACGGTCTTGTTGGAGGCCATGGGGAAGTTGAAGGACCTATGGATTGAATGTTGAGGTTCCGATAGGGATATGAAAGATCCACTTTGGCTCAGGGAAGATTTGAAACAATCCTATGAGTGGATCTCGGCTTGAGGGCTGCAAGTCTGCACCAAGTGGTATCAGAGGTTGAATCTATTTGTATATTGCAGATGGAGGAAGTAGGAGGAAGAAGAGTAATCTGATATGCACCACATCTCCCTATCTCTCACACACTCATTACAATACATTATAATACTGAAGAGAACATACAAAAGAGTCACCCAAGAAGAGAATCATAATAAAGAGAATCATCATCATCAGGAGAATCATCCTCATCAGAGAATCATCGTCACAACCAGTTCCTTTCTTCCTCTTGAAAACCCATCAACCCTATTCTCTTCTTGATTTTGTTTTAAATATATTGGCTCCAAAATTGATTCTGCGTTGGCTTCATAATGTGTTCTATTTCAACATCTTTATTTTGTGTGTTTCCCTTTTTATCCTTCTTCACTTGGTTGTTTGTCTCTTTGATGGGTTGCATAACCTCTTTTATCAAAAATAAGGGACCAACAGGTCCCGACCACACTCATTGACTCACCTCGAGTCAAGTCTTTGGTTCTTTTGTGTTATTTGATTCAACCTATTTTCCTTTGGGAGTTTTACATTCTTCCACCTTGTCTCCTTCAAACGAAGGGCCTAACTCTAGCACTAGCTCAAGCACTTTTTCTTTGACCTCTTGGAACTTTTCAAGTTTATCTTGCCATTTCCTCGCAAGCAATAAAGCTTCTGCAACAAATTGTTGTGTTGCGTTGAGGTTGAATTCCTTTGGGTTGGATGCAATGAGAGAATTCCATTCTCCATATTCTAATGTCTCAAACTATGCATCTACAAGTATGCATTTTGAAAAACTACCCTAAAGTCTCTGAGTTCCTTCTTTGCTACTGTTTGAGCTTCAAAATGAGCATTTAGAGAATTGTTCGCTTGCTTCATTTCATTGAATTTTTCTTCTTTCTCTAGAGGATCATGTGTTTTAGTTTCTTCTTCGTTGAGTGTATGGATTTTGGTGTGAAAGTCTTCCAGTGTCTGGTTGCATTACATTATAACACCCATCTAGTCATTGAATTCCTTGAAGATGGTGGTACATTTGACAATATTTCTTTGCAGCAAGGCTCTAACATCATTGCTTTCCAAGACAATTCATTCTAGTTGTTGTTGAAGTTCTTTGGGTTGTTTCTTGGCCTTCAACTTCATTCCCTCCAACTTTGTTTGAAGGTTATCTTCTCAATATGTTAGTACCTCCCATTATTTTTGAACCAATCTAAGTTGTTCTTATGGTTTTACAGTGGCGTTGTATTCTGGCATCTGAGGGGCTTCTTTTCTGAAAGTTGGCTAGATATCTGTGAGCTTTCCCTTCATTTTCTCCACTTTCTCTTCTTCCTAGATTTTTAAGTATTCTTCTTGCATTATTTTTGTCTCCTCCAACATTCCTTCCCATATCCAATACTTAGCTTGTGTTTCATCTTGTCGAACTTGTTTCTCTAGGCAATCGGTTGAGGCTCTTATCAACCCTACTAGTTGTGGTGTCAGTAACTAAGCGATCTCTCTGGATCTAACTGTGTCCTCCAACTGGAGTCTCATCTGGAGTGGAATCCCATTGGCCATGGATTATGTATATGGCGTCTCAACTTCCTTGTCTCCCTGGAGTGACCCTCACAATTGTTGGGATAATTTAGTATTCATGGATAGCAGAAGCAAAGGAATAATTTCAACCTACGCTAGGTAGAGTTGTAACAATTTTGAACTTTGTTGCAGATATTGCAGGATGAGTTCCAATTTTTATTTTAGTGAGGTTGTAATTTGTCCTGACTGAGTCTCCTATGGTGCTTGAGACTCTTCCTCCTTTTTCATCTTGAACTGCCGTATGGGTCGAACTTCAGGGGTTTTAATATGATCCTTCAGGACTTTTGTGCCACTCTCTATCCTCAGAGACTTTGCATCCGAGAGGGGGACATGTGGGAGTTGTGTAAGTAATGGTATCATGGATGGTCGACTCTCTTGAAAGGGAACCATTTCTAGAATATCCAGCTGCATAGGTTCTTGGGAATTGGGGGGTAGAGGGATTGTGGTAAATACAATTGGTTATTATGGTTGTTTCTTAGTGAATATGGTGGAAGTTATAATGGGGTTAGACTTAGGGTCATCGATGATATGAATAATATTCTAAGATGCTTGAGTGGCTTCTTGGGTGCGAGGAATTGTAGTCAATATAGGCTGGGGGTTGATGATTTTAGCTAGGATGATTTTCGGGGACACACTAGTTCAAGGATTCTTATCCGGAACCTCCTATATAAATGTCACATATAAGATTTCATTAATGTTTTTACATAAGAAGATGGCCTCATCTAGAAGCTTGGGACATATTGGCAAAGGTCTCTTTGTCCTCTGCAACTAGTGTTCTTCCTCCTCCTCTGATTCTGAGGCCATTGGCAACTTTTGGGGCTATTCTACATTTCCATAGCTCGACCTAGCTTCCTCTACAACTAGTGTTCTTCCTCCTCCTCTGATTCTGAGGCCGTTGGCAAATTTTGGGGCTATTCTACATTTCCATAGCTCGACCTAGCTTCCTCTGCTAGATTCTTCTTCTTTAACAATTATAGTGGAAAGGAATAGTGTTCACCCGCATTGCGTAGGGTGGGTTTAACTCCTAACCAAGAAATGATTTCCTTGTCCAGTATCTCCTCATCCAACTAGAATGGTAGTGACCTTGTATGAAAGTATGAATGATTTGCATGCCTTGGCCAGGAGAATGTATAATGGCGATTAAGAGAAAATGAGATGTTCCTTGTATGAAAATTTAGAAACTATCTTGGCATACACGTCCTTTGGGTGGCGTCAATCAACTGATTGTAACACTTTAGGAATGCAATGTTGTTGAACTCCATGTTTTCTGAGTCTGCCCTTGCATGCCAAGGCTCAAAAATATTGGCGAGGTGAGATTTATCGACATGTTCTAATTGTCTCCCCATGGGTGGCCTTCACTTAAAAATTGAAAAATCCAGAAGCAGATATCCGTATGTGAAGGTGCCTCCCTTCTCTTGAACTTCCTCACAAGCAACAAGGAGTTCTTCCAACAAGTAACTACACCAATTGAACACTGCACCATTTTCACAAATGTCAACCACTGACAAGGCATCTAGTGTACATTCACCCTTATAGTAAGAGCGAATGACCTTGCTAGTGATCACATATCATGTCATTCTGAATGTCTCCAGGAGGATTGGTTCTATTTTTTGTGTGAGATATCCCATCTGTGTATGGAAGCACTCATACATGATAATCTCATCGTTCTGATTTCCATGTTTCCTTGGTCCTTGAAATACTTTGGAGACATCTGCATCCTCCAAATATAGTCTTGAGTTGGTGAATATATTCAAAATGAATGGAAATTGTTTATCGATCCATAAACTGTGATCATGAACCCTACTAATCAGGAACATAATGCATCGCGAAACTTCCTCAGTGGTTCTGAACACTCAAAGGTCCTAGAGGTTCATAATTGTTGAGTGGAATAGATTTAGAAAATCATCATTTGGGAGGAACTGCACCTCCCCATTCGAACTAGAGTCCATCTTGTAAAACATGTTGATTTTAATTTGGGGGAACAATGACGTGTCCATGAGATCCAAGTCGAGGAGTTTTTTTTTCTCAGATTTTCGTTTGACATCACCCAAGACATCAATCCTAGGATCATATGGCTCATATGGAACCACTTCCTTCGATACAGACCCTCTTCCTCCTGATAATATCATCTTTTTCACGCTGGAATGCTAGTAGTGACACTGGCTCAAGAGCTGGGTGGCGACCGACTTTGCAGAATGCACTAGGATGTAGAAACTCAAAAGAAGAAGACAAGCAGGTGAATAGAATGGAATTCTTAACATGATTACAAAGTATTATAGCTAAGGTAGTGGGATAGACCATTAATGGATCATCAATGAACAAGTAATTAGGCCAAAAATGCAATCCATCATGCATATGTGCGATGCGACTGGTAACAAAGTAAAATGTTCGAGCGAGATTCTGACTTTAACGGGTCTCTTAACACATGGTCGGCATGAGGGTATTACTGTTTTAATGATTGATAATTGTGGAAATCTTATTGATAATATTTACATGGAAAAACACTTTTAGGACTTGATGGGACATGCTGATATGTCACGACAGTTACCCTAAAAGATACAACTAGAACTGACGTCACCATGACTTAGCCGTTAATAAAGTTTAGATTTGATTCTCCCCCGACCACAAAGGTTTTTTGGCGACTGTACTTGTATGGATGAGTAAATTGAAGACACTTCAGATAACATGTTTTTTCGTGGTTATGTTGCAAAAATAACTAACAAAAAAAATGAGATGGATATGTCACGGTGCTCCTAATCACAATCCAATGTTGTTATATAAAACAAAATTCAACATTACTATAAACTTTAATAGAAAATCAAAGTCTACATACTGTACATGCTCCCTTGGATTGGAGAAACCCTGGTTCATGTTAAGTATGTGTAACATAAGATTTCAATTGTGTACCATTCACCCACCCTTGTTGAAGGACACCATCCAGTTAGCTAGCTTGACTGCACCAGACTATCTGATCTCAACCACTAGGAATGGCCCTAACCAATGCATGCACAACTTTCCTGGATGTTTCTGATAGAGAATTTCATAGATGATTACCTTATCACCTTGCACAAACATCTTAGTATTAATGTGTTGATCATTCCAAGCCTTCTGCCTAGATTTATCTACTGACTGATGAAAATCAGCGAGGAACCTTGCTTCTTCCAGTTCTCATAGATATGCAGTCCTTTGCGCAACGGATGTGTCATTCATCATGTGTGTAGCCTGAGCTATATAGAGACTCGGGGTAATAAAATTATGTAGGTACCACAACCTCCTTTCCGTAAACCAACTGAAACACAGTGTACTTGTGTAGCTTCTTTGTGGTAGTCCTATAATCCCATAAGACTAATGAAACTATGTCATCCCAGTCTTCCCTGTTTGAACACATCTTCGTCAACATTCTGTCCAAAATCTTGTTGAATTCCTCTATTGTGCCATTAGCTTGTGTATGATAAGGACTATTTTTATGGTGCTGAATAATAAATTGTGTCATAAATGTTGCGATTGTGTTGTTAATGAAGTTGCTCCCTTGATCACTAGTCAGAATCATAGGACATCCAAATCAAGTAATAATATTTTTAAATATAAATCTAGCCGATGTATTTGTTGAAAAATCCTAGAATGCTTATGCTTGAGCCCACTGCATAATATAGTTTGTTGTGGTAATGATATATCTGGACTTTGAATGTCTTGCGGGTGGGTTAATTGATCCAATTAAATCAACATCCCACTTCTCAAAGGCTTGCAGTTCCCTAATCGGTTAAAGAGGTAATTTTTCTCTGCGTGATGGATTCCCTAGTCATTGACAAACATCCCAAGACCTAGAATATATTTTAGCATCTTTGAATAACGTGGCCCACCATAATCCATCTTGGAGAACCTTCTGTGCTGTAGATTTCCCTCTAATGTGTCCTCCCACAACTCCAGTGTGGCATTCCCATAGGATATATTTCTTTTCATGGTTTAGGACACACCATATGAGAATGTTATACAGTCCCATTTTATAGAGTTGGCCTACAATAAGTTGGTAATCTATTGCACAAACTATAAGGTGCCTCTTCTGGGTTGCAGAATAATTCCCTCGAAAAGTCCTTGTACTGAGGAAAGAAACAATCTCTTCGAGGTATTCTATAATGGATTAAATCTAGAATAGGTTTTCATCGGGGAGTTGGTCATCCATTGCTCCTCCACTTTCCCCTGATTCCAGTCTTGATAGGTGATCAGGTCCTATGTTACATATTCTAGGTTTGATAATTACCTCAAAGGAAAACTCCTAAAAGAGTAAGAGCTACATGCAAATCCTTCCCTCAAGAACAAGCTTATTTACAAGGTATTTCAACGCACAATGGTCAGTGAAAAACTTAAAATTAGAACCTAGTAAATAGTGTCAAATTTTTTGCAACACATAAATCATAGCCAAACCTTCCCTTTCGTTTGTTGTGTAGTTGTGTTCAACTTGAGAAAATTTTCTGCTAGCAAAGTATATAGGGTGATCAATATTCCATTCCCTCGGTTGCGCTAATATGGCTCCTAGTGTGACATCTAATGCATCCATGTGTACATGGAATTCAATTTCCCAATTGGGGTATATAAGTATTGGTGCAATACGGATCTTTTCCTTGAGTGTATCAAACACCTTGTCATACTCAACCATTCACCGAAATTCTTCAGACTTCTGCAGTGATTTCTCCAATGGTGTTATAATACTGGCATATCTTCTGATGAACCTACAGTAGTATACTGTATTACCAAGCATCCTACACAACTGTTTCACACTTGTAGGTGGCGACATGTTCAGAATAACCCCAAATTTAGTGGGGTCTACCAGGATTCCTTCTTGGCAAACAATGTGGCCTAGCAGATTTCTGTGCAGTATGCATAAAATAAACTTCCTCAGGTTTAGAATTATTTGTAAATCCCGAAATCTATCAAACATAAACCGAAGTATCCCTACGTTCTCCTTTATCAAAATATATGTCGTTCAGTCATCCATGTAGAATTCTAATAACCTGTGTATGAAATCAATAAATGTTGCAATGACAATCCTCGAGAAGACTACAGGGGAATTCTTTAGGCCAAAAGAAATTATGTTTTATGTGAATTTCCCCCACTCAGTTATAAAAGTGGTCTTGTTCTTTTCATTCTATGAAATTATGACCTGGTGATACCTTGAGAATCCATTTGTAAATGAATATTCTTCTTTCCCCGCAACTTGATCTAATACTTCATCACTGAACAGTGTTGGAAATGGATCATGTACACATGTGACATTCAAACTCCTATATTCAACACAAACCCAAATGTCCTCGGTATCCTTTTTGGTCTATATGACTATGGGGCTAACCCATTTTGCTTCTTCAACCAGAAACATTAGTCCTGCTATAAGCATTTTGTCTATTTCTCTTTTGAACTTTTCTTTCACCTTGGGATTGAGATGATGTAGTTTGTGCTTCATGGGTTTCAAGTCAGGTTTTAGCTTTATCTTCATCTCTCCCATTGTTCCTTTTATGGCTTTCATTTATGACCTTTTTTTTGGGAATAGGTATTCGTATTCTTGCAGTAGAATCTGGATTTCATTCATGGTCTGCTCATCCCAAGAATACCCTATAGAATCTATATTAGGATTCACTTCTCTCCCTATGTTAAATTTCCACAAATTTAGAGGATGGGTATAGGTGCTAATTGTATGAATAGGTGTAGTATCCTAGATTTCCCTAGTTCCCATAGTTTCTTTAATATTGGGGTTCTGCTAGCGGGAACCCCCCCCCCCTTTATCTACACTAGGGTTCAGAATGTAGGCAGATTGATTAATAGTCTAAAAGTCAATTAATTCTCTATACTACCCCAAACATACAAAAAATCATATGAAGAAATCAATGAAAAGGAGATCGGGTAACTATACATCTAATCCCACGTCTGGTGATAACCTCTTCGCGCTTGGGAGTTTTGTTGACTGCACACCTCCTCCCAAGGATGACCTACATCCAAATATTGAAAAACATAAAACTAAAAGCATGCTATTCCATATACAAGTTAGGGTTAGATGTTAGAATATCAAACATAAACCAATAAAAGTATTCAAGACACCATCATTTGGGACAGGAAAATACAATTCTTTTATTAATAACATATTGATTATAAATTTACAATCAAAGTCAGCTACCATTCCGTGAACATGGCTCGGGCTCGTTGTTTGCACTCTTTTCGTCGATGTGTGAGCAAAAAGTGAGTGCTTACATGCCTATTTGGGCTCTGCTAGGCATGACAGCTATTTGTAAAGAAGTTAGAAAGGAAACAATAGAGCTATTAACAAGAATTAAATAAAAACTAAATAAAAACATGAACATGGAAATAAAAATAAAAACAAATGAAAGTGGACTAATGTCACCAATAGATAGGCTGATCTGATTAGTG
>ML779497.1:1189439-1206692 GCA_009831015.1 Picea engelmannii | reverse complement strand
TGGTCATTCATGGCTTTTTATAGCCAAGCTTTGAGCTATTGTGCAACCCCTTTTGAATGTGAAAAGGGGCTCTTTAGGGCACCCTTAGGTCTTTGACCAGCCTCCCCCCGTAGATTGAGCTTGGATTTGATGTCAAATCGACTTGGGAGCCGATCAAATAGTGGTTGGGAGGCCGACCAGCTTCATAAATGCGCCGTTTGGCAGGCGCGCGGGTTTTGTATTCCACAGCCGCGCATATGCGCCCGATGTACGAAGATGTAGCGCGCATGCGCGCGTTTTCCATGGGTGCGATGCACTTTTTAATTTTTTAGCCAATTTTGTATAGTTTTGGCCCTTTTGTTGTGCTGTGGAGTTAATCCTTATGCCATGAATAACTGTTTTTCTATGCTGATGTTGCGGAGTTCTTGTCGCCCTGTGTGGACGAAATTTCAGTGATAACACTCGTCTTCATCAAGCTCCAAGTGCACCTTGTATGAACGTCTCCTCTCAACCTTCTAATATCTTATTGGGAAGTGGATGGGTTCAATGGAGGGATAAGGGGATAATGAAGGAATGTTAAGGCAATTTCTCACAAAAGGCAACAATATCTTGGGCAAGGAGGGGAAGTGAAATTAGTGCAGACCCCCTACCTCAGCAGGGTCCACTGACTTCCCGGTCTCTGGATTAATCATCTCTTGAGCCAAAATGGCTCTTCAGGCTCCTGCTAGAACCCTTTAAACGAATCCACATATCCCTTTGTCCTCTGGCATAGGCATTGAGAAATCCTATGCAAGAATTCCCATTGTTCTCTATCCTTCAAAATGCCGAAACCCGAAATAGGGCTTAACGACTCTTTAGCTCCTCCCTTAAGTCACTTTTCATATGACCGGTCCTGTGACCTGGGGCTATTCCTCTGAATTATTTTGGGGTTTCGTGATTCCGGCTACAATGATTTTTGGTCCTTCAAACTCCCGGGTCCCGTAATGCCGAAATCTACCCGTGACCACGGTCCTCTTTTCGAGATTTTGGAATTCATGATTTCGCGATTTCGACTGTAGATGGTTCTTGGTCCTTCAGCCTCCTAGGTCCCGAAATGCCCAAATACTACCCCTTGAGAGAACCTTTCGGGGTTTTCCCCGAACCTTGACCACTCACCATGTGTCCCATTGATGAATGGTCCTGATGCTTTCGTAATTTTGTGAGCTGGGATTTCTTGTCTCACGACTCCTTCTCCTCGAACCCCCGATGTCCAAAACGCTAAAAAGAGCTTGGATCTTTGACACCTGTCCTCCAAAATGGATGGCCCCTATGCTTTGGGGACTTGATGAGTCCTCTTCCCTCTGCCGTTACAAGAATTAAACCCCTCACACCTCCTTCCCGATATGACGACTATCGGTCCTTGGTGCTAGATCTGATGGCCCAGATCCTTTTTCATGTGCACCTCCTAGGGACTCAACCCTGTGCACGTATCCTTGATCGAATGACTCTCAGGCCATTGTGCTCCAGATCTGACGATTAGCGTGATTTCATGAACCAGGAGTTCACGATGCAACAACTCAAAAATCCCTTGCCGATCCAAACCCCAAACTTTGAAATAGCGAAATTCAACACCTTAGAGTGTTGGAAAACACTCGACCTTAATCTCCTTGCTACGCTGCAAGATCCAATGATTCTCGCAACTTCAACACTTTTTCCATGAAGTGTCTCCACAGTCCATACAGTTCCTCCCCTAGGGTGCTTCTAAGTGCTTAAATCCCTCACAACTTGGTGCGATTATAGGGCTCTTGGGATTTCGACACTTCTCCACAAAGCATCTCCACTGTCCATTTCAACTTCTCTCCCGCGTGACCTTCCATAGGTTTAACTTTGTGCACCTTCACCTGATCCAACAGTTGTCAGGTATTGGCATTAGATTTGACGGTTCAGATCTATCTTCCTTGCGCACTCTCCTCTTGATCTTTCTTGTCTTTTTGACTAAGAAGATTTTCTAAGTCTCAAAGGTCTCGACCTTCGACTCTTCCTCTTGTGAGCCCAGTTCCTTTGGGTCTAGTATACGTTATAGAAATGATGTCCCTTCTGAGATTTGTCCTCCCGAAGATTTACTCCTGCGCACACCTTGCATTCGAGGATCTCGAATAACTCAAATTCGAGAAGTTTTGTTGAAAAGAAAACTCTTTATGCCCACCTGGCATTCTCCTACTCGATGCACACCTTTCATAGCTTACAGAGTGTTCAAAAACTCTGCAAGTGTCTCTCCTCGACACTTCTTCTCTCTGAACTTGAAATAGAGTCCCTCATGTGAAAACTTGCACACGCTCAATGCCCTCCTGGTTGAGCTTTACAAAACCTTCCATAGTTCTGTTTATTCTCCATGCCTTCCTTTGCACAGTTCCTCCTCCAGAGTATTCAGTGACTCTGAGGCTTCCTTTGAGTATGTGAATCCTCCTGGTGTGCCCTCCTAGCATGTTCTTTTTTACTCCTCAGAGTTCAGATGTGCACTCCTTGCACTGGCCTTAGAACTTCTCGTGTTCCATTGTGCACTCCTTGTACAACCCAAAGAACCCAGACGGATATCACAACTTAATCAGATAGACAAATTCTATCTATCCCTGTAGATGAAAATCTAACATACATATACAACACTCATTCATGAAACATAAATACATGAACAACCATATGCAGGAAAAACTTCTTTTCTATTAATCCCTGTGTCTCTACACAAATGATTTACAAAGGATGGACTGTAACAAGTCTCAACTCTCTCTCTCAAGACCTCTCTTCTATGGTCTCTCCTCCTAACTCTCTACTCTGAGTCCCATTACTCTCTAACTTCCCCCTTACAAAATGAGGGCTCCCATGAGATTATCCTCAACAATCGTCTCTGAGCTATCGCTATCATGGAGCGCCTCCTATGGTTACATTACATAAATGGATGCCCAGTCCTGACTACATCCTGGGCTTGCTGCAGGCTACCATTTAAGGAAACCTCAACCACTTCTTGAACAGATGTGTGGTTGGCTCTTACAGCCTTACAAAATTTATTGAAATTTTGAATTTCAAAATTGAGAGGGTTGCGCCTCTCCCTTTCTCCATTAAATGCATGTAGGATGTGTTGGCTGGATGGCACGCTACTGACATGGAGAGATGCTCCTACATCATACTCCTTAGCTAGAAAAATCATGATCTCCTAATCATGAGATCCTCTTCTCCAGTGTTTAAATCCACCTAGATCCAAAAGTTTCCCATGGAGTTGTCCATCTTCTCCTCTGCTTCGTTGTTGTTGATGTTGTTTTTCTTGTAGGCTCCCTTCTTATCAGCTTCTCATTGCTGGCAATATCTGCTGCTAAAATCGACATCTGCCTTCTGATTTATTCAATTACCTCATCCAGTTTCTCCAGTGGCTGGCTCTCCTTATGCAGTCTCCTCAGCTGCACTTCTTCCTGGAAAATGGGTTGATTAACTAGATCTCCCATGCCATATTTTTCCTCTGTGGCCTCAACTTGCCATCCTACTACAAAATTCATCTCTGTAGTTTTATTTTCTTGACTGACCTGTTGTTCAGTCACCTTCTCTGACATATTAGATTCTTCCATTTCCCCTTGTGCTGGTTGAATTTCAGCTTCCTCTAGCTTCTCCTCATACTGGAATTCTCCTTCATCTTCTGTTGCATGCCTCGACACTACAGTTATCATCTGTTCATCTCTTTGGCTGAAAATTTTGAGCGATTCCTCGAAATTCTCCTCTGCTAACATCTGCATGACTGTCTCCTCATGGAAGCCATATAATGGCTCTGGATTGTTCAACCAATCCTCCAACATCTCTAACTCCATTTTCCATGGAGTGAGCATCTTATTTTCATGCTCCTCTTCTGTTGGGGCAAACATTAGTGTCTGCTCCTCCTCTCCCTCTATGAAAGTCATTGTTGGTTGTCCTTCTTCTATTGTTGCTTCTGCAACACATACTCTGGCCTCAACTGGGCTGCTTGGTAGGAATACTTCAATTCCCCCAATGATCAGAATTATCTTTTGATTCTCTCCTATCAGCACTCCTTGTTGATATGAACTCTCAACAGAGTCTGTGAGACTCTCAGACAGTCTCATCTCCTTTCCCCTTCCCACCTAGAAATTTGGGAATTTTCTGCTGCCCACTTGGCAGTCTATGAGATCCAGTGATCCCATCTCATTGCCCACTTGGAAATATGAACTTTCACCATTTCCCCTTTGGAAATACACGAGACCTTCCACTGATCTCTTTCCATTTCCCACCTGGCAACTTGAAAGTTCACCTCTGCCCACCTGGTAGTTTATGAGATCCTCTGCTAATATCATACCATTGCCCACCTGGAAATATGAATTTCCATGGATGTCCTCCTAACAGTCTATGATATCCTCCATTGATCTCATTTCATTGCCCACCTAGTGATTGGAAAATTCATCTCTGCCCTCCTAGCAGTTTATGAGGCTTGAAACTGATCTCTCTTCCTCATCACTGAGGGTTTCTCCAACTTCTGGCTCACAGATGCAAACCAACTCTTTGTCACTGAGGCTTTCAGCATACCTCAGCCATATTTTCAATAGCCTTTGTGGTCTTTTGGCCAACAACTCCTTGACTGGCCACTTCACCTTCTTTTTCATGGGCCATTCATACACCCATTGTGTTCTTGCACTCTGTTGCATTATTAATGCAAGCTGCTCCATTCTCGCTCTTATCTCAGTGAGTTCCTTGTCAATCTCTGCCTTGGTTTTTTTCTGGTGGTCTCCTCTTTCACCATGCTCATGGCCTTCAATAACCATCTCTACCTTCTGTCTACCTCCCTAGAAAATTTATGGATCACTCTATGCCTAAGAGCATCTCCATGTCCTCCCTTGCCTGGTTGTCTATCATTTGTTACACACCTTGCAACAATCACCACAGAGCTTTAACACCCTGCTTCTTTCACCTATTGTATACAGATGAATCTCTACTCCTGATTCCACTTGATGTTACTAGGATTTCTCCCACTGTCTCTCCTTTGTCTGTGAACAAAGTAACATTCTCCTCTCTCTCTTTTGTCTGAAATCTACAGAAAAAAATCTGCTTTGATACCACATGATGGTGTGTATTAGAGTATTTTTCTTTATCTAATATTCCTCCCTCTACCTGCAATCTACAGACAAAAAGTGCATCTGATACCACATGGTGTAGACCCCCTACCTCGGCAGGGTCCACTAACCTCCCAGTCTCTGGATCGATCTTGTTCTAAGATGAAATGGCTCTTCAGGCTCTTGCTGGAACCCTTTGAATGAATCCATAGGTCCCTTTGTCCTCTGGCATAGGCCTTGAGAAATCCTATACAATAGTTCCCCCTGTTCTCTATCCTTCGAAATGACAAAAACTGAAATAGGGCCTAACGACTTTTTAGCTCCTCCGTTAAGTCGCTTTTCATATGACCAGTCCTATGACCTGGGGCTATTCCTCTGAATTCTTTCGGGGTTTCGTGATTCAATATTTCAAGGTTTTGGCTGCAATGATTTTTGGTCCTTGAAACTCCCGGGTCCTGAAATGTCGAAATCTACCCATGACCACGGTCCTCTTTTCGGGATTTCGAAATTCATGATTTCGCGATTCCGGCTGTAGACGGTTCTTGGTCCTTCAATCTCCCAGGTCCCTAAATGTCGAAATACTACCCCTTGAGAGAACCTTTCAGGGTTTTCCTCGAACCTTGACCACTCACCACGTGTCCCCTTAATGAATGGTCCTAATGCTTTCACAATTTCGTGAGCTAGGAATTCTTGTCTCACGACTCCTTCTCCTTGAACTCTCGGTGTCCAAAACTCTGAAAAGGACTTGGATCTTTGACACCCGTCCTCCAAAATGGATAGCCCCAATTATTTCGAGACGTGATGAGTCCTCTTCCCTCTACTGTTACAAGGATTAAACTCCTCGCACCTCCTTCTGTATCCGATGGCTATTGGTCCTTGGTGCTAGATCTGACGGCCCAGATCCTTTTTCCTGTGCACCTCCCAAGGACTCAACCCTGTGCATCTATCTTTGATCCAGTGGCTCTCAGGCCACCATGGTCCAAATCTGATAGCTGGCACAATTTCATGAACCGGGATTTCACGATGCAGCGACTCCAAAATCCCTTGTCGCTCCAAACCCCTAACTCTGAAATAGAGACATTCAACACCTTAGAGTGTTGGAAGACACTCGGCCTTAATCTCCTCATTGCTCAACAAGATCCAAAAATTCTCTAAACTTCGACACTTCTTCCACGAAGTGTCTCCACTGTCCATATGGTTCCTTCCCTAGGGTGCTTCTAAGCGCTTAAATCCCTCACAAATTGGTGCGATTCTAGGGCTCTCGGGATTTCTTCACTTCTCCATGAATCATCTCCACCGTCCATTTCAATTACTCTCCTGTGTGACCTACCAGAGGTTAAACTCTATGCACCTTCGCCTAATCCAACGGTTGTCGGGTATTGGTGCTAGATCTGATGGTTCATATCTGTCTTCCTTGCACACTCTCCTCCTGAGATTTCTTGGCTTTTTGACTTAGAATATTTTCTAAGTCTTGAAGGTCTCAACCTTTGACTCTTCCTCTTGCAAGCCCGATTCCTTTGGGTCTCATCTGCGTTATAGAAATGTTGTCCCTTTTGAGCTTCATCCTCCCAGATATTTACTCCTGCACACACATTGCGTTCAAGGATCTTGAATAACTCAGATTCGAGAAGCTTTCTTGAAAAGAAAACTCCTTACGCCCACCTGGCGTTCTTCTACTCGATGCACACCTTGTAGATCTTACAGAGTGTTCAACAACTCTGCAAGTGTCTCACCTCAACACTTCTTCTCTCTGAACTCGAAATAGAGTCCCTCCTGTACAAACTTGCACACGCTCAATGCCCTCCTGGAAGAGCTTTATAAGACCTTTTGTAGTTCTGTTTCTTCTCTATCCCTTCCTTTGCACAGTTCCTCCTCCATAGTATTCAATAACTCTGAGGCTTCCTTTGAGTCTGTGAGTCCTCCTGGTGTGCCCTCCTGGCACGTTCTTTTTGACTCCTCGGAGTCCAGATGCGCACTCCTTGTGTTGGCCTCAGAACTTCTTATGTTTCATTGTGCACTCCTTGCACAGCCCAAAGAACCCAGAAGGATATCACAACTTAATCAGATAGAAAAATTATATCTATCCCTACAAGTGAAAATCTAACATACATCTACAACAGTCATTCATGAAACATAAATACATGAACAACCATATGCAGGAAAAACTTATTTTCTATTAATCCTCGTGTCTCTATAGATATGATTTACAAAGGCTAAACTATAACAAGTCTCAGCTTTCTCTCTCGAGACCTCTTTTCTCTGGTCTCTCCTCCTAAATATCTACTCTGAGTCCCATTACTCTCTAACTTCCCCCTTACAAAATGAGGGCTCCCATGATCTTATCCTCAACCACCGTCTCTGAGCTATCACTATCACAGAGTGGCTCCTACGACTACATTACATAAATGGATGCCTATTCCTGACTACATCCTGGGCTTGCTGCAGGCTACCATTTAAGGAAACCTCAACCACTTCCTAAACAACCTTTCAAAATTTATTGAAATTTCAAATTTCAAAATTGAGAGGACTGCGCCTCTCCCTTTCTCCATTAAATGCATGTTGGATGTGCTGGCTGACTGACACGCTGCTGACGTGGAGTGATGCTCCCACATCATAAATCAGTTAGAGTTTCATTGTTCTTATTCTTATCTATGAAATGAGACCCCAACACCTTCTTTTATATTCCAAAATGATGGTTATTCAGTTGGGCGACAGACTATAGCCGATGTATTTAGTTGGGAAACTACCCAATAGCCTGTAATCTCAATGAATTCCTTGCAATTTTTTATTTTTTGCAACTTTTGCAAGTATATGTGGGATGTAATGGTGCATAATGTTTATGTACACGAGATGTAGTGGTGCAAAAAGAGTATGTACACGGGTAGTAATGGTGCAGGGTGCATACATCTTCAAAAAAATGGTTTTTTAAGAAGAGCAACTCAACAGTGCTTTGGAAAAAATGTAGGTAAGAGGGACAACGCCATGTATGCATGTGTAGAGGAATTTAGGGTTATAACAGATGCCCCCTAATGTGTGAGGTCAGAAGATAAATTGATGGCCGAAATACATTACAAAATATTCACCAATGTACAAAATCGAGTGAGCCCAGAACCAGAGTTCGGGAAATGGCATCTAAAAAATTACAATTGTCTCTCTGAGGTGGGTACACCCATGTTCGAGATGAAAAAAAATCATGGATTCCAATCAAATACACTGTATATCCATGTCATATAATGATATAAAGTGTATTCACGAGCAATACACAACATATCTACATCTCAAAATAAAATATATACAAATATAGTATCCATCTTCAAGAAGCCAATAACACCCAATGGCTAGAGATGAGGTTTTCATAGCTCGAGAAACAACTTCAAGATCTTCAAAAATTAGGTAGGAGTATAATGGGAGTGCATCACTCACTACCCTAAGGTCTTCGATGACTCGTCGGGAAAAGACAAGAGGATCTCGATGATCAGGCATAGAACTTCATCGATTTTGAATTAGGACTTGACTAGACTTTCGGGATGGCTGACTCATGAGGTCAAGAGTTGAAATGTAGAAAGGATGACTCAGGTGGGGTGAAACTTCCCTTGGAAAAAAGAACAAAATATGATCAGAATCAAGAAGCATGATATTGACATAAGTTCAAAATGTAGGAGGCAATGCAAACTCTCCATGTGTTTATAAGAGTAACCAAACGAAGGAGGACACCACTCTATGTAGTGAGAAAAAATTCCCAAGGTCATACTAGATCCCAATGTTTGATGAACAAACGAAAGGATGTTCTTTGTCTAAGGGAGACTCTTTGTGCTACCAAAAAAGAATACAGATTTCCCATCCCCTCGTTTTGGGATATTTGGTTTTTTTGTCTTTTTCAAATTTTTAAAGAGCTTAAAAAGGAATAAAAGAATGCTACGTTACAAAGGAGGAATGAGTTTCACAAGAAATAATACTAGTTCCAGGCATAAGGAACACACTAATTCTCAAAGAAAGGAGACATGTGCAGGAAAAGGACACTTGGGGAAAATTCCTCCATGGGTCAAGGTGTCAAGTCGCAGAGGAAAAGTGCTACAAGGCTTGTGTATAAGGAATGATTCAAAGGTTCAGTTGAGAGAAACATGGAGCCGACGTTAGGCCAAGGAATAAAATAAGAAAATGCGATGAAACAAGACACAATGAAACCCCCTTCAATGTAATTTTAAAGAGACCAGAGAAGGTAATCTCAGTAGTTGTTTCACATTTAGAGAATTTGAAAAAACGTAAAAGAAGACTCCAAGGGGTGACTTTTTTGGAGATAGTCTAGTCGGTTTGAAAAAGGGGTAAAATGGAACCTAAAAGACATCTATTCAAAACCATTTTAATGAGTGTGACAAATACAAGATCACTCGAGAATCTTTTCAATTTTAAGGAGTCTGAAAATAGCTTAACTATGGACTCACAACCTTTTTTTGAATTTAGTCCCTGTACCTTGAAAAAGTATAAACGTCACTGAGGAGAACTCTTCTGGTGAGACAAATCTCTAGAGGCATGCCTTTTTCTGCAATAATCTACAGGCTGGAAAAATGGGTAAACTCAGCCAACAGATGTTTTTCTAGACCAATTTAAAGCATGCGAAGGAAAAAGGTCACTCGACGATCTTTTCAATTTTAGGGATTCTGAAAAGGGCTTAACTATGGACTCTGTGGGGGTTCCTTTTTTGTAAGTAATATCCAAGGCTCGAAGAAGGTGATAAACCAAAACCAAGGAGAATGTTCCTTTTTTAGAAATTTGGTCCCTCACGCCCAAAAAAGTGTTAAACTTATGCCTGAGAATACTCTTCTAGCGAACCGAATTTCCTAAACCATACCTTTATTCGTACAATTGACCATCGAGACCGAAAAAGGGGTAAAATATTGTCGGATAGATGTTCCTTCAAATTTGAGTTTGGTGAGCATGAAGGGAAACAAGATTGCTCGGAAATATTTTCATGTTTAGAGAGTCTAAAAAGGACTTATAGAAGAATCCAGAAGGTTACTTTTCTCAATTAATCTAGACAAGATTGAAAAGCATAAATACAGTTTCGTCAGATGTTGCTTTCAGATTTAAAAGCGAGCTTGAAAGAGAATAAAGCGTGCTAATTTTTGGAGTCCCGAGGGTGAGGCAAAGAATGATGGTGCATCAAATGAATGACGCTTAATATTGTAATCATGAAAGGACTAACCAGGGCTCCCGAACCTATAGTCATTATAGACAACATGGACGACAAAATGAAACAACGATCTATCTAGGGCATCCATGTAAAAGTAGGCTCTACCGCCTAATCATGACACTTCTAGAGAATCAATGAAGTTTCCTTGTCGCACTTCGGTGGGATAGATCCTATGGCAAAGTGAAAAATACTAAGAGATGTAGAAAGTGGAGGTGATATCCTAACTTATATGAAAAAAATTGGAAAAAAATGAATTTTAACAAAGGATACTTAAAGTGACCCATCCCCCAAAAAGGTTACAAACCAGAAGGAAAAGTGTATCATAACATTCAATAATAAACTCAGGAACATAACCAAATGATTTCCAAGCTATAAAAATGACAAAAGGGGTCAAAAAAGTGGCAAAAAGGGCCAAAAAAGTATATAAATAGAAGCTAACAACACATTTTCACCATTTCATTTTGAAAATTGACCAAAAAGGAGAAAAAACCCCATTTCTAAATAAGTTGATTCTGGGAGCTTTGGTGAACGAAACGAACTCCTGCTTGGACCAAGTAAGTAGAAATTCATCCCTCTTGCATTTCGATTCCTTACTTATGATTTTTTTTTTTTTTTGGGGAAATCTCTCCTAAAAAGAGTGACCCTGCATGTACATAGGATGTCCAAGGACAAACCACATATTTATGCAGGCAGAAAACATTTTTCCTGCGTACATACGCAATTGAGGCCAAAACAACCCACGTAAACCCTCAAAAGCTTGGAAATTTTTAAAAATGCAAGAGCTAACTTTCTTTTTACCTGCCATGGAACATAATGTATGTCCATTGGAGGGAGAGGGAACATGAGGACATTGATATACTGGTCGATTAGGACCTTTCTTCCATTGCCACATTGAAACAATGTGGGCTGTGGAAGGCACCGACGAAGAATGCAATCTACACCTTGACGATACAAAGTGTCATCGAGTATGATATATTTTTGTGCCTGATGGCAAATTCGTCGATGCTCGTTATGGGAAGAAGAAGTAGGGCACTTCAAATTCTGGAGATAGACTAGTATATCTCCATACCAGGGGTCCAAAGATGCGATTAGAAAATGATTTTCTTTGATAAGTGATTCTTAGGGCATGACATCACTAGATTCGACTGGAAGTTACAGAATACGTTTGGCCAAGACCAACGACTTTTTGGATTTAACAGAAACAAAATCCAAGTCAAATTCCTGGAGGATTACAATCCATCTACTGATCTTTCCACCAATGACCCGTTGTGTGAACACATATTGGAAAGGGTTCACAATGGCAATGACAATGGTCTTGCAAAGAAAAATGTAATGATGAAACTGTTGGACAACATGAATTGCTACTAAAACAAGCTTCTCAACATGGGAATAGTTGAGTTCCAGCCCAACCAGGCCTCGACTCATGTAATAAATAACATGCTCCTTGAGAATATCATCCTCGAACCAAGACCATGTTGATGGTTGAATCTGTAGTGACCAAGTAAAACAAGAAATCTCTGTTATAATCGGGAGGCCAAAGCACAGGGGAAGAGGTAAGGGTGCATTTTAAGGATTTAAAATAGCATTGAACAACTTTGTCCCAAAAAAATGGGACTCCTTTTTTCAACACAATCATAAACCCTTTAGTGATCTTGACGTAGTTCACAAAAAAACGTCGAAGAAAGTTTGCTTTCCCCTGTAATATCTGAAGCTCGGGTATTGTGCACGGGGGGCACAATTGAACTATCACCTCAACATTGAGAGGATCGATCATGATCCATGTTGTTGAAAAAATGAAACCTAAGAGACGACCCAACGTCACGCTTAAGCTGCACATGTTAGGATTCAAGTGAATTCGATAGTAGCGACATCATTTGAAGATTAATCAGAGGTGTGTGGGATGATCAGATCTCTTGTGAGAGCATGATGCTATATCATCAAGATATGCCTCGACTATGTGTCTAAGTTTGTGGAAAGTAAATGACATGGCCTACTAAAATGTTGCTCCAACATTCTTCAAGCCAAAATTCATCTTACGATACACAAACGTGCCACAAGGACAAATAAAGGTTATTTTATGTTGGTCCAGGGGTTTGATCTGAATCTAGTTATATCGCAAAAAACTATCCATGAATGAAAAGACCTCGTAGCCTATGCATTCATCGACAATTTGATCGATGAGTGGGGTAGGAAAATTATCTTTCATAAAGGCCTTTTTCAAGTCACGAAAGTCCATGCACATGTGAATCGTACCTTGTTTCTTGTTAACCGGAACGGGATTTGACACCCATTCCGTCAACTGTATGGGGTAGATAAAACAGACTTTAAGTAGTTTTTCTACTTCAGCCTTAATTGTTGCTACTTTCTAAGGATTCACTGGGAAAAACTTCTGTCGGATTGACTTGGTGTCAGGATAAGTCGTTATTTCATGTTCGACAATTCTTGGGTCTATGCTTGACATTTCCTTGTAAGACTAGGAAAAAACGTCGCAGGATTATTTAAATAACTCCGTATAAATTTGAATATCTTTGGGGGAATATTCCTCTTTGAAGAAAATATTCTCCATGATGCCAAGGGTTCTGGAGATATCTATAGGGATCGTTTCAATGATACTCACCATATTACCCTTGGCGTAAACTGCATGCGTATCCAGAGGATTAATAGGACAAGACCTATCTCCAATCATAGTCAAAACAAATTTGCCTGCCTCTATTCTCCTTAAATCCAGGAGGAATTAAGTTCTATGATGGAGATCATCCTAGGGACTGTCTAGACTAGTCAATTCCTCAAGAATCACCTCATTTGAGGGAAATACCAGGTCTAAAGAATATGTAGTGGTAAGAGAAACTTGAGACCAAATAGAATTGAGAACTGGATCTAACTCCTATGTGGGAGTCATATTGGGATCGACCAAAGCTTGTTGGTGTTACACATTATTTTCATCACCCTTATGACTGTTAATGATGTAAACCTATCCTTTGTCTTTAGAAGGATCAGTGGTCTGAATTCCTGAAGAAAGAAGGGAGAAGAACTTTTCCTGAGAGAATAAATTGTATTTTCCTTTGTAAAAGCCCTATTAGGGAAGATTGTCGTAGGACACACTATACACAGGGTATGGCGATTCCTGATTTCTGCACCCTGCTTGAAATCTAGACTGCAACATTTTAGCAGGCTACACTATAGCTAGGGTGCGGCGATTTTTGTACATGGGAAAAATGAGCATCTTCTCAATGCTTCTAGAAGGAGAATCTTCTATGGTGAGGTGGCCTCTGAATGGTTTGGATCTTACTCAATTTAATGATTTAGTGGGATCATACTAACCTCCTCACCTTATCCTCTTCAGCTTATAAAAGGAGAGGATCTCTAATGGAGAAAGTTAGTTGGATTGAGCTTGAGTTTTGTAACTTGGAGATTTTGGAGCTTGTATGTTGGCTTTGAGCTTTTCTTTGTCAAGACAGATTGTTGGTCTCAGAATTTGTGGAGAAAGAAGTGTGTGGAAAGCAAGGAACTGTTGCAAGGAACCTAACAACATCAAAACATCTGGTTGTATCTTTCTTCCACATTTTTTAATACAGATACAATTTTCTTTCCTATATGAATGTTATTTGTTCATATTGTATGATTCCTTGATCGCATACATAGTTTCATATCAAGTAGATTCTGTTATTCTTGTATTCATTGGTTTGTGTTTATTTATAGATATTTCTCCATAAGCCTTACAACGGAGCTTGGATTACATTGACGAAGTCAGATCTTCGATATTTAAAAGGTATTTCATAGATCCATTTCCCATTTGATAATTAAAATCTAAGGAAAGAGTAGTGTACTCTCTTGTTTTGTTCTAGTTTCGTAGTGAAACTAGGGGGATTGATTTGTGTTTGCACTTAACAATTAGCCCAATAACAGCTGGACAATATTGTACACAACTTCAGCCGCGGACAAGGGCATGGCCATGCCAGAATTCCCTGTCCCTTCTATTGAGGTCGATGGGGAAGGAAGAGTCCATAGATTGTGAAAGTAAGTCGTTCTAAATGATGACATTTGAAAAATTTCGTTCCTAGGCTAGTCAGGGACAGTTGATATAAGCTTGAAATATCTAGAAGGTGGTAGGTAATCAAAAGTACCCATAAAAAATGGACACAAACCAACCCCTACGTTGACGGTGCCAAGCTGAGGATTGTCAATCATCGTGACCGTGGATTCCCCCGATGAAGGGTCAGGACGGGAGAAAGATAATTGGTCAATGGTCATAATTCGGCCCTCATGTGGAAACAACAACATAAAAAAGACTGTAGCAACCACTGCATGCATTGCATAGGTCCAACCCCTTCCTAGCAAAAGGTTGTAGTCAAGAGGCGCATCTACCACTTCAAATTCGACGCACATGGTCTTTTCTCCTAACGGCATGGGGAAAGAAGGAATGGTTCCATGTGGTCTGAACAAACAACTGTCAAATTCCATAAGCATTGTAGGTGACGAAGACAAAATGGTTTGGCCAATGGCCTTCAACACACCAATGACATCACGCAAGTCGAGGCACCCTCGTCAACCATCGTACATAAGATATTTCGAGTAAACGATTTTGTGGTGTAAGCCACTACTATTTGAAATTCAATGTGGTAAGGAAGACAAGGTTTCAAATCAGTTGGATCGAGAACGATCACTTTCGGGTTACAAGTCTCTGTAGATCCCAAGGTGGATAACATGGCTTTTCTCTGTGAAGGGAAAATATGGAGGACTTCCAAAGCAGACATCGTGCAAGGGGTTTGTGCCAAATATTCCAAAATGGAGTAGTTCGAGGTATCCCTTGTGTTTGGATTATGAGAATATTTCTTGAATTCACCTTTGGGGATGCATGTCATTGTTTCTCCTATCGTCTTCTCAATCTAGAGAGGAACCGATGGTTTTGTGGCTTCTTTTCCATTTTCGGTAGATTCCGTCATTTTGTAATCTTGGGCCCTGGTCGCTATATAAGCATCACCTTTCAACATGTAAACATTTGTGGCCAAGTTATTATCAGTAGACGAAGGGGGTCCCTGACTGACCCCTTCCATCCTCAAGGATGCTGAAGGTTGAGCCATGTTTTTCCCATGTGGAAATGGGTTCATCAGCACAATAGGTTGTTGTTGTGCCAATAGCTTCTGAGCTTCCGCAAGTCGATGGAATAGATGAGTCGGGTGGTGTTGGATTACTGAGAGGGTGGGTGAATCAGTAATAGTGTAATTATAATCCTTTTTCTCCAAATAATCCAAGTGTTATATCAATGTATAATTATTATCCAATAATGAGAAATAAGAAATGAACAATCACACACATACATAGTACACTAGTGTTTTACGTGGAAACCCAAATCGGGAGAAAATCATAGAATGCTTTATCTTATATGTATTGAAGAATTACATTCATTGGAAGCACCAAATTCCTTTGTTTTCCATCTACAACTGGAAGGAGGCTCCAACCCCCTAGTTTCTTAGGATACAACTTAAGAAAAGCTCCAGCTCCCCAATTCTCCGACTACAACCAGAAGGATGCTACAACCCCCTATGTTCTCCGACTACAACTGGAAGGTGGCTACAACCACCTTTCCTTGCCCCGTCCAACCGGCTTGAAGTAGAAGTAGAATTGTGGAACCACTATCACACTATCACTATGAGATATACCTCTATAAACATGTACCATTAAATCTGAACCATGCATCAACCATGCTTCAACCTGTACCTCAACCTGTAATCAACCTGTACCATAAACAAATGCATCAACCATGCACCAACTTGTACCAAACAATCTGTAATCAAACTGTACCATAAACAAGTGAAACCAACCATGTACCAAGTATGTACCAATCATTTTTCAAGTAATCATCAACTATGACTCATCAATATGTACCAACATCATCAAGTATGCACCTCATGTATGTGCCAACTCATCAACTACTTGTCTCAACCATATACCCAACTTGTACCTCAAACAAAATCCCTCATCAATTTCATCATCCAAATATGTTTTGTAACTCTTTAATATACCTAGTGTATATGATCACATACCTTCAAACCTTCCTTAACTTTAACAACAAGAGGCTAGCATTTTCATCAAACGTTTCTTTAGTCTCACAAGACTAGTTTTGGATTAGTCAACAACGCTAAATTGAAATAATCATAACTTTGCACCTGTAATGAATAAAGATATGAAACTGATATAAAATATTCTTCAGTGTGTTTTATGCAATTCCTCTAGGTGTCACTACTTGGAACCTCTCAGAAAAGGAGTTATGGAAAAAATGGCACACCTTGCTGAATTATGACTTATTCTAGAGAGTGACCTTGTAGAGCATGACCCACATGGAATATTTGTTGAATTGATCTGAAACAATTACAAAGAATACTAAAGAATACACTATAACCAACACATTTTGTCTTACTGAATTTTTATATGTTATGAAGAATTTATGACATTTTCACCCGAAACACTTGTTTTTGACTAGTTTCAGGACTAGCCACAAACCCTATTTTCCACGGAGTATAAATCCAAAAATACAACGACCCACAAGCTAAGTTTTTTACCATAGATACTTGGATATGTTTACTCAATTTAATATCAATTTCACGGTTTGAATAATTCTATAAAAATAGTTATTGCGAAAATGGTGAGATGACTTGAAAAACACATACCTTAGAAAGCATCATCAAAAGAATTTATCCTTCCTTGAATTCCGGCCTTCTTTTCTTCACTTTACTTAGAAATCCAGCTTAGATATCCTTTGGTTACCTCAGAAACCTATAGGTATTCAATTTTTTCAATTGTGTCTTAAATGAGACAGCCTTGCCTCTTATTTATACTCTCCAAGTAGGTTCCTTAAAAACATCTTCTAGGCCACTTTGCCCACTTTCCTTATTTTAGGGTTAACCCACTTCTAATTTCTCCATTAAATTTATTATTGAATTAATTTATTTTGTATTCACTTTGAGTTATAGTACACTCATCACTTCACTTTATTATTTAACT